>OX359282.1:15667009-16122009 GCA_947179155.2 Hedera helix | reverse complement strand
TAAATAACGAGTTAAATTGGATGTGTAAATTAATTAATGTGAGTATTAGTTAATGATAATACGTAAAATATTAATAATACTACTTTATAATTCCACTAAGAATTTATTAATAGTGGACTAGTATTTAATTATTAAGCAAGCACAATTAATTAAATTGTTGGGAGCCCAAAATGATTTAATCTAGTAGCTCAAATGAATGTAAATTGGGAGCTCAAACATAATTAATTATGTAACCCAATGAAAGTTAATATATAGTCCATTATATAGCCCTATAGAATGCATGTAATGGCTAGTTATGTGTGTATATATATATATATATATATATATATATATATATTGGTGTTTATATAATCACTTTTGGAATAAAGGAAAAATCAAAATGGAGGCAAAAAGGGGGGAGTACCAATGGAGGGTGCAAAGCTCAATGTTTTCCATGTTTTACTCCCACAAACCCTAGTCTAGAAAACCTTTTTCTCAATGCTAACCTAGTTCCCCAATTAGTGGATCTTGTTTGTACATGTATTGGTAATATATGATAGATATACCACATCCTTTACCTCAAATAGTACATACATGCTCATATATTTATATGGATTTACAAACCATACATTTATTTCTATCATCTAGGTTTAACCTTTATCTATTTACATGAGCATCTCATAATTTCAATTAACAAATTTCTTCACGCATCTCCATGTCTTCATATTCTTTACCTTAGATGTACCGGAACCTCCGACCTTTTCATACTTTACCTGAAATGTTAGTTAATAGCAAGAATGAGCATAAAGCTCAGCAAGTAATTCAGCTAACACATTTCATGCTCACAGTTCATAATATGCGTAATGCGTCCTTTACCTTAACATGCTATGCTTAATGTCACGTAATTCATTTAGCAATTAAACCACATAGTTGCACATATGACACATTTCAACTCTATTATTATCACATAGTTCATATAAAACATCTATTACACTTATGTCTAAAAAACTTGTCTGTACGCTTTTATTTAACTTAACCTGTACTGTCTCGCCTGGCCTTTCTATCTTTTCTCGCATCAGTTTGTTACGTTGAGCGCCATCTGTCAATACATAACCTATAAATCAATATAGGATCGTAAAACTTATTATAGCTCATCAAACTTATCTCATAATTACACGACCATTCGTCTCTAATCATTTCACATACGATGTATTATACCTTATGTAGGTTAATAATAGACGCTTTTCATAACCTAAAACACACTTTGACTTAGCTTTAGGCATGCTATATTATGTCATTCATCATTTTATTATACATAGACACCATTCATTTTGGTCATTCTTTATCTATTTAGGGTTTACATAACATATCGTTATCATTCCATATTAGAATATAGCTTTTTAGAAGCTCAAATTTTTTTCACATACACAGAAATCTTGCCCCGGCGCCGTCAGACTTCACTGGCTGCAAAATCTCCTCGACCATGAATAGTACATTGCGCCCCGGTGCAATGTTTAGTACAAAACATTGCGCCTAGGCGTAATGTTCAGAAACAACAATTTTTGATTTTTGCCCTACCTTTGCCAATTTTTAACTCCTTCATCTTACATCCAAATAAGCTCATATTTGGACCATAGCTAGGTCTTACTACCTAGTATTTTATAAAAAAATTACTTGCCTCATTTGGTTTCTTAAAATTAGTGATACACTAGCCCATAGGAAGGCTGTTCAAAACATTTCCAGATTTAGAATTATTTTCAACTTCAAAACTGAAAAATTCCAACTTGGTGATTTTTGGCCATTTGCTTAATAACTCAATTCCAACACTTTACATAGTTCATATAGGTCATATATGACATGTATAGGCCTTCGAATCAACTTAACTTCGTACGAGGCGAGTTTTGTCCATACAAATTCATTTAGGGTCGAAACGATCGATTTCGATCGTTCGAAACTCATTTTCATTCAAATTTCCTTCCGTTGATTTTCAAATCAATGTAAACATGTGTAACAACACAAAACCAAGTCATGTGACGTCATTTCACTTTTAATTCTTCAAAATTGCCAAAAATCACACTTTGACGACATTTTCTTCAAAATTTTCAAACTCTTTCATGTTCAAAACTTGGGCTATTCTTTTCCCCTTATTGCAAACTTAATTCCAACACATCATCTACCACATATAGCACATAATTAACTTGTATGGGCCTTTAAAACATTTAAAACATTTTAATTGAACTCATTTTTCCAAATAATTCTTTTTAGGCGTCGGCGAACGTTTTTAAACGTTTAAAACTCACAATTATCGTCATAGACGCCAAATGACTTTCAAATTGACTCTAACACGTGTATTAACATCAAACTTAGCTATTTGGCCTTATTTGACTTTTAATTTCGTAAAATGGCTAAAATCACACATTGATGGCATTTTTGCCCACTATAAAAATTTTCAAATTTAAACTTATCTTAAGTCCTTAACTCCACACACCACATACTCGTTTAACCACCTTGTAAGTCTATATCACATCTATATGCACGTTCTAATGCACTTTATAGATTATAATGTAGTCTATACAAAAAGTATAGCCTAATATTGTAACTTTTCTACACAAGTTATACTTTTAAACCATTAATGAATCTTTAAAGCCATTTAACATGAAATTTCTCATGCTTCTTACATGATCAACCTTTTAAACCAAGTTTTCATCACTTCTAATCACATATAACACATGATCACCCAATGAATCATGGTTTTTAGCTTGAATTTAGATATGAATAGTACACCACCTTTGTTCTACCACTCACATGCTTAGGTTTTTATGAAATACCAAACATATAGCATGTAACTTCACATAATCTTTACATTTAACCATATATTCTTGAATGGCTAGACATATGCTTGCATTTAAGCTCATGAATACAAAATTTTAGAACTTAAACTCATTGATACATTATTTGGCTCTTCTCTCCTCTTGCTATAAAGATTGAATCTTCACTTTGATGGATAGTTCTCCATCTCTTGCTCACTTTTCCATCAATTATGCCAATGTTCCATCAAACCCTAGCACCCTTTCTCTTGTTGCTCTCTTTCGAACTTTCAATTGGGCAACTTGGCAAATGAACTATCTTAGTTCTTAAAAATGATATACATATATGTGTGATATAATCTCCAACAACTAACCATGCATTGGTTAGTTTAACCATGCATGGTTAGGGTCTCTTTGGACATTTCAATTGACCAAGAAAGGGTCATTATACCAACTTAGGACACCATGGTCATTTTCTCAATTGTCAAGGGTAGCACGGTCATTAGCCATAAAATCTAGAGAATTTAATTCTCCTTAAATTATTCATAACTCATTTTTCATCCAATTCAACTCCTTTTTTGATCCAAATTCGTCCCATTATGCTTGACTTTTATTGCATTATCAAATCATCCATAATGAGCTTGTCCCATATCACCTATCACATTTCCAATTACTAATTTCCTCAATTAAATATAATAATTGCCAATAAATACAAATTTGCATAATATTCCATATGAAAATTTCTACGAATCTTTTTTGGTTCCATTCATAAAACCACTTCCTCAAGAAGCGAACCTCAACCGGATTACTAAAATCCATCATCCTTTATCATTTAAACTTATAATACATTCTTTATGACTTTACATTCCTTTACTTGTTTACTTCACATAAATACCAATTCTCAACGTATATCAAATTTGCGTTCCTTCTACTCATCCTCGAGAGTATTACATTCCATATTCACGCGTCATATCACGATTATCTTATTTCAATCATCAAAGATCAATTTCTTAATAACTTCAAATATTCACAATCATCGTCCTTATTATTCCTTTAATCCTCAATAGACCAATTAGGTCATACGGTTCATTCTTCACTGCACGTACAGACGTACCTTAACTTATCATCCTCATAACCTCGCCTCTTTAGGCCTATTCATTAAGCTCCTTATTAACTTTCATAACTAAAGCATCAACTTAATTATACTTTTCTCATTTCCTTTTTCTTTTCTTTATATATTCAATCACATAGGTCATTGCTAGCACATTGATTAAATAATAAATAAATTTAATCACATAATAACATATTGACCGCATAACAAATTATATTTAATTATTCTTTAATACCACATGTCCTTCAAAACTAGGTTTTAACTATTAACCTTTACATAAATTAATCAAAATTCTCATTTGGAAATCCTGAAAAAAATCCGGGGTGTCACACGTTCTTTCCCTTCATACACTCCCTTAAGTGATTCTTCCCACACTTACTTCATTTGTTTCCTCTCTTCTGATCGCTTCCCTGGGGTGTCCCTGAACTTTTGTTGTTCCACTTGCATTTGTTGTTATTCCTGCTGCCTCCACTGTTATTGTTCTTATTTCCACCCTCACTCATCTTCTTGTTCCTTTCTTAATTGTACTTAAATAACGTCTCGTTTCCTCCCTCAGCTATAATTGATTTCTCCAGTAAAGTTGAGAACGAATAAATCTGTAACACTGCCACTTTGTTGAATATCCATGGTCTTAACCCATTCTCAAATCTCCTGGCGTTGCGTTCCTCCGTGTCTACCTGATGCGGAGCGAATCTGGCTAACTCGTTAAACTTTGTCGCATACTCGGGTACCAACATGTTCTCTTGCTTTAACTCCAAAAATCTTACCTCCATCTTACTCTTCATACTTTTCGAAAAATAATTCTCATAGAATATTTCCTTAAACCTTGCCCAAGACACCACCCCTTGACCAACCCTATACTGATTTGCTTCCCACCAAAAATTGGCTTCTCCCTTCATCATGTAGATAGCAAAAATAGTCTTTTGCTCCTCCACCACTCTCGAAATAACAAATGCCTTTTTTATTTCCTTTATCCAGGACTGAGCTTCTATCGGGTCGGTCGTCCCTCTAAACTTCGGTAGTCCGACTGCTTTGAAGTCTTTGAAATTCGCCAACTGACTATGTGGTGGTGGTGGATTTGCTACTACCGAGTTTCGGTTCTGCATTGCTTCAGTTAGCATGTCGACGAAGTTCTGCATTGGGTCCACATTGCGTTCCCCCTCATCATTGTTAACCGATTCTTCTACTCCTTGGTTTTTCGGTGGTTGTCTGCGTGGCGGCATTTTCTGTTATAAACAAAAATTTAAGTTATTATTTTTGTTTCATCTCTTTACTTTCTTTTTGTAACTTAAGTAATTTAAATTAAAGTACAAATAATCGTCTCAACATATATAAACATAAATATAGATGCATTTATATTCATATGTTAAAATCATAGTGCATAGCACTTTTACATCATAAACATACTGCTATAAATGTCTATATCCCTGAAAGGTTTACAAAAGGTGGGATCTAATCAAAAATATACCACACAACTTCCTAGAGTTGGGATTAACAACATACTAACCCTTTGTTAAACAAAAGTTAGGTAGAGAAACAAAAGTTGGGTTTCTACTGCTTCTATGTACATACAACATAAATAAAGAAAACTGATACAGCTAACGACACATCCCTCGACGAATTGCATCATCGTACTCATCATACCCTATAGCCATTACCACGCTCCTGTTGATAGTGTGCATGGACTGACCCTCCTCTGAAATATGCCAAAAGAAGAACGATAGACAAAACTGAGTCTATCAATCTTCACCCTCTTCTCGCGGACCTTTTCCCCTAACTCTATCATCTGCCTGTGCGCTGCATCTCTTTGGGTCTCCATCTCTATCCTATCCTCTATCGCATGTTGCCAATGGACCTTGATGGCGTCTTTCTCTGCCTGTACTTGCTAAACCTTTAGCTCAGCCTCCGCCAATTTAGCCTCCACTACTGCCATCTTCTCCTTCAGCTCCGTGTTATCGCCAGAGAACTAATAAGCTACATCCTTATACTGATTCTCCATATGCTGGTGAGTCATATTTTCCTTCTCTAAATGTTGGACTCTTTCCTCCAGCTCCTCGTTCCTTATAATCAGCTCCTCGATGATGTCTTTGGCAATGGTGCCCATGCCATCAGCATACTCATCTAACTCCTCCTCCTCAGACTCGGACTCGGCCTCATCCTCACTGTAGGGCCTCATCACTCCTCCTATGACAGACTCCTCACGATCACCCTCCTCAGGATCAGACTATGAATCCCCTATCGGTGCAGCCACCAGCGGCTATGCAGTATCCATATGGATATCAGTGAAAACCTCCTCAACAACATAACTAGACTGTCCAATCTCAGGTATCCTATATCATAAAAATAACACATGTCAGTACAACAATAAAATATATTCATTGATGAAATAAAATGATATTTTATCATGTACAATTCGGCTCGATGGATTTTCTCAATCCACCTCCAAAAATACACAACATGATGAATCTCCTCGATTCATCTCCTAACGCACTCGATATGAGTTTAATACTATGGTTATAACCTAGGTTTCGCAAATACTAACGTTTCTAACCTACAACTCTGATACCAACATGTGAGGACCCCAAATTCGGGTTCCATAATCTCGAATTTGGTTCTTCACTGTACAATACTAAATAACATCTAAAACATAAACTTTAATTAAACATCGCGGAATAATACATAAAGTTCCTTATAAAAAGGCTAAAATCCCAAGGTCGACTAACTTTAACATAACAATACATATCTTAAAGGATTACAAAAGATTTACAAAAGAAATTACATAATAAGTAATTAATCTAATATGCAATAAGCTAGTCTTAGTTTTGGATTTTCCCTTACCTTTGTCCGATTTAGAGCATTTGGGCTTAACTGAAATATAAATCATGATATACCAAGGATGAGCAACTAGCTTGCTCAGTAAGTTTAAGAATAGTTAAAATAAGATATATCATGATGGAATGGGAAATAATATCAATGGTTTCAATAATAGATAACAATTGTAAAAGAATAAGAATCAATTTTCAATGTAAAAGAAAGAATTGAATCTTTACTGCTAAGTGATCTTTAAGAATCATGAACTACTGCTAAAGGTAAGACAGATATAGATCTGTCACCTTAATATTTTGGTACGCGAGGGGATCAACCTCTTGTACCCTATGTATATACAGAACATTCAGACATCTTGCGCAAGAGTCGGTTTCTCGACAAAATAATCCCCTTATATAGGTTTGTTCGTTCTCAGTCTTACTATTAGAATCCGCACCAACCAATGGTTTGGATAAACTTTTAAAATATTCAATTTGATGAATTTAAACATGCATTATCTAGCTGAAACAATTAGCTTAGACGTTCTTAAATAGTTCTTGAATTAATGAACCATTATACTTGCAAATGCATTATGTTTGAATACAATAACAATAATGATGTGGAATAACTTTAAATAATTAAACCACTTAAAGCTCTGGCAAATAAATACGAGTGTAGATACTTGCTCAACGATAATTGAATAGATTTAAAGGACTTGCTCAATATAAAATTTGAGTAAGGATAAAGAACTTGCCTCGTGTGTAGATTACTGCTTACCAATTCAATTTAATTCTCTCTGAATAAACCTAACAATTAATCAAGATGATCTTTAAATTATTATCATATATACATTCATATGATAACCTCTATACATCTTACATCTCTAACACTTAACCAATTAATTATAGTTAAGGGTATATAAACACTTAAAAATATTATTATCACTTGATAATATTTTAATCACATAAAATCTATATTAATTATTTTAATATAGTACAAACTCTTATCTAATAATATTTTATTAATATTATAATATTATTAATCATTTAATAATATTTTATTCATATTCTAATATTATTAATCATTTAATAATATTTTGTTAACTTTATAATATTATTAATCATTTAATAATATTTTATTCATATTCTAATATTATTAATCATTTAATAATATTTTATTAACTTTATAATATTATTAATCATTTAATAATATTTTATTCATATTCTAATATTATTAATCATTTAATAATATTTTATTTATTTACTAATATTATTACTCATTTAATAATATTTTAATCTCTTACTAACATTATTAACCATGTAATAATATCTAAATCATTTACAAATGTTATTAATCATTTCACAACCTTTTAATCACATATTAATGTTATTTATCACTTAATAATATTTTATTTCAAACAATACTAATAGTTAACTTTTTAATTATGTTAACCTTAGTTTTTATTTTAAACATTTAGCTACCAATTAGTTACTAATAAACTCTATATATTGGTTTTTTACACAAATACATTCATTTTACACTTATTTCAACTTTAATTTTCAAAGAAAACTAGACCTAGACTGACCCGACCCGACCTGACTCAGACCTTAAAAAAACTACTAGGCAGTGGACTCAGGCTCAGCTACGCCCACCACGAGCGCAGGTGCGCTCGACCATTTTTTAGAAAACCAAATTTTTGGGCTACACGACCCTCCGTCGCTACGACAGCCATAACTTCTTTATTTTAAAATATTTTGGAATGATTCTTAAGTCCATTCTCATTAGAATTTCCTCCTCTACAACTTATATTTAGATCAAAAATCTAAATTCCAAAAGGAACGGGTCTCAAAACTGCTCACAAGGACAAAGTGAAAACTAAATTTACAAATTCTTGGTTTTATTGGTTCAAACTTGAATAAAATAAAATCTACACATTTAAATGACACCAACTTAGTGTTGTTGTCTTCCTAACTTCTTGTTTTACAATATTTCATGGTTCAATCACATTTTTTAAAACGTTTTAACACAAAAATTAAGATCGAACTATCTAGAGTTTCGAAATGACCTATTTTGTGGTAAATTCATAATTTCTTTGTTTTTCCATATTTTTGAAAGATTCAAGTTGGGTTTTCTTCATAACTCATATATGTAACTTTATAGCTATAGAAATCCATTTTCCAACTTGTATATTTCAAACTACAATATTAAATAGCACATAGACATCTAGGATTTTACCGGTAAAGTTCAATATAGACATTTCTTTCATTTTTATGCATTACACACATACCAACACATGATTTAAACATATCAAATCATAAATATACATATATAACATAGTTTAAGACTTTTAGACTATCAAAATAATTTTTGATCGGTTAAAAATATATTTTAACCGTTTAAAACATATTTAGACTACAAAAATGAACTTAAAAAGAGTTAGAGTACTTTTGAACCTTATGAACTTGTGTGTTCTTCTTCTTCTCCTTCCAAAGTAGGTGATGAAGCTTCGTGTCATCCACCAATCTCTTTCTCTAGCACTATCTTCCACCCTCAAAGTGTTTTATCTCTTTTCCTCTCTTAGAATGCTCTCTCTTTTATCTCTTGGGCTCTAGCAAATGACTAACCAACATAAAGCATTGGTGTAGCATTCTATTTATAGCTGTGACGCCCCCAAATCTAAGCCTACATAGCCCAATTTGAGACGCCATAAAATACATAATCTTTAATACAAATAGTACATAGAACATAAATGCTAAACTCAATAATACACAACTAAGTCTTCACTATTATTTTCACACTATATACAACATGTGAAGACTACAATAGCTATCACTCGGACCGTCACTCCATTCCCCTGCTAGACCCGGCTACTCTCTCTTTTTCTGAAAAACAATGGAACAAAAGAAAGGGTGAGCTCAAATAGCCCAGTAAGAAATATCATGACTAAGATAACGACAAATAAATTATCATTAGCCTTCAACAGATAAGTTCTTAATTGAATATAATAGACAATAAGCTTTGTATCAATAATAGCAGCGGAATGAGCAATCTATTAGAAGAATAATGCAGACTATAATGTCCACTCGCTTTTATTTTTAGGAAAAACATCATCAACTTTTATCATTTTGAACACCGCTGGTCATGATAATATAAATTTCCAGTTCCTGATCATAATCATGCCAGTCAATAGTTCATCTTTGCGTTACGAGCCAAAGATATTCAAATATAACACCAACGGTAATGATTATACCAGTTTTCAGCCTTTGGTCATGATCATATCAACAACAGTTCATCTTTGCCCCAGGCCAAAGAGAACATTCACCACGTGCCCTAAAAGACACAATAAATATATCGCCTTTATCCTATCAACTGTGCCCCAGGCCACAGATATTCACAACAACATGGTTCTTGATGATTAGAATAACAACCGTGATATAGATGATGAATCAGAAGAAACAGTATGATCAATAAATATCAAAAGTTTATGATTTTTTTTTGTGCAGATTCAAATAATGTCCAAATTGCCAACATGATGTGGACTAAAATTCAAGAATGATATTTAAGATCCACAGTTCAGAATAACAGTTAAGGTTCAATAGAAAGATTTAGAAAAATGGGAAGGTTCAGTAGAAATGATATTAGATGAAGCGCAAACTATTAAAGAATATGTATTCATTTCAGGAAACTTTACCAACAAGAGACAAGTAAGAAATGAATACGAAGAGTAATTCACCAAACATGCGGTAGTCCGCGTAGTCAGGTTATTCCCACAAATTAATAAGGAATGAATACGAAAGGTTATTCACCAACAGGCGGTAATCCGCGCCGTAAGGTTATTCCCATAATTTAATAAGGAAATAAATACGAAAGGTTATTCACCAACAGGCGGTAATCCACGCCGTAAGGTTATTCCCATAATTTAATACATGGAAATAAATACGAAAGGTTATTCACCAACAGGCGGATTAATCAATATCATAAAAGAGATAACAATAATGCTGAAAATAAATAGGAAAATAACACGTTACTGTGTAATGACAATTATTTATTCAGTAATGTGAATTATTGTGCATATGCTATTGTGACAATTATTGGTTCAATAAAGTCAATATAGTACAATAACCACTTTATCAGTTTAATAATATGAAACACTGTGCAATACCGTGTGCTACTGTGCAATACCGTGTGCTACTATGTAATACCGTATGTTACTATGTAATACCGTATGTTACTATTCCTTTACCACTGGGTATTTTAACAGTTCAAGATGATAATACCGTCATACGAATCGAATATTCCCCGACAAAACGAATATTCTCCGACCAAACGAATATTGTCCGACATAAAAAAATTTGCACATAACATCCTTAACTTTTAACCTTATCAATTTAACCACCTACTGTTTCAGGAAAAATATATATGAAGAAAAATTAAATTTTGTATTTCAAAAAATTCGGGGTCTTACAATAGCCCCTTGTTAATCCTTCATCAACTCTCATAATCCACTAGTGTTGGTCAAATTAGAGCTAATTAGGATTACTATTTGATTGAATGACTAGGTGATGAACATTATGAATGACTATGGTTGGTGACCAACTAAAGCTTGGAGTGAATTATAAGCAACACGAGCAACAAGTCACCCCCCCTTGTAGGGCCCCAAATTGCTGGCCAAATGGGCATTAAATTGTCCATTTTTGCTTTATTTTTAATTACTTTAATTACACACACACACACACACACACACACACACACACACATATATATATATATATATATATATATATATATATATATATATATATATATATATATATATATATAAATGTTGACCAACAATTTGATTTCCTATTGGGCTCCACATTGGACTTCAGAATTAAATGAGTTGGGCTCATTTATTTAATTTATTTGGGCTCAATTTATTTATCCCATTGGGCTAACATTAAATAACATATGTTAATTAAATCAAACATTGGGCTAGTTTAATTATTACATGGATCAAGGTTTAATTAATTACATTGACTACTACGTTAATTAATTTGACTTAGTTTAATACCTCATTTGGATTAAAATATAATCCAATTATATTTACTTTAATTAATTATAACATATTGCTTCATTACTTTAAATAGATATACACATACACAAGTATATTCATTCAATTATTTAATGTACAATTAATTAGTATAAAATTTTTAATTCATTGATAATTATTTAATAATTATAATTACAATGACATATAGAATTCATGGTCATTACAAAACATATATAGGGTATTACTAAGAGTTAAGTTTTTTCTGTTGTTATTTAATACTCTCTATTTTTTTATTTGTCCTTTTAGATGGTGAAATATATTTATTTTTATTTGTCGTTTGTAGATATTTAGAAAGAATTAATTACTTAGTTTTTTATATTATTTCTGTATAAAAAATTATACTTACCCACAAAGTTTACACGCAAAAAAAAAACAAAAGAGTATGGCTCCCCTTTTAATTATTAATACTTTAGATTTTAAGTTTTATGAGAATATACTATACTCCTTAAAATATAATTTCAAAAAAAAAAGTTCAATATATTTGTCTAATAAAACCTTTATGTATCCCCTCCTTAGGTAATTGTCATAAAAAATGATAAGGCTAGTTGTGAATATCTATATTTTTAATAACAACCTTGATTAATATAATATAATATATAATTGAGAAATTTGGCCCTAAATTAAAACTCAAAAAATATTATGAATTGCTTGTTCGTGTGCATTTAAGAGTTCAAAATGTACTTAATAATTTTATTCGTCTAACAATAATTTATTTTAAATATAATTTATTTAAATTATAAATATCACTTTTAAAGACCAAACACACTATATTAAAAATAACGTGATGCATTTAAATTTTTAACCACTTGTAAAGCTATCCCTCTAAATCTACCAAACACCAGTAGGTGAACAATCCTTAAGCCGAATACATACTGTACGTAACAGAGAGTAGCCGACAATTTAGCAACAAAAAAAAAAAAAAAAAAAGGCAGCCGACACCGAATATTCCCCGGAACTTTTGGACATTCTCATTTTCAAATTGGGTTGGATCGGATAGCAATAAATGAGCTCAAATTTTCTGTTACATGTCGTTGTAATAACACTTTATTATAAAAAATATAACACACACACACACACACAACACTTTATTATAAAAAATATAACACACACACACACACACACACATATATATATATGTTACATATCTTTAGGGGTGAAAATGATTCCGAGTCGATCCGAACACTCTGATGCTCAAGCTCGACTCGGATCAGAAAATTTGTGTTCAGATTCGACTCGAATTCGAAATGATAATTTTTAAAGCTGCTCAAATTCGACTCGATGAATTACTCGATACTACTCGGCTCGAAGTTACTCGACTCGTTTTCACAACGAGTAATTCGCGAGCCTCTATTCGAGCTCGAATCTGAGATGAATCACACCAAAATGAGACATAAAAATGAAAACTTAGAAAAACTTCAATTTTATTTATATATAAAAATACAAGTTACAAAAATTACAATGATAAATTTATAATATTAATTATACTATAATACAATTTCTAGTAACATCATTATATTTATCAAATGTCATACATCGAACCCCTAAACGAGTAGGGTTCATTGAGTGAGGATCGAGTATGGATCAGATGAAGGCAGTGTACTCGAACCCTAAAACGAGCGAACAGTGTGTTGCTCAGATTCGAGTTCAGTATTATAATCCCATAAACGAGCTTGGCTCATATTCGGCTCGGATGCCTACCGAATCCGAGCCCCGGATCATATTCTCGAGTCGAATCCGAGTCGGGTACCGAGTAACTCGGATCGATTTTCACCCCTACATATCTTTTATAATATAGCATTGTTATAGGGATACATAACAGAAAATTTCATGTCGCAATAAATAGCCTTTCAAATTTTCATGCCGCCAATAAATAGCCTTTCAAGTTTCAATTGGTTAAACGACGGCTTGTGAAGTCCATGTGAATTAGTCGATTCAAGAAAGTATTATCTAGCCGTCGAATTGGAATTCCCAAGTAAATGTACAATTCACTTCACCACAAATAAGAAAATTAATACGAGTATCTAATCAATTTGTCATGGTAATGTATAGCGTTCTAAATTTTACGAGTTGAGACTTGTGATGTGATAAAAAATAGTAATTGCAAGTGCACAGCATCAAATTGAAGAACGGGCAAGTACAGGTCGAACCACAGAGATTAGTTAATTTCCAATGTATCCTTAATTTAAATTTCAGGCAAATTAGGAATAAAAATTGTGAAGATGATTAATTAACTAACTAATGCAAAATTAAATTGATAAAGAAAACTAGTAATGAGAAAAACTACCTAGGAATCCGAATCCACTAAATACTAACATAATAATTAAATTCTTCATTTCCTTAATTAATTTCTAATTATTTTTCCTTCCCTTAAAAATAATGATTCATATAATTAATATGGGCAATCATAGATTATGAAAATTTAAGGATTAACTATAACTCATCAAAACTTCATTGAGCAAACATGAATTATGAAAAACTCATATCTTAACAATAACCTATCAAAATCTCATAATTAATTTAGAACCAAAACGAATTATGCGCAAAGGTAATTTTGAAGAAATAAACAATTAAACATTAATATCGGAACGAAAATAATATAATTAATATGCAATATTTAATTTCATCTTCATCCTAGATATTAGAAATTTAGCTAGCCATGAAATTTAATTATGAGCAATATTAAAATTAAACTGAAAGTGGTTGCATGTATTTAAGAATAATAATGATAATGAAAACAATAATTAATTAAAAATTATTACTACTACTAATATGGACAGAAAGTAAAACAAGTAAAAAGAAATTGAAATATTATTACTCCCTTTAAGTAAAACCTTGCAATGTTGCTATCATGCGTAAAGATGAATCAAAAATAAAATAAAAAACTAAAAAGAACTCCCTGACTCCAAATTCATGCAAAGCTACTGCGGAACAAAAGTAAGACAAATAATTTCCGCCTCCTACGAAACTGCGGAACTAGAAAAAGAGAAAAATAAAAATAAAATATGACACCCCTTTTCTCTAAAATAATACTCTTATTTATAGAGAAAATAAACTAAACCCTAATCTAATTTGGAATAGCTTGGACTCTTCTTTCCTTCTTGATTTCAACTTCTACATGGTAATATTGGAGTCCAAATAGAAATCAACTTGGAAGCTTTTAGAATCCTTTTCCAACTCAACTTTATTTATTTCTTTATTTCCTGCAAAACAAAATAAAACTAATTAATTAAATAAAATAAACAAATAAAATAATAAATATGGGAATATAAAATATACAAAATTACGTGACTATCAACTTGCTATAACACAATTTTCTTTTTACTTAAATCATGTCGAGTAGTGCAAATGATGAACAATTCAAAGATATTTCGAAGAAATTTTCCAGGTGGTTGCTCAACCTTGAAACACAACGTTCTTACAGTGGGTTAACGGTTGTGACTACTGCCGTATGACACCTCCGATATGAGTGTTAATTAATAAGTGAGAGAGGAAGATTAGAGAGTAATTAGAAATTTCAGCGACTAATAACATATAATTTTACCAACTTAACTAGAAAAATGTCTTTATTTATAGGCGTGTCAAGCTCTTCACATACCTTCAACACAAGTTCAAATGCTGCAGATTGACCGTACTATTTAGTCACGTGAACGGTGGTCCTTGCTGCAAGTTGGTTGAGAGCCGTCCACGTGTCTGATAAGTTCTTTATAGGTCACCCCACTAATCCTGACCTTACGTTGCACAACGGCGTGATGTCAGTTTGTCGATTTTTGGGTTGCATCTTCGGCGTTAAGCTATTTGGGACACGTGCCGGGCGTGAATGTATTCGTCAGACTTGTGGGTATGGGCCTCTGGGCCTTGGGCTCAGGGTCTTCAAATGATTTGGGCCTATATACGTGGTTCTAATGAAAAAGAGAGATGTTGACATCGATATGAAATCCGGATAATCAAATTTACTTTTATGCTTTCAATTACTGTTTGCAAAGGTAGACTGAGATAGAATACTGTGCTCACTTCCTTGTTCTTTATATTTCAATTTTTTTAGTTGAATTTCAAACTTCAAAGTACTCAACGAGGCACTTGACCTTTGAATTGCATGAATTTTTTAATCAATTAATGTTTCCTTAATTTCGTTTCACAAATTAATCTTGTATTGATTTTGCAGGTTGTTTGGCATTTGAGCTTATGTATTAATCGAGTAGTTTCCCTTTTATATCCTGGTGTTAGGTCCTTTGAAAATATTTGGTTTGTGGATCAAACTATCCATCAATACCTAAACATAACAAGGTGTTCGAAGATTTTATCCAAGTTAATTCACAATAATTTTGCAATTTGACTTGGTTGTTTTGGTGGGTCGTGAGTCAATCTCGAGTTAATTATTTATATTTTTTTCCCTAAAAACACTTGAATTTTTTTTAGAGAGGGGGTTAAATAGATTCTTAATTTTTTTTTAAGAGATATTACTAAGTAAATAGGCAGGTTAAATTTACTAGATTAGCGCAACGAAATATAAGTTTAAAAAATCCCTTTGTGGTTGAATGAAAGGTTAAATTTACTAGATTAGCGCAACGAAATATAAGTTTAAAAAATCCCTTTGTGGTTGAATGAAAAAATCACAATTCTTAATTTAGTGATTGCAGATATAAGTGACAAATGAAAACGTAAAGTGGCAAAAAGATAAAATGCAAAAAATAAATAATACATAAATTTTTAAGAAGTTCAGAGTACAAAAGTCTTATAGTTCTCTCTTCTACTACATGAATAGGGATGATCCACTAAGGATGATTTTGGTTTATACAAACCAATGTTCACTTAGAACTTGAACAACAAGGTGATTCACTAAGAATCAAACAAGTCACTTAGACTTGATTTTGATAGATCACTAAGACTTATATAATCACTATGAGAGAATTTTTATTTTAGGTATTGTTAAGTTGAGTTAAGTCCTTTTTGAATAGACTTAGCGGCAATTTGTGTTTTTCAGAATCATAGAGTATAACTTTTAAGGCTTAGACTTTCAATACTTTGTTTATTAATTGATCGTTATTCTCTGCCTTTAATATAACAATTTTTTTATAGTGTCTTCTTAGAATTTTTTCATTACCATTGCTCCATTATGTCTGGGACACTTGTCAAAATTCAAATCTTTGACTTCAAATGTAGTTAGCTTGGACCATCTCAGGTCACTTTCTTCATTATTGTGCTTACATTTACAGATACGTGTCCTTGTCCTTTTAAAAATAGTTGTTGGATAGAGTTGTTGTTTTGTCCTTATCATAGACCCGCGTGAAGATTAATCTGGAAAAGTATGGGATTAAGGTTTGTAATCTTTGTCATAACCTACCACTAACTTGTCAGCTTATTGCACTTTACAATTTTGACTTCTACTAAGAAAAATCCTAGAGTTGGTCTCTAGATAGTTGGGTAGTTTCTGCTATACTATTTTAGCTCTATGAATGTAGTGGATTTACAATTATGGTTCTATGAACTGATGTTCACTCTGCGATCGTGGACTATCTTCAATTAACTTTACAATCTTAGAATGATTTTTTTTTTTAGCTCTATGAAGAACTTTTTCAGCCTTAGAAAACTAAGTTATTACCAGGATACACTTCTATGCTCTAAGATTTGGATCAACCTAATAAATTTGATATCTAACTAAGTCATTTTACACAAATATTTAACAAGGACTATACAAAATTTACTTATTTTTATAAATATACATTAAACATGATCATCATCAAATTAAATAAATGGATCATATAATGCATGTACTAACAATCTCCTCCATTTGATGATGACAAAATAAGTAGTTTCAATAGTCATCACTTTTCTAAGTATGCAATACAGTAAATTTACAAATGACTTAATATTCAGTGAGCAATTATATTGTTTAAGAAAAAAAAAAAAATTTTATTGATGATTTAAAGATAAGTTTACAGAAAGAATTGGAGAAGATTATAAGGAATTTATAAAAAGAATAATTAATTCATTAACCTAAATTTAATTTCTTGGATGGTTACCTTGAGGATTTCTCATTTCTTCTTCTCGCTTTCTCTCATAGAGTCTCCTTCCTTCTTCTTCAAAGGTTGCTTCACTTAACGATCCAGGAGCTATACGAGAAGTTTAGCTCAAAGGAATTGCTAGAAGAGGTGGAGGAGGAGCACCAGGTGATTGTTGAGAAGGTCTTGATCTCATCTCCCCCTTTTTGTCATCAGCATTACAAAGTGCTGTAACATTCTCAGTCAATTGTCAGATCGTAGATACAAGCCCTTGGACTTGACCTTTGGTGAGAGTGATTTTTTATCGAAGTTCGTCAAACTTCTTGTTAAAGTTTTGTCTTTGTTTATGCATCAGGGCCATATCATTATCCGTCCTTTGAAGAGTATCACTGATAAAGCCTTTGAAGATGATCAGGCTTAAGGTCATAATGAATACTTTATCTCAACAACTTAATGGATGTAGAGTTTGAGTCCTATAGTGTCTTAACAACTCTAATGTGTGAATATATCTTCTTAAAGTATATTTCATACTCTTTTTTAGAGATTCTTCAATTACCTCTACCAGTGTCTTCATGCGCTGGTTGAATTTCTCAGTCATTTGGTTTGTCACATGAGCAATGATTTTGGCAATGTGAAGTAATCCCTTTTGTACTTCTTTGGCAGTGCTCTCAAAGCTAGAGCCACACTTATCTGTCACTTCTTTCTTTGAGCATTAGAGTGAGTTGAGCTTTGGATGGTACAGTAGATAGTCGATTGTAGAGCTTTTCCATCAGCGCTTCAAACATGTCTTTGTTGCCTATGTTGATGTCTTAAAAAATAACATCATTTTCATTAGTTTGTGTAGGTATTCTAAGTATGAGTTCTTTGAGTTTTGAAGATACAGTGTGTGGTATTTGTGTATTTGAGGTGGAAGGTATATCTGTACAAGTAAATGTTGACTCTATGATCAAATAGTTAGGAGGCTCTACGATCGAAAAGAGGGTTGGAGAAGGTGATCTAGAGTATATATATTCAGGTGTGGTTTGGGGTGAAGGAGATATATTATATGTAATGATATGCAAATTAGAAGTTTTATAAATATTGTAAATTAATATGTTATTAATGGAATTTAATGTTTGGAGTGTGACAAGTGTGTTGGGACAAGCCAATTATGGTGTATTTAATGGTGGAATTAAATTCAAGGTTAATGAAACAAGTTTGGATAAAAAAGGATTTGAATTGGATCAAAATTGAGCAATTTATGAATGTTGGAAATTAAAATTCCCTAGAATTTATGGATAATGACCATACTACCCTCATCAATTTGGAAAATGACACATGTGTCCCAAGTTGGTTCAATGTCTATTATACCCTTGTTTTAATGAAGGAAAATGACTTGTTTAACCTTAACCAAGCTAGAGTTAAATGAACCAACTATGGTTAGTTGCTAGAAGATTGATATAAGCATACATGTATATGATTTTTAGCATTTCAAACTTTGTTATTTTCCAAGTTCTAGCAAGAGTTTTCAAGAGAGTTCAAGAAAGAAAGAAAGGAGAGAAGATAAGCAAGGGTTCCATAAAACTCAAGGAAATCTTAAGAAGGAAGTGTTCAAAGGGGGCCTCTAAGACCATCAAGGTGGAGAACCAAGCGTTAGCAAGGTTTATATCAAGAAGGAGAGTAGCAAAGAGAAGGTATAAATATGGTTCAAGCCATGAAACTTATTGTTTATATGTTTACATGCAAGAAATGAAGTAACCATGCATGTATCTTGGCTATACATGTTGATTATGTGAATTTTTTTGAGTATATGTGCTATTTGATTGGTTGATCATGAAACCCTAAGTGCTCAAGTTATGTGACAAAGGTGGTGCACTATTCATATGTAGTTTCAAAGCTAGAAAGCATGATTTAAGTATGATCATGTTTTATATGTTACTTGAATTGATGCAAACATGGTTAAAGGTGTTAAACATGTTGAATACATGTGCTGATTGTTGCTTGGTAGCTTAATTGATGCATATAAGGTTTAAAAGTATGACTTGTTATGGAAGGTTACAATATTAGGCTAAGATTTATGATTAAACCAAACCATAATCTGTAAAGTGTTTTGGGAAGTGCATGTAAAAGTTACATGTGCATACAAAGTTGCTAAATGTGTATAAGTCCATGTATATGAGAGGTAAAGTTGAAAACTCAAGGATGGTTGAAGTTTTAAGTTATGGAATTTTGGTAAAATGCCATTAAAGTGTGATTTTTGGTCATTTTTGTCAAAGTGAAGGTCAAATGAGGCCACATAGCTAAATTACATGTATATACACATGTTAGGATTGAATTGGGAGTCATTTGTTGTGTATGGCGACAATTGTCCATTTTAAACGTTTTAAAACGTTCGCCGACGACCGAAAGGAATTATTTAGAAATATAGGGCCAAATTATGATTTTTAAATATTTTGAAGGCCCATGCAAGTCAATTACATGTTATATATGCTATGTGAAGTGTTATAATTAAGAAATTCAAGTTAGGGAAAAAAATAGCAGGGTATTTGGAATAGAAATTTTTTTCCAAAAAAACCAGGATGGCACCGGGGCGCCATCTTTTATGTTGTGAACTGCGCCGAGGCGTAGTGTTGTTGTGAAGACCACATCAGGGCAAGAACAGAGCGAGCCGAGGCGAAGTTGGACCGAGCCAATCTCGCAGCCAGTGAGATTGAAAGAACAAAACATGGCGTCGGGGCGCCATGTACTGAAATTTGAAAAATAATTTATTTTATTTCCAAAATGAAATATTTTGATATTAAATGATAGAAACATTTATGTAGGCCATAATTTGATAAAAATGATCAATATGGTAGACATTAAGTTATAAATGAACAATGTGTTACGTGTTAGGGTTATGTTAAGCTAGCGGGTAGCTTGTTTAGCAAGTTATGACATGTATGGGTATGTCACTAATGCATGAACCAATATTATGGTCATGTAGGTTATAGACGGGATAATATTATACCAGTTGTGGTAGACGAGGATACATGCAAGTCTTCTATCTGAATTTTTATTTATAGTTCATTGAAAAGTTATCCATGTTATGCATTTATTTGAGCATATAAAGTTCGTTCACTATTGAACTAATTTGAAAAGGTCGACGCTAATCTTGATTCTGGCTAGACACATATAATGATATATGTTGTAATTAGATGTTTATTGTTATGTGATCCAATCCACATTGCTGTGGTGCAGATTCTCTGATATACTGTAATAGAACAACCCTGATAAAGGGGAGTAACGTATATACAATATAATTTTATGACGTGATTGCGTCGATAGATGTTTATGTTGTGCACAATATAAAGGTACGATGGACTGATCACCCAAAGTACACATCTAATTAGAACAACAGTCTCTTGGCTATTCTGGGCAATATCATTCTATACGACCGGTAATGTTCTTAATGTGTTCTTGGTCTTGTGACCGTACAACAAACAAATTCCATGTTTTTAGTTAATCATGTAAAAATTATGGATAATTTTCATGTTCACATATTGAATTGATATTAATTTAGCTTATTGATATTGATTCCGTTTATTCAAAATAATTCAACCTATTGACATCGATTTAGTTAATTGTAAGCGATTCAGTTCTTGTTATTAAATTCCGCTATTAAAAATGATTCAACTTATTGGAAATGATTCCAGTTGATTGAAAATAACTTTGTTCCATTATAATGACTGTCAGTCATCATTTTGAAGTATCATGTCATCTTTTATTTATGTACTTGCTGAGCTATTGTATGCTCACTCTTACCTTTAAACATGATATTTCAGTTAAACCTGAGAAAACCGAAGGATCAGGAGTAGGCAAAGGGAAAGGAAATGTTGGTCAACAGTAAGGGTCTAGTTAGAGAACTTTTGTAAAAAGTTAATGTTATTATCTTTTGTATATATATCAGGTATAGATGTGTATGTATAAAGGTATGTAGAACCTGTGAATAGTTATGTATGATTGTAAATTAAGTTTTATTATCATAACGTGAACACTAAACCCGAGTTCGAGGGACCCAAATTTGGGGGCGTCACATTATAGACATGTGAGATTTGTAATTGTGGTTGGTTAGTTTGAGTTACAATCATAGAGTTTTGAGATTCTACAATTGCGAGGTTAGATAGGATAGAGGAGAAAAGAAAAGAAAAGTTAAAAGTTGAGTGTTGAGAATTTCTACCTTTTGTATGATAATGCTCTACATTCGCAGAGTTGAGCTTTACGAACATTTCACAGTGTAAGTTTAACTCATTTCACAGTGTAAGTTTAACTCTGCTCTCTTATCTTTGGCGAGCCTAGCTCCAGCCTTATCCATTGTCCATTAATGAAAAGTTAATATATATGAAATTCTGAGAGGATTTAGTAGAAGAAGAGTCTGCTTCAATCCCGTCAATGATTTTCCTTTGAGAAAAATAAAAGTAGTATGTTCTCAAGCTAATCACATATTGATGTGATAACATTTACTTTGTAATCTTATTATTAATAAAAGAGTTTATTTCATTTAAAGACATTTATTTATCCATGTTTAATTGTTAGAATTAATTAATGTGATAAATCCATAGTTTTGGAGTAATGCTTTTAGAATTATGATGATGATCATGCTAATGAGATCAAAATTTAAGATAACTCAAAACTAAAATATTCCAAATCATAGGATCACTAATGTGGGGTTATTAGATCTGGATAGATTAATACATACTATGCATGTTTTTTTTAAGATGATAATTGATTTCATAATTATTTGTGTGGAGACACTAAAGAAAGTATGTAAGTACTTATTAGAGAATAAGTTCACTGAACGTGACTTGCTTAAAGGAACACCTAATGGAGTTTGACATGTATGTCAATAGAAGTTCATATAGTGATAGTAGTACAAGTAATTGTGAGGACCCGGATTTCGAGATTATTTTAATATTATTAAATAAGAATTTATTTTAACAAGAATTATCAAGGTTGTTTAAATTATTTATGATTGATATATTTTATGTGAATTAAAGTATGTGATGAGATTTAATTGGTAAATTAAATATGTACAGAGATCATGATAAATTGTGTGGAATTAAAGTAATTAAAGAGTAAATAAATTGTTTAAAAATAATTTATTAAGAATGAGAGAAATTACATGTAATGGTATAATAAAATTGTACAATTAAATGATTATAGAGGGACATAAATTATTATTTAAATGATGTTACGAGGTAATGAGAGGTTTATGAATTAAATATGTGTATATATATATGTGTGTGTGTGTGTGTGTGTGTGTGTGTGTGTGTGTGTGTTCAATTGTTATATTGATAAAATTTTATTGTTTATGGAAATTAAGGAATTAATAATTAAATTAATCCAAAGTTAAATAAAAAGTGAATGAGGATGTTAGTAAAATTAAAAATATTGATTATATAATTAATCAACAATTATGATGAAGGTTTAGAAATTGTTTAAGAGGAGGAAGTAATTTTATAAATTATATACTAATAAAGTATATAATTTATATAAGGAAATTAAAGTAAAATATTAATGAAAGAATAATTATATAAATTATATAAGAATGATTATATAATTTATATAAGAAGATTAAATTAATGAGAAAGTTAATAAATGTATAATTATTGATTATATAATTAATCGATAATTATGGAGGAATGTTGGAAATTATTAAATAGGAGAATGTAATTATATAAATTGTGTAATAATAAATTATATAATTTATATAAGAAAGTTAATGTAAATAGTAAAGAAATGAAAAATGAATGAAGAGAATGAATGTTTTAAATTGTTAAAAATTATGTTTATGTATAATGGAATTTTTACGATTTTTATGGAGAATAATATTTTAGAAACGTGAACATGTTAGTGTAACATGTTGTCCAAGTAACGAAGTGAAAAAGTATGAAAAATAATTTTTATAAGTTATATGAATTATTTTATGAATTTTGGAGGTACAAATTACCTCATATAATTACATGCATGTCATTATACGTGTACAAAATTTGTTAAGTAAAGTACCTGAAAGAGGTCTAAATATTATTTATAAATCATGTTATGATTTTTGGTGAATTAAAATAAATATTTTATATACATTATATAAAATATTTATTACACGAAATAATTATATAATGTATTAAATTATTAATTATGCATGATTTTGTGGGAAAATCCGAAAGCCAAAGTCGGTTGGGCCAAGGTCGGTGGACTTGAGTAGGTTTTTAAAAATTATTCATTCACTTGTGGTTATATATATGTGTGGAAGGATAAAAAAAAAAAAAAAAAACAAAACAAAAAAACAAACAAAACTCTCTCCATTTTTCTTCCACAACCATCACCACTATCAAGCCACCCGACCACCTCCACCGGAAACCACCATGGCCACCATAAGAGAGGAATTATTTGGTGCCAACAAGGGTAGAAGAAGCTTCAAAGGAATAAAGTTCAAGCTTTGGAAGGTATAAAAATGAATTTAATTAATTAATTTTATTATTTATGGTGATAAAATAAATTTCTGAAAAATTAGAAAATAATTAGAATAATAGTTCTAAATAATTTTTAGATGTATATCTATGAATTATATAATTTTTGGAGTGGTTATGTTGTAGAAATTGTGAAGACAATGTTGTATTTTTCTTTATGACTGGCTACTGTTTCGGTAAAGAAGGAAGAAGAAAGAAAAAGGCCGCTCGCGCATTGCGCGGTGGCCAAATTCTTTCTGCAACAGGGACAAACGATGCCGTTTTGGGGCGTGTAGAAGAAAGGGTCGCGCCATGCGCGGAGGCTAGGGAAACGGCTGGGAAACGACGCTGTTTGACATCGACAGTAAAAGGCCGTGCGCCATGCGCGGTCGAGGTTTTAGGTGGAATTTACGGTTTTACCCCTGGCCTTTTTCGAAAATACCAAACATGTCCCTTGGCTCAGAAAATTACGACCGTGCCCCTGACCTTTTCAGAAAATGACCAGCGTGTCCTAGGGGTGAAAATTATCAAAATGCCCCTAGAAATTTATTTTTAATTAAATAAATGTTTAAAAATTGTTTTAAAATTATAGAAAATTACTAAAAATATAGAAGTGATATTTGGGCATTAAATTTAATATTTTTGTAAAAATATTGAATATTGGGCATTAATATTTAAATATTTTAAATATTAATCTAATAAGTTTAAAATTTAGAAAATGGTTAAATGAAAATCCGGACAACCAAATACGCTAAATTTTATCCGATAAGCCGGGTTGTCCGCACTGAATGTGTTTTATATTAAGAGACGAGGTTAATATGATTAACCATATTAATTAATAATTGATCGATACCCTAAAATAAATCGTCGGATATGGTTAATTACATTATAGATGATATTAATTAATTAAATTAATATCATGAGAGAATAAATAATTATTAATTAATTATTTTATGGTCATAGGTTGTTCGAGAAAGGGTTTTGAGTTACCAATTCAATAATTGGACGTTAAGGCAAGTTCTTCAGTACTTGATTTTAATTGTCATATGATGTTATATGTTATATGTTCAAATGCATACAGAAATTACGTGATATGTGGTTAACATGATCGTAATGTATATTCAGTGCAATGATGTGACTATATGTGAAATGATAATGTTTTCTTTACGTAATTGCTAATATGCAGTAAGTATGATGCACATGAGAAATATTGCGTTAGTAGAAGCATAACACATAAAGTATGACACTCACAGAGCATGTTATGTTATGTGTTATGTGCACACTGTTGAACTTGCTGAGCCGTTGTGCTCATTACTTGCATAATATAAACTTTTGCAGGTAAAGAAACAAATTTTAGAAATATCAGATTGTCTTAGAGATGGATTTTGCTATAGAAGGTTGTAAACGTAATTGTTATATATTTTTGATATAATACTTTAATGTGGATTTATTGGAAAATTTTATATATATGTGTTGTATATATATGTAAATTGGATCTAGATTGGACAAGTAAAGTTAAATGGTGTACTGTAATTATTCAAGATTGTTGTTATGATAAAGAGTAAGATATATTTAATTATGAATTATGAAACCAAGAATTTTGTGGATATAAATAATATTAAATTTCAAAGGTTGAGCTTTACGACACTTGTAACAGAAAGAAAAGCAAAGGTTACGATCCAGGGATTAGGATCGAGACGATAAGTTTTTAAATGTCCAAATAGTTTAATACAATGATTGAAGTTGAGTAAAAATAAATAAATAAATAAAATTTTATAACGAAAAATTTGATAATTGATGACTGCAGTGTTAATTAATGGGTTAAATGAGGCGATTAAGATTTATTAACGGACCGAAATTTGGATGTTAAGGAATTAATGTTTAATAAACATGAAATTTAAGGTAATAAAGTTAGTCGAATTTCGGGGTCGTTACAGTAATTTTTGGACTTGAAATCATTATAGTACATTGTGTATTTTGAGTTATACTTTGTCATATTCCTTAAGACTCTATAGATATATCAAAAGGTATATTCTGGTATAATAAAGTATACATGGAGGTAGGTGAATAATCAATAAAGGATCTATCACTTTCAGTAAAGGGAAATAATGTTATATGTGATGCGATAAATGACAACTTAGAAATCTTTTGCCAAGGTGAAATGAAAATTAGAAATGAGTTTCTAATATACATTAATCATAGTTATGCATTTAAGAATTGAAATAAATAAGATCAAATAAATAAAACTTGATAAAAATTCCATGTCTTATATTTAATTAAGACATTGTAGGGTAAAAATGTTGAATTGTATGGTAACTATTTACTAAATAGGTTCTTTGTGATTAAACATTGATTTCATAATATCCGGATAATCATGATATGTTGAAAAGAGTCACTCATAATGTAGAATAAATATATTTATTATTTTGAATTAAAGGAGTTTTACTCATAATAAATAATATTAGAATGGTTCTAACTTCTTTATTCTACTACTGGTATAATATTGAACCTATAGTGTTACACCATAAAAAAGAAATATTTATTTTAGAAGTAATTGAATTGATAATAATAAATTAAGTATATTTAATTTATACAATGGTGGAATAAATTAAATAGCTTAAGATTTTTAATTATGTATTTTTGAAATACTACTTATAAATTAATAAGAGAAGTCTTATTATTATTATTATTATTATTATTATTATTATTATTATTATTATTATTATTATTATTATTATTATTATTATTATTATTATTATTATTATTATTATTATTATTATTATTATTATTATTATTATTATTATTATTATAGTTCCTAAATGGTTTATGAATTATTATTATTATTATTATTATTATTATTAAGTTTCTAAATGGTTTAGGAATTATTATCATTATAATAATTAATTTAGTCTATAATTATATTGAAAATTAAATTAAAATCCTAGTCCTAAAGAGTTTAGGAGAGATGAGCAAGTCTATAAATAAAAAGGGTTTTATTATAGATTGGGGTAATACACAAGTTGAAGTATTCAGAATACTTGCAATTCTCTACAAGCTAAGTAGTTAGACAAAGAGAGAATTAGGGTTAGTCACCCAAAGTTTAGAGAAATCTAAATTTAATTCTTTAATTAATAATTTCTTAGTGGATCACCTTTAGAGTGCTACACGCACTGAGTAGCTGACGTTGATCTATGGATCTGAAGACGTACGAATGAACAAAGAATTTGTAATGTCATAGAATTTCCACGTCATTATTAATTAAATTATTAATTTAATTTTCAACGAGTTAGTTTTACGAGATTATTTAAATCTTTTTATGTGATTAATTAATTATGTGATTAAATAATTATGTAATTAATTACTAAAATTAATTAAAGGGGGTCACTAATATGTTATTAAATTAGTGAACAAACCCTAAAGTTTTAATATCAAAATAATCGATAAGTTTCCTATTAATTAAATATTCAATTAAATTGAATATAATGAGTGAATTAAATATAATAAATTAATTAATATGATTATTAATTAATGTAAATAATGTGAAATATTAATAATAATATTTATTAGTCCATTTAGTAATTTAATACTTATGGGTTAGAATATTTAATTATTTATTCAATCTAATTATTTATTTAATCATGGATTGAATAATTAATGTGTAAATTATTAAATTAGCCCAACATGGGTCAATTAGTAGCCCAAGTGTAGAATAATAAAATTTGACAATTTAGTAGCCCAAACAATTTAATAGAAGCCCAATTGGTATTTTAAATGAAAGCCCAATGATTGGCCCACTTGGAAAATACTTTATAAAACTTATTAATTATTTAAATGTAACAATTGACTATCATTTTGGGACAATTAAAAGACCCATCAGCCGACCATGGCAAGGAGAGAGAAAAAAATGATTTGTTTTTATTTTGTTTTATTTTTCATTTATTTAATTAATGGATTGCTTGTTTGATTTTTCAAGTACTTGGACCATCCCTCTTTTCACCTAATGTGTCATGCAACCCATTCCTTGTGCTAGCTTGTGTAAGTATCCTTGCTACTCTCATTATGACAATTTTAATAGATATAAGTTTTATATCTATCCAAATTGTAAGTATACTTACAATTTAGGAATGCATGTTGGTCATTTCTTCTTCTTCCACTTTGAAAGCTAGAGAGCATTTGAGAGTGTAGAAAAATATTTTGAGAGCAAAAATACCAAGAGAAGGAGTTCTTGGTTCATGTCACCTTCTTTCACCACATATTTTGGAAGAAAAAGGAGGATAGCCATTAAATCAAGGTAATGGTTATTCTAAATCTAATTTTATTTTAAACTAACATGTGTATATAAATATGTTAATATAGTTAATAATGTGTGGTAGTAATATTTAGGCCATGCTTGAGTTTAATATGCTTGGTTTGTATTTTGGTATCATTTGTATGCTAAAATATGTGTTTAATAGTGTATAATCAAGTCTTGAAATATATGACCAAAAATATTTTTATAAAACTTAGATTTGATGTTCTAATATTATAGAACATTAAATCATGAGAAAAACAAAGTTTGAATCACTCAAAATGGAGTTATATACAAAAAGTTATGATTTATGGTAGTTTATGTGATATAAATTTTTTTATAAAAAAATAATGATATTAAATCATGAAAAATTTATTTTTCATGTTATAAATTAATATAAGGTGATTGGTAATTTTTTCGGATTTTTATTGATGATTTAAAGCTTACTTATTGGTATATTTTTATTTAAAATGGGTATTGCCGGACACTGTTCACACTCTGCCGGAACAAAAAAAAAATAACACTGCCGCGCAATGCGCGAACCACTGTTCACGCCAGACGCGGAGCCAAACGACGTCGTTTGGCACAAGAAAATAAACTACTCCGCGCATTCGCGCGGAAGCCAGCAGAATGGATTTCAAAACGGCACCGTTTTGGGCCGTTCAGTTTATTACGCGCGCCATGCGCGGAAGACATTTCCGCGAATTTACCAAAATGCCCCTCCGTGTTTTTCTCGGCGAAATTACGATTTTGCCCTCGGTTCAGTTTTCAACTTAATTACAGAAATGCCATTCGGGTTTAATTTAATTAATTTAAATATTTAAAAAACTAATTTAAAATTATAACAAAAATAATAATAATACAAAAATGATATTGGGAGTATATTTTTAATTAAGTTTAATATTTAAATATTTTAAATATTAATCTACTTAGCTAAATCATGGTTAAGTTAAATAAATTTATTAGTTATTTATTATGTAAAATGTTAATAATAAATAAAGGTAATAAATTAGCAAATTATTATTTAATTCCTATTAACTAATAATTAAAGAGAGATAAAATTTGTAAAGTAATTATTTATTATTTAAATATTATTAAATAATAAATAAGGATAATTAAGTAATTAATTATTATTTAATTAGCATTAAATAACGATTAATGAAAATTAAGTTATTAGATTAATAATTTATTATTTAATTTAAATAATAAATAAGAATGATTTGATTATTATTTAACCTTAAATAATAATTAAAATTAATTAAATAATTATTTATTATTATTTAATTGACATTAAATAATAACTAAAGAGGATTAAAATGAGTAAACTATTATTTAATTTCCTTAAATTAAATAATAGGTAAGGTTAATTAACTTAGTTAACTATTAGTTGATTAATATTAAATTAAAGAAGGTTAAAATGAATCAATAATTATTTATTATTTAATTATTATTAAATAATATATAAGTACAATTAGTTATTATTTATTTTAAATAGTAACTAGAGTTAATTAATTAATTTCTATTTAATCAAGATTAAATAGTAATTAAATAGAGATCGAGTTAATAAAATAAATTGAACTTAATTATGCTTTAATTAAACAATTGTAATAAGTTGTTTAAGGGTTTAATAAGTGTCCAACACTTAAGAAAAATATTTTCTAACTTATTAAATTATTAACCTAAAATGATTAAGGGTCTATAAGGTTAATAATATTGTTTTGACTAATGTAGATTATGTGTTAGTACTTATATGATAAATAAGTACCTTAGTAAGCGTGTAGTTGTGTAAATACGCCGTACTAATCATTAGACCAACTTTATTAATGTTAGGTCTTTTCAAAGCCAGTTAGTTAAAGCTAGACATATATTGTAGCTGAGCAGCAGGCAAGTTCCTTATCTCTAAACTCATTTCATTGAGCAAATTATTTATCTAAGCTTGAACTGTTATTTCCAAGCATGCTTTGAGTGGTTTAATTACTTTACAATTATTCCACATCGATATTATTGTTATTCGCACTTGTTGCACTTGAGATGGTACAGTCATTGACTTGTACTTAATTATTGTTCTATTCTTTAAAGAACTGTTCACAGTAAGTCTAAGTCATTGTTCGGCTAGACATTTATGTTAAAGATTTTAAAAGCTATCCAAATCATTGAAGATGCTGATTCTTAGACTATTATGAACACCCCTTTATTATAGGGGAGTACCCTGTATCTAATATTAGGTACAAAAATACGGGAATTAAATGTTATGCATACACATATTGTACTGAGGCTGATCCCCTCGGGTACATATTTCTGGTAGTAACCATTGAGTCAACCTGCTATTGACTACAGTGGATATTTATAGTTCATAGTCTATTTGACTATCCTAATTTTAAAAGCAACTTATTATTCCTGCTTATGTTATTCACATTATTGAATTGTTCAGCTATTCCCTTTCATTCATGATATATTGTTCCTTGTTGTTATTTAAACTTGTTGAGCAAACTAGTTGCTCACTCTTGCTATATCATGAAACCTTATTGCAGTGCAACCCGAGACTTCGGGAAAGAACAAGGGTAAAGGAAAGATGAAGTAATAGACTTCGAGATTGCAGTCCTGTAGTTAATTTAAATTAACTGTTATGTAATATAAACCCTAAGTACTTTATTAAGGGTATTTGTGTACTTTTTGTAAGGTTATCGTATCTTGGGACTAGTAACACCTTTTGAATGAACAACATATGTTTATTATTCCGCATTTAGTTATTGTATGTTGTTTAGAGGTGAATGTTTGTATTGGATCGTGATGACCGGATCCGGGTATTTGTAACCCGAATTTGGGGGCGTCACAGAATTGGTCCTTGTAGATCAATTCGTGGTTTCGAATAATCTTCATAAAGGTATAATCTTTGATCCTTCCTCGATTAAAAATATTGCATAAGGTTGATCATGGGATTGGGATTATAGAAAATTTTAAATATGATTTATGTCATGCTTCCGCTGTATGCTACAATATGATTTTATGTAAGTGATAATTTTGGAAACTAACACAAAATTGCATCTCGAGAGGTAATGTTGAGCAAGAACTCTAATGTCCATGTATTTCTTATATATTCAAGAAATTTAGGTGTAGTCATTTTAAATTTGTGCTCGTAAGAGGGAAAAGACTGAAGACTGACAATAGATGGTAGAGGGTGTCATTCACTCTACTATCGTTGAGAGTCCCTCTCTCAATTGTTGGTTCCATTCCTTTCTTCTTTGTTTTCTTCTTTGCCTTCCTTAGAGTCATCTTCTTTAGTTTTCTTCCTTGTGACAAGGGTTGAGGCATTGGGATTGTTGCAGTCATCTCCTCATCAGTAGGCTTAGGCATATCAGTCGTCCCAGCCATCTCTTCATCAATTATTAAAAAATTTTCTTTTTTTCTTTTAGGTTTCTTTATGCCTTTCAGGTTGACATCCTTCTTAAGCCATTTTTGACCTCTTTTTTATTTTTTCTAACTTGTTTCGCCACCTAATATTTCACACTTAGGCCTGCTTCAGCTGTAACCTTTTCGTTTTTTTTTTTTCTATTATGGCTTAATTGTAGGCTTCACTAGCCATTTCCATTGTTTCATTTCTAGAGATTGGAGGAGGTTATGCAATAATCTTCCTCAGCCTCTTTGCGTTCTATATTAGCTTGGAGCCAAGGTCTTCTTGTAGATTTATCACCTCATTCTCTGTTTGTATCTCCCTCTTCTCATGTACATCTAGAAACTCTTCAGCAATTCATTTTCCCTGAGAGTTCTTGGGATCACTTTTTTCTTCTGCTATTTTCATCTTTTGCCCATGTTTTTTAGCTTTTAGGCCTGTGGCTATCATCTTTATTTTCTTCTACTTAGGCTCCTCAGTAGTAGAGGCCACGATAGTTGGAATTTCAGGGGTTGTTGAACTCAAAGACTCGGCATCCTCATCTTTAGTAGTTTTCCTCTTTTTAGAAACTTTAAAAGGCTTTTGGACCTCAGTAATGGTCTTTTCGCTTTCACTTGACTGCTTGGACTTGTTTATTTCAACTTGGTTCCTTTTTTAGTTGTCAAACAGTTTCTTGGTTATCTTTTTATTGATTTTAAGGGGCTCTCCATCCTTTTTCTCTATATGTTGCTTTAGTTTCTATTTTATGATGATGTTAAGAAACCTCTCATAGAACATTTTTGGGAGAGGCTTCCCATCTTTCTTCCTCTTCTTAGCTTCTTTAAACCACCAGTTATAGATCACTGTCCCGTAATTTATCTTCATCTTCATTGTGATTGTAGTTATAATCTGCAACTACAAATCACTAACTGAGTCATGGGCTCAATCCTTGAAGAGGATACATTTGCCCACGACATTAGCCTGGAACTCAAAATTGTGGGGAAAATCCTTCTTCTCGAGGCCTTTGACTTCAGGATTTTTTTTCTTGTACCTATAAAGTTCGAGCTTAGCTTGGTGTCGACGATCTTCATGCTAGTTTCTCCAGTACTTACAAACCCCAAGATGAAACCTACCTCTTGTTCAAGAGTCAGGGTGATATCTTTTACCTTTGTCCTTATTTCTCTATCTTCGATCTTTCTATTGAGGTAAAATTCTTTCACCAGCTTCAAGTAAACTCTGATGTTTTCACTAAGCACCTGTTCAAAGCCTGTTTTACGAATGAAGTTGAGTATGGTGTAGAAGTGAGCATCAACACCGTCGAATTGGTCAAAGCAAAGTTAGTTTCCCAAGACTACTTGGTTGGTAAACAAGATTGTAGTGATTGGTTTGAACTCCTATTTTATTGAGTGGTATACGTGTTGAGTTTCTATTTGTGATGATGTCTGCTATAATTATTGTACACAGTTGTTGCAGTTACTTTTTATACTTAGCTTCCATTGACGCATTCACGTTTGTTTGTTTTACCATGTGTATTGAGATAACTTTACTTACTCAACGATCATCTTCTAATTCATAAAGTAGTTCCTTTATTGGGTATGCTCTCTCAATGATCCATTATCCATTCTACGATTCACCCTCCATTTTATAATTCACTCTACGATTTTTAGTGAGCATTTTTTATTCTACAATTTCGTACCTGCATGGTTAGTTTTGAAAGGTAAATATCGTGAACTTAAATTTAACATGCCTAATACACTTATTAACTTATTAAATCTAGAATCATCTAATGGTTTTATAAATATATCAGCCAATTGATTGTCTGTTGGAATAAAATACAGAGTGATGTTACCATTTTGCACATGATCTCTAATAAAATGATGCTTTATATCAATATGTTTAGTTCTAAAATACAAAACATGATTATGTGTGATTGAAATAACACTAATGTCATCACAAGAGATAGGAATTGATTTGAAATCAAACCCATAGTTAGCTAGCTGGCTTTTTATCCATAGAATTTAAGCACAACAACTATCAGTAGCAATGTACCCAGCTTCAGTAGTTGAAGTTGATATTGAGTTTTGCTTCTTGTTGAACCATAAGACAAATTTATTTTCTAGCAATTGATATGTTCCACTTGTACTCTTTTTGTCTATCTTGTATCCTATAAAGTCAACATCTTAATAGCTAATTAGATCAAAGAGAGACTCTTTGGGATACCACAATCCCAAATTTAGAGTACCCTTGATATATCTAAAATTCTCTTAACAAACATCATATGATATTCTTTAGGATTAGCTTAAAATCTAGCATAAATGCATGTAAAAGACATAATATTAGGTTTACTAGCAGTTATATATAAGAGGTAGCCAATTATACCTCTTTATTGTATTATATTAACACTTTTACCTTGTTCATTCTTATTTAAATTAGTTGCAGTAGCCATTAGAGTCTTCATAGGGGTAATCGAGTCTTTGATTCTGGTGCTCATGATACAACTCATACATAATATCTAACCAACACTTATTGTGGAATAATAAAAATATTTATATTGATATAACATAAATATCTTCGTCCCAAGGTCTCGCAACCTTAACTATTATAAAACATAACTTAGTTCATAATAATTACAAGTAATAATAAATATAAATGATATCATCATCTCAGAACAGAATAAAAGAAAGCTGTTCTGTAGTATTTCCTTTTCCCTTATCCTTTCCTAAACCACTGCCTTACTTGGTCTTAACTATAACATTTTAAAGAAAGTAAGAATGAGCAACAAGTTTGCTCAACAAGTATAAAGCCAACAATAATTACTAATCATGCTCAAGGTTTAATAATTTCAGAACTATAACAATTGAAAGGAAGTTTATAAAGTGAATTGAATGAATTGAGGACAGATAGTTTTAACTATTTCAAAATCTGAACAATATCATTACTGAGTGGTCACTATGGAAGATGAACTCTTACCAGGATTAACAGTATTCTACTGAAAAGTCTTCAATATAAACAAGTACAGTAGGTGATCAACCTAAAGTACCCTAAGTTATGCATAACATTCAGACATACAGTTCGCGCGCGTATCAGTCTCCCGACGTAAAATAATTTCCCATTGTATGAGGGTTGTTCATCTCAGCATACAAGAGTCCACACCAAGACAATTGGTTTGGATTGCTTTCTAGAAAAACATGATTGACTTTATGTCATTATATGTTATGCATAACTTAGGATACTTTAGGCTGATCACCTACTGTACTTGTTTATATTGAAGATTTTTCAATATAAACAAGTACAGTATTCTTCTCAAACATTTACGAGTCAATTAAAACTTTTAATGTCTACATGATAGGATTCAAATAATCTGATAAAGGCATTTGAGTATAAATAACTCATACTTTGAAATTTAACAATTTAATATGAGATTAATCTTGCATAAATATAAACGTGAATAACTATTTTTGAATATGAATTCTCTTTCAATAAATATAATATTCGAATTACTTGTGCAAAATGATAAAGTGTACAAGTTTAGGTACGTGATTGGATTGTCGACACTATTCGACTCTAACTCCTTTCCATTCGAACAACCTATGTTCACCATGATTGTCTAATACTTAATCTCTATTAACTTTCACATAATGAGTTAGTCGATCTAACATACTAGTCTCACATAACAAGGACTCACAAATAATCTTTCTTGTTTACTTCTCATACATGTTGTTCACAAATAAAATTAAAGTATTCTTGTTTCGCATTTTCTTTATTTAGTTCATTCATTAACATTCACAAATAAAATAATACTTAATATTATTTTATTTGTTTACTCATCCTTGATTAATACTTAATTATTCACACTTTGGTTCCTACACATCTTATTTTATTTATGTTCTATTTTCTCACAAATAAAGTATCATTACTTTATTTATTTATAATTAATTACTGTTTAAATAATTTTCTCAATCATTATTCTATTTGCTTACACTTTATTAGTCCACAAATAAAATAATTTAAGTTATTATTTTATTTGTTTAATATCTAATTGGAACAATGTTTACTCTTATTTTTATTATTTATGTTTCATTAATCCACAATTAAAATAATATTTAATATTATTTTAATTATTTATCATTTATTAATCCATAATTAAAATAATCTTTAATATTATTTTAATTATTCAGGAGGTCATTAATTCACAATTAAAATAATCTATAATATTATTTTTATTGTTTATACTTTATTAATCAACAATTAAAATATTATTTAATATTATTTTAATTATTCAAACTAATCTTTAATATTAATTTATAATTAAAATAATCTTTAATATTATTTTAATTGTTTATTATTTATTAACTTACAAATAAAATAATTTTAATTATTATTTTATTTGTTTATGATTATTTTATTTTATTATTACACATAATACTAAATACATCAACTAAACCATCTATCAGCGCATGTCACGCTCCATAGTGCTCTCGTATTCAAGCTGACCCATATAGATCACCAAATCCCTGCTCATGGTGTGGTGAGTCTGTCCCACATCTGCTGGTTAATGATGAATATTGTCCATTCATTTCTCAAATGCTGTGTGAAATCCATCCATCTCTCAAATGATGTACTATGGTTCCCAACTGCATAGCGGCCTCCCGACGTCCATGCACCTCAGTCTCCAACTCCTGAACCATATCATGTTGCTCCTGAACCTCACCCTCGAGCTCCTGGATCATATGCTCATGCTCTATAATGCGATATGCATACTCTCTTAACAAATTATCCTCAAAGGTGTGAAACACTGGGGATCCTCCATCAGACTCCTCAGCTGGCTCTGACTCCTCCTCAACTGGTTCTGTCTCTAGCTCAGATCCCTCTACTGGGGCTACTACTAGGATAGGCTCTATCATATGAATTTCTCGTGGCTCATCCTCTATGACTCTGCTAGGCTCGCCCATCTCCGGCATCCTATAACCACAACCACAATAAATAACTACATCAGTATCTCACAGCAAAATATAAATTCATTATATGGAATAAAAATATATTTCATGACACTACTGACTCTCTATAACAAGTCTACTAACACATAAAACTCTACATGAGTTTTATCTCCTTTTATTCTAACTCCATTTTCTAAGGTTATAGCCTAAGGATTATCTTTCCTAAGGTTTATAACCTACAGTTTTAATACCAACCTGTGACGGCCCCCAAATTTAGGTACCTATACCTCAAATCTGGTGTTTCACGATCCAACTCATATATCATACTAATAACAAATCAATGCAGAATAATATAAATATTTACATAGATATAATGTAAATGTTCTCATCCCAAGTCTCGCAACTGTTACTAATACACAATATAACTTAATAATTCTTAATACAAATAACTAATGTCATCGTCCTAGAACATAATAAAATAAAGTTAATCTGCAGTCTTGCCTTTTCCTTTATCTTTTCCTGAACCACTGCTTTGCTCGTTCTTAACTATAACATTTAAGGTAAAGAAAGAATGAGCAACAAGTTTGCTCAACAAGTATTATGCAAAAAAAATTAAAATAAGTAGGCTCAAGGTTTAACAATTTTAGGAACTTTAACATTTGAAAGGCAATTTATGATATAGGTTGAATGAAATGAGAACAAATAATTTTAACTGTGTCAGAGTTTGACCATTTTAGCTACTGAGTGGTTGATATGGACCATGAACACACACCAAGATTAACAATATTTTACTGAAAATTCTTAATATAAACTTAAATATAAGTAGGACACTTAGAAGGGGGGTTGAATAAGTGTGGAGTAAAATTATGTCCAATTATTATAATTTATTAAAACAGTAAGTAATTCAGTCTGCTGAATAGCTGATTTCGGTTTGTTGATGTGACACTCCAGGATTTTACAGAATTCCAAATGAGGATTATGGATAATTAAGTAAAGGTTAGTAGTAAAACCTAGTGTTGAATGTTAGAATGTATTAATGAATGATTTATTATGTAAGCAATGTGCTAAATGACCTATGTGGTTGACTGAATATGTGGATATAGATGTATATTGAATTTAATAAAGGTGTAAAGATTTAAAGTTAGAGAATAATGGAAATGATGAAAAATATAATTGAATTGAACTTAAGTTATGAAAATTGAGAACGAGGTTAATGAACAGGCCTTTAAAGGCTAAGTGATGTGAATAATAAGATTAGTAATAAGTGAACATTTGGAGTTTATTAAGAAGTTGATATATTGATTTTGAATAAGGTATGTATTTATGTGAATCATAAATATGGAAGGTAATACCCTGAGTATGAGTAGAAAGAGTGAAGATTTCAAGTATGGTGTAAATTAGCTTGTGTGTGTGAAGTAAACAAGTTAAAGGACGTTAAAATTGTAAAAGGATATTATGAGCGTAAAAAGGATAAATGTTGATGATTTTGGTAATCCGGTCAAGGTTCGCTTCTCGAGGAAGCGGTTGATGGAAAAGATGAGCAATTCGATGGTATTGAGATGTTGATAGTTAAAATTTATGGAATTTATTTATTGTGGAACCAAATGGTTTGTAGAAAATTAAGTATGAATTGATATGAAAATTAGCAATTGTTGTGATTATTGAAATTAAGTTATGAAATTCAAGTTTCAAAGTGTGACAAGTGTTATGGGACAAGCAAATTATGGAGTATTTGATTGTGGAATTAAATTCAAGTCTAAGGAAACAAGTTTGTATCAAAATGGAATTGAATTGATGCAAAATTAAGCAAAATATGATTTATATGGGATTTATTTTCTCTAGATTTTGTGAGTAAAGTCCAAAGTGCCCTTAGCAACTTGATTAATGACAAATGAGTCCTACGGTGGTTAAAAGACCATGAATGTCCTTGACAAGTTAAAGAATTACATTGGTGTCCTTTTGTGGAAATTGTCCATAATGCCATTGAAAATTCATGTGAATTGTCCAAAGTAACCCTTTAACCATGCATGAGTTAAAACTAATCAAGATGGTTAGTTGTTAGAGCAAAATATATCATATATGTATAATTTCCAACAAGCTAAGTTCATTTTATCAGCTAAGTTTCTAGCAAGTTCGAAGGTAAAGAGAGAAAAGAGAGAGCAAGGCTAGGGTTTGAAGAAAAATCATGAGAGATTGCTGGAAAAGTGTTTCTAAGGAAGCAAAGTACCATCAAAGTGAAGAACAAGGCTCTAACAAGCTTGGAAGTTAGAAGGAAGTCACGTTCATAGAAGGTATAAACATGTTCAAGTATTAAATTTGATGTTTATGAGATTAAATGTTAGTTTAAAGGTAGTCATGCATGGATTAGTGGCTAAATGTAAAGATTATGTGAAGTTTCATGTTATATGTTCGATAATTAATGATACCCTAAGCTCATGTGTTGAAGAATTAAGATGGTGAATTATTTGTGTCTAAGTTCAAAGCTATAGAACATGATTCATGGAGGATCATGCATTATTTGTTGGTTGGTTATGTGTTTCATGTTGATGGTTTGATGAAAACCTAGTTTAGAGTGTTGAACATGTTGGATTCATTTATATTATTTTGTTAGATAGCATATAAGATGCTCAAATGGCTGAGAAGCATGTTTTGGTATGAAAAGTTGAATATTAGGCTATACTTTATGTATAGACTACGTAATAATCTGTAAAGTGACTTGGAAGATGCGGATAGGAGTTTGATGATTACCTAAAGTTGTTGTATGTGTAGGTGATTATGCATATGAAGCATAGAGTTTAAAGTTGATAAAGTGCTATCAATGTGTAATTTTGGCCATTTTGTGTAATTGGTGATCAAATGAGGCCAAAAAGCTAAGTTTGATATTAATATATGTGTTTGAAATGATTTGGAAGTCATTCGGTTCATATGGCGACAATTGTGAATTTTAAATGTTTTAAAACGTTCACCGACGTCCAAAACGAACCATTTAGAAAAATGGAGTCAAATTAAAAGTTATAAATGTTTTGAAGGCTCGTACAAGTTATATATGTTCTATGTGTGTTAAATGAAGTGTTGGAAGTAAGTTGTGCCAATAAGGAGTTAAGGATTGAAATTAAGTTTATGCTTTTGAAATGAAAAGTTTTGAAATTGGATGAAAATACAACCTAAAGTGTATTTTTGGCAATTTTGTTGAATTAAAGGTGAAATGAAGCCAAATGGCTTAGTTTTATGTAAATACACGTGTTAGGGTTGATTTGGTAATCAATGGATAGTAAATTGAATGAAAATGAGTTTCGAATGATCGAAATCGATCGTTTCGACTCGAACTAGACTTTTACGGACAAAACCCGCCTCAGGTATAATTTAATAATTTGAAAGGCTTAGACATGTCATATATGACCTATGTGAACTTTTTCAAGTGTTAGAATTGAGGTTTAAAGCTTATGGCCAAAAATCAGAAAGTTGGTAAAAAGTTGGTTTTGAAGTTGAAAAAAATTCTAAGTCTGGAAATGTTTTGAACAACCCTCCTAAGCGATAGTGTATCTCTATTTTTAAGAAGCCAAATGAGGCAATTAGTATTTTTTTAAAATACTAGGTAGTGAGGTCTAGATGTGGTCCAAATTTCAGCTCAATTGGATTTAAGATGAAGGAATTAAAAATCGGCAAAGGTAGGGCAAAAATCAGAAATTGCTGTTTCTGAACACTTGGCCGGGGCTAGATATTTTGTACTAAACATCTAGCTGGGGCACCATGTTACTGTTCACGACCGAGAACACTTCGCAGCCAGTGAAGTCTGACGCCGCCAGGGTGAAGTTTCTGTGCATTTGAAATTTTTTTAAGCTTCCAAAAAGCTATTTTTTGATATGGAATGATAGAAATGGGTTATATAAACCTTATAATTGATAATAATGGTTAAATTAAAGGATGTTAAGGTATAATGATATGATGAATGACATAATATAACATGCCTAAAGCTAAATCAAAGCATGTTTAAGGTTGTGAAAAAGGTCGGGAATGAGCTAGGATGTATTATTAACCTACATAAGGTATAATACATCAAATGTGATTTGATTAGATACGAATGATTGATTATTTATGGATTCAATTTGATAAGTTATATTAAGTTATGATCCTATAATGAGATATATAGTTGTATGTTTACAAATATCGCTCGAACTAGCCATCCTATGCAAGGAATGATATGAAAGGACGACGGAGAAAGTAAAGGTTAAGTAAAATAAAGGCGTACATGCAAGTTTTTCAGACTTAAGTGTAATAGATGTTATATGTGAACTATGTGATAGTAAATGAGTCGAAATGTGGCATATGTGCAACTATGTGATTTAATTGCTAAATGAATTACGTGACATTAAGTATAGCATATTAAGGTAAAGGATGCATGATGCATATTATGAACTGTGAGCATGTAAGGTGCTATCTGATTAACTTGCTGAGCTTTATGCTCATTCTTGCTATTAACTAACATTTCAGGTAAAGTACGAGAAGGCCGGAGATTCCGGTGACGCTAAAGGTAAAGAGAGGTGAATGTCTGGACTAGCATGAAGGAAATTGATATATGTATTGTGTAATGCTCATGTAAAGCACTGAATGTTGTGAGTTCGTAGGGATGTATAAGTTGTAATTGCATAGTAATGAATATACTCGTATGTATGACACAGACAGGTGTATATAGAATGCATGTATGGACAGACATGATGGATAATTGTAAGGAAACAGGTACAAGCAAACGGAACATGTAGATATAAATAGGTCCATGTATAGATAGTTCATGGCAAAATTTTATTTACAGGTTATGTTGAATCATGATACTATATGATTATGAAATAAAATAGACTCGATCGCCATTGGTAATTGTTTGACCTAAGTTTAAAGAAAGGTAATTGAAGGTTAAAGATCCTGAGATCAGGTTAAGTATGCAAGTTAAATAAGTTTAAAAAAAATATATATATGGACCCCATTCGGTCAAATAAAGGTTTTAAGGTTAAGTTTAATGCACGAGATTCCCGTTAAAATGGATTTAAGGTTTAAGATGATGATATCCAGAGATAATCGGAAAGAATTAAGGAAGGTCGGGATCTCGGGGTGTTACAGTTGATTTGAAAACTGATTTAAATTGTTATAAATAAGATGAGAAAATTATTTTCTTCTGAAAATAAATATTTTGAGTTGAGTTAGAAGTTTATAAAGATAATTAAAATAACTAATTATACAAACACAAGAATTTTTACGTGATTTAACCTCTATCCTCTACTCTAGTGGCCTACTCCACGTCCAATACTAACTAGTATTTGAGACTCATTTATTAATTCACTTGGTTTACAAATAAACCCCTTTTACACAACAAGTTCCCACAACCTTTGAGTACTTATACTCTCCTAACACTTTTGTTCACCTTATGCAAACCTATGCACCCCAAGCACTTATGCTTACTTTGAGGACTTGTCTTTTCCGAATACCTATGCTCACTTGAAACTTATTTATACAAACCCTAATCCAATTTGGATTAGAAACCCGAAAGACTTTGAGATTAATATAAAATAATCACAAAATAAACTATGATCAAAGCAATAGTTATATCAATAATTCAAGGCTCAATTCTATATGCAATGATCAATATAAAAAGTAAAGATATCGCAAGTTTAAAGTTCCAATAGCAAAGCTATATTTGAAGATGATTTTTCTTTGAAAAATGCGATTTGTAGTTTTATGCTTCACATAAAAAAAATGAACTTGACCGAGAATGGAAGCAAAATATATTGTATAATGGTTCAGTGTAGTTCTGTGTTTGCCCAGTAATCTATTCTCTTCTCTGTTAGGTGTATATCATGTGTATGCTCTCTACTCACCCACATATTCATGGCTAGTGGATTAGTACATATATATATAAAATAATTATAGTCGTTCATATAATCACACATGGAAATACATAGCTAGCATGAAAGATTCATATTAACATTACTTTGTAAAGCAAGTTAGCCAGCTCACTGTTACTGTTAGACCCATAATGAAAGTATCATGATTTTAACCATTTATATTTAAGAGTCAAACAGATTTATTCTAAAAAGATTTTAAACCCTTGTTTCCTTCTTAAGCCTATGATTCTTGCTTCCTTAATTGATTAAATATCTTTGATTGACTCCATCAATAAAGATTCACATGGAATGATTATTTAATCAATTAGTCCCATGATACATGTTCATTAATTGATAAAAATATCTAATTAGCTCAAACAACCAATTTATATATATAGTAACTTGTTAATGCTAATCCTCTAGATATTAATATCAATCAAGTAAGGAAATTTCAATCAATCAGTTGACCATAGACATTTTGATTACCAATTATATTGTTACAAAATTTAGCCACATATATCTATTAACAGATTTATTCATGTAAAGCTCCAATAAATTAATTATAGTAATCATGGCAATATCAAATAATCCCTTTTTGGTAATGTTTTAATTTCAAATATTTAGTTAACTATGGAAATACTTTATTACAAATTAATTTATTCAATCACTCCCATAAATTAGTTATGCATAAAATTCTTGGTTAACTAATTTCACCCAACATAGAAAGATCAATCAAGTAAATAATTTATGGAAAGCTTATTTAATTAAAATATTATGGAAAGCTTATAAATCTTATTTCCTTTGATTACAATCGACTTATCCAATTAATTGACTATAACAGATTTGGGCTAGATTCTCAATCAATTACTGAGCCAATAAATCAATTATGATAATCATGATATTCATCAATTAAGTAATAGATCTTGATTATCAATCAATTAATTTGTAAAGTAATTTCCGACCATATTCCTTTAATTCCGTTAGACAATAATATTAATAACTTATAGCTCTGATACTAACTTGTGACGCTCCCAAATCTGGGTCTCTTTTTATCCCGGATTCGATGTCCACGATCCAACACATTCATATATTTAAAATACCCAATAAATGGTATAACAAAAACTTACATTATATTAATACAGAAACTTACATAATACGATCCCCTAGTTGTCTAACCTCAACTATTACAACATATAAAAGAAAACAATATTTATATAATTGTATTTACCTAACTCAAAACAAAAGAGCTAAAACAAGTAATAACTACTTGTGCACTTTCTCCTTGCCTTCATCTGTCACTATTCCTCCGGAAGTTTCGTTCTTAGCTGAAATGTTAAGTTTAAGCAAGAATGAGCAATTAAAATGCTCAGCAAGTATAACAGTTTAAGATGAACAATTCATAAATGAATATGCTTTAATGAAAGCTTTCAACAGTTGAACAAAGACTGTAGATTTAAAATGAATAATTATTTCTCAAACTTCTGATTTATTTTGAAATCAAAACACTACTGAGGGTCGCAAGACCTTGAACCTTACAAGTTAACAGGTAATTATACTGTATTCATACAAACTATATAAATACGCAAGGAGATCAGCCTTTTGTACCTATGTATTATGCACAAATATTTTGTTCTCAAACGCAAAATATCAGAATTATAGTATTCGATAAACTTTTCTCCCTTTTTTTAGGGTTGTTCGTCTCAGTTTTCAACATCTGAATCCTTACCAAAACTATTTATTTCGATTTAGCTTTTATATAAAGTGAAGATTTAATAATCATATATCAGGAATAATCTAGCCGAAACAATGGCTTACAGTTACCTTAACAATTTTTTTTTGAAAAGAATTCTAAACAACAACTTAAATAAATAATTGAATAACGACTACTATGAACAAAGCATGGTTCGCGAAAATCATGAATTGAATATAATAAACATCTAGTTGAATCAGTTAGCATAGACATACAATGAAATTTTCCCTTTGAAATGAATTTTGAACCAATAATGCAATTTGAAGATTATCAATATCATTTTTAAAATCAATAAGTATAATTTGATATTCGATATTAACGTTTGAAAATATAACTAGAATACTTGCATGGAATAAAGGTAAAGGAAACATGCACAATTATCAATTTGTGTAAGTTAGAAAACTTGCAATCAATTTAGAATATTCTCAAAGTGAGGGAACTTGCCTTCCTTCGTAAATCGATATCGCATTTAGCTGCTATACTTATTGTGTAACCTTATAAATCACCGTAAACGTATGTAATACAAACCCAATCATTATCACAAAACTATACACACCATATGATTATAAGTTTTCATTTACATTCGTTTAATCCTAGATTAATTAACTAAATCCTAATTAGTAACCACACATAAAATATTATTCTAAACAATAGTTAAATATCCATTAGCATAAACTACATTATTATTCAATACTATTTGAATGTTAATACAACTAAACACATAATAGTTCCCAATTTAAATTCAACTTCATTCATCTTAATTAATATACAGATGTTAACGTATTAACTAAATTGGTTTAGTTATACCAAATATAGGTTAGTTTATAATTTTTAACATTTTTCATGTTGGTTAATGAATCCCTATTTAAATGTACATAACCCTAATTACATCTAGACTGCGCAAAACCTAAATTTTTTTTGTACAAAACCAAAAATAAGGCCCCACGCCCCGGCGCCCAGTGAACGCGCCTAGGTGCCCACCCCTTATTCCTAGTTTTTCAGATTTCGTAGCTTCTTTGAATTTCATTGTCACTTTGAGAGATTTTATTTCACAAACCATTCATCTGATGACTCCCAAATTTGTACACCACACATAGATCACTTCATAGTATTTTATAAAATTATCACACACCTAATTTGACCTTTTTAACATATAAATTCAAAAGCATGAGAATGTCTGTTCAACACTTTTTTATTTCAAAACTTGTTTGATAAAAATTCTTCCAAGACCATTTTGGTTAGGTTTTAGACCTTCATGCCACTAGCATAACCTTATTATACATGTATGCACATAAAGTTCCAATAATTGATCATGGATTCTTAAGATTTTATAAAACTTGCTTCCTTGAAGCATTTAATCAAACATCTAACATGTATACATTTAAAACCCATTTTCATATGAATTCATATATGGCACATAACCTCCAATCAGAAACCTAACCTTATATCTTTATAATCCATCTCATTCTTCAACAATTAAACCTCCCAAAACCAATAATTCACTATAATTAACTATTAAAACTAACTATATTCTATAAACTAATAAAGAAAAGAAATTATACCCTTTTGTATGAAACTTGAATTGATGAACTTAATCTCTTCTTGAATCAAATTCATTCTTAAATGAAGTTTTGTTATGAGTGGTATTTATACCTATGTATTAACTATTTTTAGACTTGATAATCTGTGTATTCTTAAGCATTTGATTTAGTTTTTATTTGTTTCAATTATTTTTTTATAGGATATATTTTTATGTTATTTTATAGGAAATGGAATAAGGGCTTGGTGGATCAGAGCTTGGAGTAGCTCGATTTGGATTCTTGGCTTACTGTTTACATAGTAGTCACTTGAATTCGACTTTCGACCTTGATCCAGCTATCAACTCTCAAATTCTAGAACATTAAAGTTGTAGATCAACTTATCATCTTTCTGGAACATCTTGAATCACCTTAATTGGAGTTCGTACGAGAGAGTTATGTCCAAAACACTAAAGGAGGCTGAAGCAATCATGAAGTACCCCCATTAAACGCCCAGTAGGTGCCGATGGACAGCAACATCATAGTGCGTCTAGGCGCCCACTCAGTGCCCAGTCAGCGCCCATCGAGGAAATGTAATTTTTTAGCTTTCTTTTGTGGGACCTGAATGGTGGTGTTAGTGGAGTAATAAACTGTTGTGGAAGTTACATAAAAGACAGGTTTTTGAGAGACCTTTGGCTTCCATAAGAGAGGAGAAAATGTAGATAAGAATTGAAATCAAGGAATTGGAAGCTAGGGTTTCAAAGAGGCAACAAAGGAAAATCACAGTGCAGATTGAATGGAGATTATAGATCCTTAATAGTTTCTTCTTTTTCTTTACTCTCTTACTTTGATTCATCTTTATGTTGATTAAATTATTGTTCGTGGTTTTCAATTTAACTATGAACTAAACTTTTACTTTAAGGTTGTAATGGAACCTAGCATGTAATTAAAAATAGTTTATTCTCTCTTAATGTTGATGGAGTATATTGGGATTAGTTGACATATCTTGTACTTGAATTAAAGTTACTTGGCCAGTAATTAGCATGATAGTTTATATGAACTTGAAAAATGGATTATAAACTTAGATCTGGGTGTGGCAACATATGTTTATGTTATTCTACATGTGATATGATGCATGATTTATATATAAGATAGACATAGACCTATATGTCATATGTAACCTTGATAAGAATCAAAATTTAATGACTTTTGTTTAATGTTAAATCTCATGGACACATAGTGATTTATTTAAGTAGGGGATAATTACTAGACCATCAAACGAGGCTAGTAAATACTCAAAAAATTTCAAGTTGACAACTCCACACGGTTGATTGCTTAAATAGAGAATGAAAAAGTTTAAATGAAATGTTAGGGGAAGTTATAACCTTAAAGCTTTATAACTTGATATCAATTCTTGGTAATTTAGTTTCTATTAATTCAATCAATTTAATTTCATTCAATTAATCTATATTCATCAATTTTGAGTGATTGTTTAATTAGGATTGAAGTGATTTAGGATTAGTACTTTGGTGTATTAATAATAGAAAGTCCTTGTGAGAAACGATATCTTTCTTGCTATTTCACTACAGTTGAACCACGTATATTTGCGTATTTTTCTAAGTAAGAATGAGACAATAAAGTTTTTGGCAAGAGTATTTAACCAATTGACTGAACAGTCGATAGAGCTTGAAAGGAAGATTTAGAAATCAATCTGTTTAGAATTCCTATTATCAGTCGTAGCCTAGTACCCACCCAAACTATTATAATCTAAGTTGGCAGAATCTTCCGACTTTTACATGGAGCTACAACAATCAAGACTAGTTTTATGCTTCAAGCTATTCATACCCACCTCTATAGCCTCTAGTGCAGAAATCTAATTTGGAGGAAATTCTTGATAGATTTTTAGAGCAAACTGATATGATTATGAATTACTCATCATAAATTGCGAATGAATAACCTCCACCATAATAAGAGGAAATATCAAATTTGGAGGATGTATTTGTTAAATTCATGGTTGTAACTGAGGAAAGAATGAGTAATCAAGACAAACTTATGTCGCAGAGACAAAGATGAAAATTCAAGAAGCATCACTACGAAACCTTAAGATTCAAATGGAACAAATTGTCAATGCTATCATTAATTGCTCGCAAGGAACTTTTCCTAGCGATATAGAAATTGATCCTAAGGAGGAAGGTGAAGAGCAGTGCAAGGTGGATACTTTAAGAAGTGGCAAGAAGTTACATGAGGTTGTTAGCGGAAATATAAAAATATCATATCTTGGTGAGGAAGAAGGTGGTGATATTGAAATTAAGAGGAGCAAAATTGGTGAAGAGAAAAAGAAGGATAGGGATGGTCTAGCATTGGGTTTGAATGTTGTTTACGAAGCAAGTTCAGATTTCAGAGGAATACTATCAAGTCTATGTAGTTGAAGTCAAATTAGATTATTTGGATGAATTCAAGTTTGGGGGTGAACTTCAATTGAGTAATAATGCCATGGAATTCAAAGAGAAGACAATAAGGAGGCATGATAAGACAATTTTTGCATATGAGCCGGATTGAAGAACGGGAAGTAGTCAAGCTAAGGACTTTAAACTAAGTGCTAACTGGGAGGCAACTCATTCTTTATCTTTATTCATTTTAGTTTTTAAGCTATCCATTGTTTCTTTTCATTTGTTTTTATCAATTTAGTAATGTAGAGTAATTAGATAAATTAGATTAGTAAAGTTTTATTTTTTAGTGTTATTAGTTCTTTTTTTGTAGTGAATTATAATTATGTATGCTAATTCTTTTTAGGTAGAAAGTATAACTTAAGAATCGGACTACCCACATTCTGATTTGGATATTGGTGAGGATGATCGCGATGATTGACTACTTTCAGGGAAGTCCTCTCATTTTGTCTTTCATTATCTTTTACATTACGGGAAATGTATTTCTCAAGTTTGGGGTGTGTAATTTATATGTGGCATGTTAATTTGGTATTTGATAATTGACATATTAGGATGCATATATAAACTAGATGCATATAGTTTAGGAGTAATATATATATATATATATATATATATATATATATATATATATATATATATATATATGTGTGTGTGTGTGTGTGTGTGTGTGTGTGTGTGTGTGTGTGTGTGCGCGCGCGCATTTTAGGTTAGTTGCATAAATTTTTAAAATTTTGTTGGTACAGTCATTGCAAATCCTCATGAGACACAACTATTCCACATGGGGTAACTATGTGGTTTAAAGGCTTGTTGCTAAGTATAACCATGATACCTAAAAAAATGGGTAGTTTAGGTTGTGTTTTGTTTTTGTGCTAGTAGTTAGTTACTTGAGTAATTAATCTTGTGAATTAGAAAGAGGCTAATGATAAGACTTTGATTATTCATTGTTATTTAAAGGTAATTAACAAACATGTGGGATTTATATTGTGACATTTGAGCTAGTTTTGCGATACACGATTCCTTTTCATCCTTGGGCACATGCTCTGGTGTTTGATTAATTATTATTTAGAAAACTTAATAGGTTAGCTGTTTGTGATGATTTATGTGGAAAATTTTAAGTTGTTATGTGAACATCATTTTGTACTAAGTTTAGGCTTTCATATAAGTTTAGGAAAATATTGAATAATATATAAATTTGAGGAATAAATAAAAAAGAATATATGATGTTAAATGACTTAACTTAGTCGAAATTTTGTGGTCTTTGTTACTCGAATGAGTAAGTCCTTAGAGATGTCTTTACATCTAGTGCACTAAAGCCAACTGATTTGGGAGTTATTAGTCAAAAGTTCATTACATTGGTAGCACTGAAAATCCTAATAAGATTAGACATGAAATTATGAGGGTGAAATGGAGCGTAAAACATATTCATCCATATACATGCACATAAAATGAAACGGGAAAAAAAATCATTTATGCACTCACTTAGAAATAAACAAAAGGGCGTATATGTTAAATCCGTGTGATTCTTTATTTATATGATTGCATTACTAAGTTGATATTGATGTGACAAATAAAACTTTACTTTTAAAATGGAATCATTCGTCAAATGTTTGATTGTACGAGTAGGGGCACACACACACACTAAAGAATCTTAAATATTTATGAAATTGGTGATTATGTTGGAATTTTAAATTCTGTAGTGTTATGAGATTTCTTCTCAATCATGTTATATAATCTTTGACACCGTTAATCAAATTTATGATGATCTATTGCTTGAGTATCTTTGTGTGCTTATGTTAGCTTTGTTTTTAGTGTTTTGCTTGAAGACAATCAAACATTTAAGTTTGAGGGTATTTGGTGAGTGGTATTTATACCTATGTATTGACTATCTTTAGCCTTGATAATTTGTGCATTCTTAATTATTTGATTTAATTTTTATATCTTTTAATTATTATTTTATAGGATATGTTTTTATGTTACTTTTATATATGTTATTTTATAGGAAATGGAATAAGGGTTTGGTGGATCAAAGCTTGGAGTTGCCCGATTTGGATTTTCGGCTTGCCGTTTATGCAGCAGTCACTTGAAGCAAAATTTTAACCTTGATCCAGCTATCAACTATTAAATCCCAGAACATAAAAGTTGTAGATCAACTTATCATCTTTTCGGAACATCTTGAATCACCTTAATCTAAGTTCAGACGAGAGAGTTATGCCCAAAACACTAAAGGAGGATGAAGCAGTCATTAAGCACCCACTAAGCGCCGGTGGACAACAAAATAGCGCGCCTAGGTGATAAGTAGGTTTTATACCTACTATTTCGATGCCAACTTGCTTTAACTTTCGCTTGTTCTCATTAGTTTTTATTAGTTTTCATGCTTTTATGTCTCTTTTGTAGGTTTCATGCTCCTTAGCACTTTATTGTCATTTTTCGTCTTTTTGGGGACAAACCGGCGTGTTTCGGTCTAGATCTTGTGCGGGGAGGAAGAATTGCAGTTTTTGGGACAAAAGTGGTTCAATGCGGGAGTGATATGCGCGATGATCGGATGCAGCAGAAAAGATGGCACAGATTCCAAGACTGGTGCACGGCGCAGCTGCGCCGCAATCCTTCATAAACACTGCGCAGCTGCGCAATAGCTCTTCAGGCTGCCTGACTGGTGCACGGCGCAGCTGCGCCGCATTCCTTCACATTTTCTGCGCAGCACCTCTGCTGAGTCTTTGACTGCCGTGAGGCGCAGCTGCGCCCCATTTCAGTACAATCACGGCGCAGCTGCGCCGGTCCTTCGCACCAAATTTTGAGCTGACTTATTTTAAACGGGCCAATCATGTTGCTTCATGCTACAGTGATCGCGAGGGAGCAGCTTGAGGCTATATATACCAGTAGTATCAGTCCAAGGCCAGATATAGAAGATAATAGATAGAAAAGCTAGGTCAAAAGGAAGAAGAGAGAGTGCATTGTTCATTTCCATTCTTTGTTGTCTTTGTTCTCTCTTGTTCCTTGTGATTTAGCTAGAGTAGTATAGCTTAGAGCTGGGCATTGGAAGTTTGAAGCATTGTGTCAACCTTGTAACTCCGGATTTGAAGAAGAGAAACCGAGCTTTGCATTTCTTAACTTTGTTTTCTCTTTCTTTTCATTTGTAGCTTCAATGTATGAACATATGTGGATGATGGTTGTTATTTCTATTATGAACTAACTTCTCTTATGGGATTATAATGAAACCTAGGGTTTAGTTCAATTTGTATGCTTCCTTGTTTTGGCTAAATGATTATGTATGGATTGTCTAATGTGGTTTATCTTAATCGTTTAAATGCTTGATCATCATTTACCATGTTCACTCACACGGAACCGAGATGGAGAGTGTGAGTTTAGAACCGACCATGTTAGCTTGTGTTCATGATTTCACATGACGTTGGATTGCATGATTAGTGTTAAGGATAGACATATACCGAAGCACCGCACGTAGTCTTTTGAAAACCTGTGTTTAAACCCGTTTTTCTCTAGGTCACATAGACATATAGTGATTTAATTAACTTGGGTGTTCTTTCCCGTTCTGTTGCCCTTTGGGTCGGATATGGGTTGGATATGGGTATGATGCAACGAGAGTTGGTCATACTTTAGTTTCGTGTTTTCGACTAACAATCCGAAATAATCAGTTAGGTTTAACAGGAAGTAGAGCAGTTGAATGACACCCTAGGTGAAGTTATAATCCCATGCCTCCTTTGTTTGCTTAAATCGTTTATTAATTATTTGTCTTTAATTTTCACAACTTAGATTTAATTCACAATTACTTAATTTACTTGACCACTGTTTAAAGAAACCAAAATAGTTATAAAACTACTGCATGATAGTGTAATAGCTAACCATAGTCCTCGTGGGAACGATACTTTACTTACTTTATATTACTTGTTGACCACGTGCACTTGCGTGTAAGTGTTGATTTGTCATACGCACGGTTTGACACCCAACAAGTTTTTGGCGCCGTTGCCGAGGACTTTGAGTAGTTTTTATTACTTTCATCGTCAGTTTAAATTAGATTGGTTTAGTTAAACAATCTTTTCGTACCTCATTTCTTTTTATCAATTTCTTTGGTTTCAGGTACTTGTGACTTGTGCATGCTAACTCGATCAAAGAAACGTAAGTTGTTGGCTAGCAATGACAACGTTAATACACAAGTTCAACAAGTGATTGAGAGTTGCCCTGACAGTCAAGAGAAAATTGAACAGCCAGAAGTCATGGCCGGAGAACAAGAGGCACCTAAGCCACTAAGAGATTATGCAACGCCGCGAATCAATGAACTGCAAGCAAGTATCACAAGGCCAGCAATCACAACCCTCTCCTTTGAAATTAAACCGAGCACCATTCAAATGGTGAAGAATTCAGTACAGTTTGGGGGAATGGCTAATGATGATCCGAACGATCACTTGCTGAGCTTCTTTGAGATCTGTGATACGTTCAAGTTTAATGGAGTAACGGATGATGCAGTGAGACTCAGACTCTTCCCATTTACACTGAGAGATAAAGCAAAGAGTTGGCTTCACTCATTACCTCCGGGGTCAATCACTACATGGGAAGACTTGGCACAGAAATTCCTGAAGAAATTCTTTCCTCCTGCAAAGACGAATAAAATGAGAAATGATATTTCTATGTTTGCACAACAACATGGAGAGTCATTATATGAAGCATGGGAGAGGTTTAAAGAGTTGTTAAGAAGATGCCCGCATCATGCACTACCCCAATGGATGCAGATGAACACATTTTACAGTGGTTTGAGTGGTAACACTCGGACTAGCATTGACGCAGCATCTGGAGGGGAATTTATGGCAAAGAATTTCGATGAGGCATATGAGCTGCTTGAAACCATGGCTGCCAACAATTATCAATGGCCTACTTCGAGGCTAAATCAACCAAAAGTGGCCAGGGTTATAGAAGTAGATGCTATCACAGCCTTAGCAGCTCAATTATCAGTCATGTCCAAGAAGATTGATGCAATTACAGATAATAAAGTGCAGCAGGTGGCTTATGTATGTGAGTTATGTGCAGGGGAACATCCTACAGAGCAATGTGCTATCAATTCAGAATCAGTACAATTTGTGAGTAGCTACCAGAGGCAACCAAATCAGTATCAGAATACATATAACTCTGGAGCTAGGAATCACCCAAACTCATCAAGGAGCAATAATCAGAACCATCAACAAGCTCCAAGACCACACTATCCTCCAGGATTTCAGAGTCATCACCATGCAGCACAATCGTCCCAACCAGAGAGAAAGCCAGACTTAGAAGAGTTAATGCTGAAATACATGGCTAACACTGATGTGTTAATAAAGAGTCAGTCTGCTTCCATAAAAAATTTGGAGAACCAAGTGGGCCAAATGGCCAATTTGCTGGCAAACAGACCTCAAGGATCTCTTCCAAGCAATACAGAAGAAAACCCAAGAAGAGAGGGAAAGGAGCACTGCAAAGCTGTCATGACTAGAAGCGGGAAACAGTTTATGCCAACTGGCTCGGATGAGCCGGCAGTACAAAGAAAAACAGAACAGTTGCACCCCGCCTCAGACTCAGTTGGTACAGAAAGCTCTAAGGAAAAAGAGGAAGGTGTAGTGGGGACAGAAGCAGGAAATAAGGATCAACCAGAAAAGCCTCCGGTTACTCACACACGAGTCTATCCTCCAGTACCTTTTCCATAGAGGCTTCAGAAACAGAAATTGGACAAGCAGTTCGCTAAGTTCCTGGAAATTTTCAAGAAGCTGCAAATAAACATACCATTTGCAGAAGCTTTAGAACAGATGTCGAGCTATGCTAAGTTCATGAAAGGGATTCTGTCAAGAAAGAAGAGATTGGAAGACTTTGAGACTGTAGCTCTAACTGAGGAATGCAGTGCGGTCTTACAGAGAAAACTACCTCCTAAACTGAAAGATCCGGGGAGTTTCACCATTCCTTGCGAGATAGGGAGTGTGTCTTTCAACAGATGCTTGTGTGACTTAGGAGCAAGCATTAACCTCATGCCATTGTCAATTTACACACAGTTGGGACTTCCTGCACCAAAGCCCACAAACATATCCCTACAGCTCGCAGACAGATCGATTACATATCCAAGAGGGATTGTGGAGGACATTCTGGTCAAAGTTGACAAGTTCATATTCCCCGCGGACTTCATTATCGTAGACTATGAAGAGGACAAGGATATTCCCATAATCTTGGGGAGACCATTTCTAGCCACGGGGAGAACTCTCATCGATGTACAAAAGGGAGAATTAACAATGAGGGTCCAGGACCAAAGAATAACCTTTAATGTGTTCCGGGCAATGAAGTTCCCTACTGATGAAGAAGAATGCTTCCGAATGGATGTGGTAGAGAGGATGGTGGAAGATGAGTTTCTTAGAATGGCAAGTAAAGATCCGATGGAAACTACCTTGGTGAGGGATAGTGACAGTGACAATGATGAGTCGGGGATGGATGACTGTATCTATGAGCTGGAGGCACTACCACAGGTGAATACATGCAAGATACCTGTTGAACAGTTAGAAAGTGCAAAAGAACCTCCAGATCGTTTGAAACCATCCTTGGAGGTACCTCATACTCTTGAGCTTAAACCGCTCCCATCACATCTCAGGTATGCTTATTTAGGTGAATCAAATACTTTACCTGTGATTATTGCATCTGCACTAACCCCTTTACAGGAAAGTAAGCTGATAAGAATCTTGAGAGAATTCAAGGAAGCTATCGGATGGACAATAGCCGACATCAAGGGCATTAGTTCGTCCTTCTGTATGCACAAGATTCTTATGGAAGAGGACAGTAAACCAACTGTGGAGCATCAGAGAAGGCTCAACCCCATTATGAAAGAGGTTGTCAAGAAGGAGATTCTGAAATTGCTAGATGCTGGGATCATATATCCTATCTCCGACAGTGCATGGGTGAGCCCTGTCCAATGCGTGCCCAAGAAAGGAGGGATGACAGTTGTGAAGAATGAGCATAATGAATTGATACCGACAAGGACAGTGACCGGTTGGAGGGTGTGTATGGACTACAGAAAGCTGAACAAGGCAACAAGAAAAGACCACTTTCCATTGCCGTTCATTGACCAAATGTTGGACAGACTTGCGGGTCATGAATACTACTGTCTGCTGGATGGCTATTCGGGGTACAATCAGATAGCCATTGCACCTGAGGACCAGGAAAAGACAACCTTTACTTGCCCCTACGGGACGTTTGCATTCAGACGAATGTCCTTTGGGCTTTGCAATGCTCCAGCAACATTTCAAAGGTGCATGATGGCCATCATTTCTGGCATGGTGGAGCAGAATGTGGAAGTCTTCATGGACGACTTCTCTGTATTTGGGGATTCCTTTGAGTTGTGTCTGGAGAATTTGATTCTGGTATTGAAACGCTGCATAGAGACAAATCTGATTCTAAACTGGGAGAAATGCCATTTCATGGTACAGGAAGGAATCATCCTTGGACACAAGGTCTCCGGGAAAGGATTGGAGGTTGACAAGGCGAAGCTGGAGATTATTGAGAAATTGCCACCACCTACAACTGTTAAAGGGGTGCGCAATTTTTTAGGTCATGCGGGCTTTTACAGACGATTCATCAAGGACTTCTCCAAAATCTCCAAGCCTTTATGCAGTCTACTAGAAAAAGAGGTCCAGTTTAAATTTGATGAAGACTGTTTAAAGGCATTTGAGCTTTTGAAGTCAAAGCTAACATCAGCACCCGTAATTGTAGTACCAGATTGGTCTGTACCATTCGAACTGATGTGAGATGCTAGCGATTATGTAGTGGGGGCAGTTTTAGGTCAGCGCAAGGAAAAGATTTTTCATGCTATCTACTATGCCGGCAAGACCTTAACAGATGCTCAACTAAACTACACCACCACCGAGAAAGAGCTATTAGCGGTTGTATACGCTTTCGACAAATTCAGGTCGTATCTCGTTGGAACAAAAGTTGTGGTGTACACGGATCATGCTGCTATTAGATATCTGATTTCTAAGAAAGATGCAAAGCCGAGACTTACCAGATGGATTCTTCTTCTCCAAGAGTTCGATCTGGAAATTCGAGACAAAAAGGGTTCAGAAAACCAAGTGGCAGATCATCTTTCTAGATTGGAACATCCGGAATAGGATAGGAAGGACGAGGCGGATATAAATGAGTTTTTCCGGATGAGCAGCTCTTCACTGTGACCTCAGAGATTCCTTGGTACGCTGACTTTGTCAACTACATAGTAAGCAATGTTCTCCCACCAGAGTTAACTCGCCAGCAAAAGAAAAAGTTTTTCCATGAAGTAAAGAGTTACCTGTGGGATAAACCCTTCTTGTTCAGACAGTGTGCAGATCAAATAATCCGCAGATGCATCCCTAACAGTGAGACGTCCAGTATACTGCATGCATGTCATTCTTCTCTCTATGGAGGTCATTATGGAACGGAACGTACCGCGTCTAAAGTACTTCAAGCTGGGTTCTATTGGCCGACTATATTCAAAGATGCCCACCAGTTTGTAAAAAGCTGTGATCGATGTCAACGAGTGGGTAACATTTCCAAACGAAATGAAATGCCATTAAATTCAATTCTGGAAGTGGAAATCTTTGATGTTTGGGGAATCGACTTCATGGGCCCATTTCCATCATCATCCGGAAATCTTTATATTCTCTTGGCAGTCGATTACGTCTCAAAATGGGTAGAAGCCAGTGCTCTACCATCCAACGATGCCAGAGTCGTCCTGAAATTCCTTCAAAGGAACATCTTCACTAGATTTGGCACTCCTCGAGCAATCATCAGTGATGGAGGGAGCCATTTCTGCAACAGGCTCTTCACAGCATTATTAGCCAAGTATGGGGTAAAGCACAGAGTAGCCACAGCCTACCACCCCCAGACCAGTGGCCAAGCGAAAGTATCTAATCGAGATGTGAAGAGAATTCTAGAGAAGATGGTAAATCCGTTAAGGAAGGATTGGTCAATGAAGCTTGATGATGCACTATGGGCATACAGGACAGCCTATAAGACTCCCATTGGCATGTCGCCTTTCCAGATGGTTTATGGTAAGGCATGTCACCTTCCAGCGGAATTAGAGCACAAGGCTTACTGGGCCATAAAAAAGTTAAATTTCGATCTCTCAGCCGCAGGAGAGCAGCGACTGCTCCAACTTAATGAGTTAGATGAATTTCGACTGCGGGCTTATGAGAATATGAAATTGTACAAGGAGAAGGTGAAACGATGGCATGATCGGAAAATAATTAAAAGGAAGTTCGAGCCGGGGCAAGCAGTATTGTTATTCAATTCCAGGCTTCGATTTTTCCCGGGCAAACTCAAGTCTCGATGGTCAGGACCATTCACAATCAAAACTGTCTATCCTCATGGCGCCATCGAAATTGTGGGAAAAGAGCATTAACGACCGTTCAAGGTTAATGGGCAGCGTCTGAAGCATTATTGGGGAGGCGATATTGATCGCCAACAGTCCTCAATTGCCCTCGAGGAGACAGAATGAACCGAGGAACAGTCGAGCTACGACTATAACTAAAGCACTTGTTGGGAGGCACCCCACTTTTTGTCTAAATCTCCATTTGTTTAATTTTTGAATTATGAAATTGTTAAGCTTAATGTTTGAAATACTCTTGGAGATTTGAATTTTGTTTTTGTGATTTCTTTCAGGAGCAGTTGAACTGAATTTTCATGATGGATCACAGAAAAAAAGAAGCCTCAATTTTTGGGCTGACTGGCAGAAGGCGCAGCTGCGCCGGATTTACACTGCCCAGAGGCGCAGCTGCGCCGGGTAACAGGGCAGGATTCTGAGACAGGGAAAGGCGCAGCTGCGCCGTGTCCCAGTTCATTTTCTGCGCAGCTGCGCCGCACGCCAGTTTCAGTTGTTACGTTTTGTTTAAAGCCCGACCGACTGCATTACTCCCCACTTTAAAACAGTTCCTTCCCTAAGCCTTCCACATCAGAAAATTCGAGACAAGAGCTCTCAAAGAAGATCAAACCCTAGTTCTCCTACCCATTTCCTAGCACACATTTGCCCTAATCTCCATCCATAGAAACCTTCATACATAGAATCCTCATCGAGCCCTAGTCAAACATACAATCAGATTACCAACATTAGGGTTGTGTGAAGCAAGTTTGGGGGTTCTTCCAGGTTGAGAAGCAGTGTTTATACAGAGATACACATCTAGCCCTAACACTTTCAAAATGCCGAAGCGCGTCCGTACCCCATCGTCTTCATCGGCCAGTAGTGATGCGGGGGGAGAAGGCGATGACAGAAACACACTAGATGCCTCCAGATTTGTCAACCTTTCTGCACAACACTATTACTGGGACGTCATGATTACGAAATCATTTGTGTTAGAAAGGGGCCTCAAGCCCAGTGCTGCGGATGGAGGGCTGCTGCAACAAATCAGGAGTCGTGCGTGGGTTTTGCTTGTGGAAACGCCCACAGCGGCGCCGATGTCGATAGTGCGGGAGTTCTATGCTAATGCCCGTGAGACTCAGAATGGGATTTGATATGTTCGGGGCAAGCAAGTAGACTACTCCCCTCGAGCCATAAACGAGCTATTCAGTATGCCAGCCTTGACTGCAGAGGCAATTCAGTGGACGCGAGAACTGCGATCCCAAACCAACTTAGACACCCTGATGGAGGAGATGTGCAGGCCCGGTGTGGAATGGAAGATTAGGCCAGATACGAATCAGAAGGTGCATTTCCCTCAGACGGCCTTGAGCAGGTATGCTAAGGCCTGGTACAGTTTCATATGCGGCAGCATACTGCCGACGACCCACCATCAGGACGTGACTAAGGAGAGGGCGATAATTTTGTATGGCATTTGCAAGGGTCAGAGTATGGATGTAGGATACATCATCCATCACTCTATGCTTAAATTTATGAGAGCCAGTACTTCGGGCGGAATCCCGCATGCCTCCATCATTACGCGGTTATGTACAGCAGCAGAGGTAGAGTGGGGCGAGGAGTCTTCTCAGTTGCCGATGAGGGATATCGATCATACTGTCATTGAGAAGTTCACGGTCTGGAAGGGTATGAGATCGCATCCAAGGGGTCTCGGTTTTATTAGGGAAGAGGTTCCGGAGGAGCAGGGTGTGGCAACTGAGGAGCCACAGGTCGGAGGGCTTCCTCCTGATTTTGTAGCTAGGCATGATAGAGAGATGCGTCGCTTGCAGAAGCGCATGGACGCGATGCACACGGACTTCAGTTCATATGCTGCCGACTTCTCAGCTGCATTGACCATTCTCTCAGCTAGGCGCGGACGTACAGTTCCCGACCTTCGGGCAAGGAGGCGTGTACCCACCGCCAGATTCACCACCCGAGGCCTAGGGGAGTTTTCTCTCTCACCTTTATCTCCAATGAGGACATTGTTACATTTAAGTTTGGGGGTATTGGGTGCATGTCATGTTTAGCTATGTCTTAATTATTATCATATTTTGCTTGTCATTTAAATTTGTAGTTTATGTTTAGTTGCATCGCATTTAGTTAAATTTGAAAAATAAAAATAAATAAAGCATCATATTTATTTCTCGTACTACATTTAGGTTAATTGCATTTTATTGCATGAATCCTAGCGTCCTGTTCGGTCGAAGTCATATTGGCCTATGATGATACTCGGCTTTGCTTGATCATGTAACGGGGTTGAAAATCGAGTCATAGTCTTAGTGTCATGTTGATTTACGATTCCTAACTTATTTGACTCTGATATAACCGGATAACACTTTATGTGTAATTGTTTTGTTTGGTTTAATCTAAATATGTGCATAATTGTCTTTTGGTGGAAATTTTTTTTGTTTAAGCAATAGAAATTTGGTGTATGGGTTGTGTCGGCTATAATAACACAAAAATCAAGTTTGGGGGTTAAGAGAGCTATAGCGTGAGATGGAGCGTTAAAACGCACTCACATAAAATAAATAAATAAATAAATAATAAACACGTTGGCTAGTTTAGTTCTGTGGCCGTGGATACTTGAGTTAATAGGCCCGTAGGGGTGTCTTTACACCTAGCGCCCTAAAGCCGACTGGTTTGGGAGTCGTTGGTCGAAAGCTTGTTACATGGGTATCTTCGAAGCCTAATAGGACTAGGCATTGCACAGCCGGGTATAAACGCGAGATAGAGCAATTATTGCCCTCATGGTTGTATATAAAGTCGGTTAATCCTGAATAACCCTGATATTGATTAATGTGAAGTCTTAGCTGACATTTTTCCTATTATCGTCTTTCTTGAGTTAAAACTGTGATTTTCCCTCTAAGAAGCGCATTATGACAATATTTGCATCATACCAACCTTAATGATGGCCAAGCACACTACACACTGTATCAGTAATAATATGTTGTGGAATTGTCGATTGATATGACCTATTGACGATTTCTTGGTTAGATGCTATGTTTAATGTTCATTGCAACTTTTCTGAGGCTGCTCAATTTAAGCTTTGTACTGACTGACGTGGATTCACTTGCATGTAGCGTAGACTGTATTTGTAGCTTAACTTGCATTTCAGTTTGCTCATTATGTAGCTTGAGGGCAAGCAACGGGTTAAGTTTGGGGGTATTTGATAAGTAGGTTTTATACCTACTATTTCGATGCCAACTTGCTTTAACTTTCGCTTGTTCTCATTAGTTTTTATTACTTTTCATGCTTTTATGTCTCTTTTGTAGGTTTCATGCTCCTTAGCACTTTATTGGCATTTTCCGTCTTTTTGGGGACAAACCGGCGTGTTTCGGTCTAGATCTTGTGCGGGGAGGAAGAATTGCAGTTTTTGGGACAAAAGTGGTTCAATGCGGGAGTGATATGCGCGATGATCGGATGCAGCAGAAAAGATGGCACAGATTCCAAGACTGGTGCACGGCGCAGCTGCGCCGCAATCCTTCATAAACACTGCGCAGCTGCGCAGTAGCTCTTCAGGCTGCCTGACTGGTGCACGGCGCAGCTGCGCCGCATTCCTTCACATTTTCTGCGCAGCACCTCTGCTGAGTCTTTGACTGCCGTGAGGCGCAGCTGCGCCCCATTTCAGTACAATCACGGCGCAGCTGCGCCGGTCCTTCGCACCAAATTTTGAGCTGACTTATTTTAAACGGGCCAATCATGTTGCTTCATGCTACAGTGATCGCGAGGGAGCAGCTTGAGGCTATATATACCAGTAGTATCAGTTCAAGGCCAAATATAGAAGATAATAGATAGAAAAGCTAGGTCAAAAGGAAGAAGAGAGAGTGCATTGTTCATTTCCATTCTTTGTTGTCTTTGTTCTCTCTTGTTCCTTGTGATTTAGCTAGAGTAGTATAGCTTAGAGCTGGGCATTGGAAGTTTGAAGCATTGTGTCAACCTTGTAACTCCGGATTTGAAGAAGAGAAACCGAGCTTTGCATTTCTTAACTTTGTTTTCTCTTTCTTTTCATTTGTAGCTTCAATGTATGAACATATGTGGATGATGGTTGTTATTTCTATTATGAACTAACTTCTCTTATGGGATTATAATGAAACCTAGGGTTTAGTTTAATTTGTATGCTTCCTTGTTTTGGCTAAATGATTATGTATGGATTGTCTAATGTGGTTTATCTTAATCGTTTAAATGCTTGATCATCATTTACCATGTTCACTCACACGGAACCGAGATGGGGAGTGTGAGTTTAGAACCGACCATGTTAGCTTGTGTTCATGATTTCACATGACGTTGGATTGCATGATTAGTGCTAAGGATAGACATATACCGAAGCACCGCACGTAGTCTTTTGAAAACCTGTGCTTAAACCCGTTTTTCTCTAGGTCACATAGACATATAGTGATTTAATTAACTTGGGTGTTCTTTCCCGTTCTGTTGCCCTTTGGGTCGGATATGGGTTGGATATGGGTATGATGCAACGAGAGTTGGTCATACTTTAGTTTCGTGTTTTCGACTAACAATCCGAAATAATCAGTTAGGTTTAACAGGAAGTAGAGCAGTTGAATGACACCCTAGGTGAAGTTATAATCCCATGCCTCCTTTGTTTGCTTAAATCGTTTATTAATTATTTGTCTTTAATTTTCACAACTTAGATTTAATTCACAATTACTTAATTTACTTGACCACTGTTTAAAGAAACCAAAATAGTTATAAAACTACTGCATGATAGTGTAATAGCTAACCATAGTCCTCGTGGGAACGATACTTTACTTACTTTATATTACTTGTTGACCACGTGCACTTGCGTGTAAGTGTTGATTTGTCATACGCACGGTTTGACACCCAACAAGTTTTTTGTAATATTCCGAACTTCCGAGAGAGTTGTAATCCGACTTTATGTGAATAAATAAAGCTTGAATTACATCTTATATGTGTTATGGAATCTTCGTTATTGCTTATTTATGTGTTTCGATTCAAGTATACAGCCTTAGCACGAAAAAGGAACATAAAAGTTTTTTCTTCAAAAATCTGAAAAGAAGATAAAACCTAAACCCTAAACCCTAGGGTCTAAACCCTAGGAATTCTAACCTAAGCTCCCGAGCGAAACGTGTACGTCAGAATGACATTCTGTTTCAAGATTCAACCTTCCCACAATTTGAAAACACATAACAGTCAATAATAGTTTTTCTCGGAAAACGTGTAAAAGCACTATTCACGAGGTGACGTTTTTCATTCGTTTGACTGTTTCTTTCATCTGTAGGACTTCTTACATTTCATAACATAATGATAATATGAGGTTTAGATGTCAGGGAATCAATAAAATTTTCTTGGGAAAAAGACGAAAAAGACACGATTTACGAGAAAACGTTTGTCGTCTTTTTGAACGTTCTTTTCAACGTTTGGACTTTTTCCATTTCACGATATAGCATTTATACGGGGAATAGATACCAGGGAGCCACTGATATTTTTCCCAAAATAAAACGTAAAACGCTCTTCAAACGAAAACGCTTTCTATTTTTGAACGTTCCGTTGAAGAATATTGTGTTTGTATTAGACCACCGATGCTTAATATGCAATAAAAGTTTTTTGTAAAGAAAATCTAATTTTAGGGTTTGAGAAAACCTAACCCTAAGGGTTGAACCCTAAGGGTTAGAAACCCTAGAGAGCACTATTCATAAATACGAAAAGAATACGAAAATTATACGAAAATAATACGAAAATTATACGGTATAAATACGAAAAAGTCAAATGTGAATAGTAAAAGTCAACTATACTAATTAGTATACTAATCAAGATTAAGGCTAAACTAAGTAAGTTTGATTAGTTAAAATGATTCACTAATCAACCAATCACATGTTAGCTTAATTAAGGACTAAACTAACCTTGACCAATCATGGTTAAGCAAAGAAAAACAAGTTAGATTAACTAAACTAGATAAAGAAACACTAGTTACACTAACTAATTATCAACTAAATCCATGTAAAATTAAGTTAACCAATCAAAATCCAAGCTAGCTATCCATGTGATTAGTTTTTGACCAATGAGCACAAAGTAAAGCAAGATGGAATCTAGGCCATTGGATCAAAATGTCCAGCCATTTTGTGCTTTTAATGAGGTGTCCTAAGTTCTTAAATATGTGTCCAAGTCCCTATGTAAACTAATAATAACTTCAAGGACTAAAAGTGTAATTAAAGAAACTTGACTTTTCCTATAAATAGCAAGCTTAGTTCACTTGATTCACCATTCATTTTCAAAGCTCAAAAATCAAGTATCAAAGCTATACATATATTGAGAGAGAGTTCTAGTGAGTTACTATCTTGGATATTGCAAAGAAATAGTTAAAGCTTGCAAACACCAAAGGTACAATCTCTTATAGTTTTTATGTTCGTTTTTCTTTCGTCTTAAATTTTCAAAAGCTCAAGAACGCGAGTCGTAGCCATGTACAATTGTCGTTCTCCGTGTTCTTCACGTGTTCTTGAGCCTTTCTACATTTTGTAGTAGTTATAATGTCGAAATTCAATTCATAGTTTAAAGCTTAATGAACATACGTAGTGGTCATGTACGGTTCATCCGTTCTCCGCGTTTACGTATGTTCTTGAGCATTTTTATAAATTATTTAATCAATTATGTAAGCCGTTATAATGACCAATTTTTGTCAACTATAAAGTGTTATAATCACTTATGTAAGCAGTTATAATGCTCAAATTATTTCATGTACGAAAACCAAAAGCTCAAGAACATAGTCGTTACCATGTACGGTTTAACCGTTCTTCGTGTTCTTCGTATGTTCTTGAGCAAAAGTCATGAATCTTTCTATGAGAAGGTTTGTGATTTGTTATTTTTATGTTATAAAGTGATATTGAGTCTTACAACATGATTTCATAAAGAGTTAAAGCAAGCGGTACCATGTTTCACATGGTTAACCCTAAAAATATTGTTCAATGTAAGCATACTGACCTTTTTGCTAAAATTACGAAATTTTAAAGTCAGAATCTGCCTTAGTAACCTAAATCAAAGTTGTAGATCATGAAATTCTAAGCAATTTAGACTCAAAAATCACTTTAAAATGTTTCCGGATGACAAAGTTATGGCAGTTACCGGAAAGGATGTCAAAGCTGAAAATTTTAAGGGGCTTGCGGGTGGAAGCCCTAAATTTTGAGTTTTTGAGTTAGCCAAGTTTTCTAAAAATTCTACCAATGCAAATAGTCTAGTTTAGTGATAAAAACACGTATAGAACGAAAAAATTCGATAAACTAACATTCGGTACGCGAAACCCTTTGTATAGGCACTTTAAACGATTACCGGGAAACCCTAAATTGTGCTAAAGGCAAGTTTTCTATCCTTAAACTTTGTTTACTTGCTTTCTATGTGATTTATACATTTTGTGTATGCAACGTGTTATAAATCTTTGATACGAGAGTTATTGCTTTTTGTTTCGGCATAACTTGCAAAATGAAATGATTATTCGTGATATATTCGAATCATGCTTTATTATATCAAACCAAGTCGTCTTGGGGCGATCCTGACATGTGAAGTAAACTGAGATGAACAAATATGTATTACTGTTCTTGATCTGTCCAGTGTATTGTATGTTATGCATAACATAGGATGTCGTTAGGTTGATCCCCTTTCTATATCCACTGTAAAAGGTTCTAAGTCGAAAGACAAAGAACAGTTCAAGGTCTAACCACCACTCAGTCTTGCTATGTTAAAACATTTGTAAATATCAATTGTTATTCCATGAGTCCTTACAATCCTTCTCAGTGTGAGTTCACTTATATGTTATGTGTTTAAGACTTGCTGAGCATTTTAGCTCACCCTTGCATATAAACCTAATGTGCAGACAAACCCGAGAGCTCCGGCTCGAAGAAGAAAGGAAAGAAGAAATGCGTAGACTAGTTTACTGCTTTCCTTAACTGTTCTTAACTGTAGTCATAATGACATTTTGTAATAAGAACAAGTTCAACACATGTAACCGAATATTATATAAATATTATCAAGTTTTATCACATTCTCTTGTTACGTCTTTACTTTGATTAAACTTAGAATTGTTAAAACTTAACATAGTATTAATAATGATCTATTTATCTGGATGAGGATCGGTAAATAACTTGTGAGTGCTGTACATCCGAGACAGAACTAAGCGATGTTGACTAGTCAAATCCATCGTTAAGGTTCCTCGGACCCAGGTATAACTCGTTATTACTATTCTGAATGTCGGATAAGTAGGATTATTAATATGAAGAGATATCACTATAAACAAATATGTTTCGAATGAGGGTTTTAACTATTTGGGTAATGTTCTGTACGGAAAGAGAATTTTGCACCGGACAAAGATACAACCATTTGTCACGGATAAAGATGCAAACATTTATCACGGGTGAAGATGCAAACATTCACCGCGAGATTCTCTGTTCCCAAGAGCCATCCTAATGATTTAATACCGTGGATGTTGAAACATGTAAAGTTATAGAATATCTAAATATTAAGGATAAAAAGGTTATGTTTGAGTATTAAGTCTCTTGTATCAATTATAAGGACTTGATATAAAATAATGAAAGATCTTTGGGAATTAGGATGAGAACTTTGTTTGAGAATAAAGGAAATCATCTATAAACCTATTGATTTAGCATTTGTAGTGAGCACCAAGTCATCTATAGTAAGTATAGTGATTTGGGGGCGTCACATTTTTGGCGCCGTTGCCGGGGACTTTGAGTAGTTTTTATTACTTTCATCGTCAGTTTAAATTAGATTGGTTTAGTTAAACAATCTTTTCGTACCTCATTTCTTTTTATCAATTTCTTTGGTTTCAGGTACTTGTGACTTGTGCATGCTAACTCGATCAAAGAAACGTAAGTTGTTGGCTAGCAACGACAACGTTAATACACAAGTTCAACAAGTGATTGAGAGTTGCCCTGACAGTCAAGAGAAAATTGAACAGCCAGAAGTCATGGCCGGAGAACAAGAGGCACCTAAGCCACTAAGAGATTAGCTTTCTTTTGTGGGACTCGGATGGTGGTGCTTGTGGAGTAATAAACTGCAGTGGAAGTTACGTAAAAGACAGGTTTTTAAGAGACCTTTAGCTTTCATAAGAGAGGGGAAAATGGAGATAAGAGGTGAAATCAAGGAATTGGAAGCTAAGGTTTCAAGGAGAAAACAAAGGAAAATCAAAGTGCAGATTGAAGGAAGATTCCAAATTCTTAATAGTTTCTTCTTTCTCTTTATTCTCTTTCTTTGATTCATCTTTATGTTGACTGAATTATTGTTCATGGTTTTCTATTTAATGATGAACTGAACTTATACTTTAAGGTTGTAATGGAACCTAACATGTAATTGAAAGTAGTTCATTCTCTCTTAATGTTGATTAAGTATATTGGGATTGGTTGACATATCTTGTACTTGAATTATAGTTACTTGGCCAGTAATTAGCATGATAGTTTATATGAACTTGACAAACGGATTATAAACTTAGATCTGGGTATGGCAACTTATGTTTGTGTTATTCTATATGTGATAGGATGCATGATTTGTATATAGGATAGACATATACCTATATATCATATATAACCTTGATAGGTGTCGAAATTTAATGACTCTTGCTTAATGTTAAATCTCATAGACACATAATGATTTATTTAAGTAGGGGATAATTACTATACCATCGAACGAGGATAATGAATACTTAAAACATTCTTGGTTGACAATTCCACATGGTTGATTACTTAAATAGATAATGAAAAGGTTCAAATGAAGTGTTAGAGGAAGTTATAACCTTAAAGCTTTATAACTTGATATCGATTCTTGGTAATTTAGTTTATGTTAAATCAATCAATTTAATTTCATTCAATTAATCTATATTCATTAATTTTTAGTGATTGTTTAATTAGGATTGAAGTTATTTAGGATTAATACTTGGGTGTATTAATAATAGAAAGTCCTTGTGAAAAACGATACCTTGCTTGCAATTTCATTACAGTTGGACCAGTTATACTTGCGTGTTTTGCTAAGTAAGATTAAGGCAAACATTTCGTTCAGCACTTTATCAATTCCAGGCTTGACTTACCATCCTTTTTACAACATGAAAAGTTTTTTAGTGGAATTTGTGAAGGTTTATGGTAAGGGTATGAAGAACTTGATATGGAACTTGGAGACTTAGACATCTTCAGACTTTGGTTTGGTGTATAAAATAAACATGCATAGCTCTATACATTCCCATTAATTCTCTTGTTAACCACTAACCTCAGAAACATAGTTTAGTGTCCTGACAAAAACTTAATAATCCTACACCTGTTTTCCGTTAACTCAAGCAATCAGCCTTCATATTCCCCCACATGCAATAAGAATAATATACATATAAAAAAAAAACTCTCCCAACATTCTCTACTAAAGTGATGTTTATACAAATATATAATATATAAAATATATTAACTTAAATTCAATATTTGCCACGTATATAACATACACCAAATACATTACATATACACACACACACACACATTAATTACATACACTATTAAAATTATTTTTACCAATATCAAATATTAATTATAATTTAATATAGTTATACATCTTTATTAAATATAACTATTATATCAATAACCATGAAATTAAACCATAATGAAATTAATCATTTTTAATATAATGAATCACTATTTTAAAATGGTTAACATTTACTCATTAATTATTTTAGATAACTCATTATATAATTAGTATTATATAATTACATTACATCATTAACTCCATCAATTGTTATCAAATAACTTCATTATATATTAAATATATTTATTTAATATATATAACTTTTACTCACATAATAATTCAATCCACTCATTTAGTTCCAAATGTACATATATATACATATATTACTTTGCACTTGCATACAATATACATTATCAGCATACCCATAACATAAATACATACACATAATATATGTAATTAATAACACATAGTTTGATAAAAATCATTTCATTAGTTATAAGATTAATCTTTTACAAAAGTAACACTCTTAGTATAATGAATCATTATTATTAAAAATTAATGCATTAATTAATTTAAATAGTTCATTTGAATTCTATAATATTTAAATTGCACTACACTGTTCATTCCATAAATGATTTTCAACCAAGTTATTGATTAAATATATTTATTTAATATATATTGATTCATTAAATTAAATTATTAATTTAATTCACCATTTTGGTTGTAAAATATTTATTTTATATATTGGACCTCATTTCTATAATGAATAATAAATTTTCATTTCATTTGGCGTAATTATAATTATTAAGCCATAATCCACAATATGTTTAATTAGTATAACGTACTACCATTTAATTAAGTAAACTTATTTATTTAATTAAATAAATTATATTAGTCCATTAATATTTAAATAAACAAATTTATCCTCACTGTTAACGAATTTTAAATTCAATAATATCTCACCAACACACAAAATATAATGCTCAAACCGTAATGTCTCATAATACTAATTTTAATCTCGCAGATTAATATAGACCATTTAATACTTTTATCATCTTTTTTTCATTTCTTGGTTACTTTAAATCAGTAATTTTAATAGTTTAATTTAGCTACTAAATTTGAATCCCAATCCACATATAAATATCCTCATATATTTATATTTAAATACCACTCATCTATAAAGCATATTTTAAGTAAAAAATTATTTTATTTACAAAATTTTATATATCTAAAAATTCTCGGATATTACATTCTTCCCTCTTTTATAAACATTCCGTTCTCGGAATCGTCTATCAACAAAATTAATTATAAAGACAAGGATACTTCTTCATCTTCTTTTCATTGTGCTCCCACTTCTTGTGTATTTATGATATAATAAAGTTCTTCTGACTTCTTAGAGTTTTAAAGCTTACAATCTTTTAGTTATCGATTATCACTCCATATTTAATATTTAATCATTTAATAAACTTTGTTAAGTACAAAGGAATAAGTAATATATAGATCAAATAATATGTAATTATTTATATTATTAACTAGCAGAATACCTAACACTATATCTCTTGACACCACTGCATCCTGCACCGTCATAATAAAAAGTTTGAGCTATTGGTTGGATCGGTTGGACTGGTGCCGTGATGGCCAGCTTGCTATTGTTGATATTATTGCCTTTGTTATTACTTTCTCCCCTCGAACATCTTCTTCTGGCAATATCTGGTTATGTGATCCTTTGATCCACATATAAAACATCCATTTGTCTTCGGAAGGGGACAATCAGAAATCATGAGTCCTTCTTGTCCATAATTTTATCACGCTCTTTTTCCCTGCAAACAAATTCCATAATGATTTTTCCTATAAGTTTTACATGGTTCAAACTTTTTTTTCACTTCTCCCAGTTTACTCCAAAAATTATTATTGCTACTGTTATTATTGTTCCATTTTCTCTTGTTAGAATTATTGTCAGTGCTACTCCCTCCTTTATTTTCACCTTCACTCTTCTTCATCTTCTAATCTTGATTATATTACCTCCCTCTGCTAGTATTGATTTTTCTAACACTCTGGCAAACGTGTTGATTTCAAACATAGAAACTCGACTGTAAATCCATGAATTTGGCATCGTATTTTGGTACGGTCATATTCCCTTATTTCAGTTCTAAAAATTGAACTTCCATCTTATCCTGTACATATTATGGAAAGTGTGTTTTGAAAAACATCTATTTGAATTGGTCCCACACTATGACTGTTGGTTTGTAATATCCATGAATATGTAATCAAATTATATATAAGCAGCGAAAGCATGGTAAATTAGAATTTAAATTTTTTACTACAAACCATAATCCAGGATCGACCTTTATGCATAACTATAAATTAACAAGAAAGAGAGAGAATTATACCTTTGTAGATTCTAGTTTTCCACATGTACGTGTTCAACTTTAAATTCCTTCGTGTTCTCCTTGAATTTCACCAATTATATTCCAATAATGAACATTAGTTGTGGTGCCCCCAAATCCGGGTTCCTTGAACCTCGGTTTCAGTGCTCACGATACTATTCTACCATTTAATCACAACCATTCATGTAAGGATACAGTAACTTAATTTACAAACTTATAAAACTATCCTAGCTTTACAGACCTTTACATAGTACAAAACATTAGTTGCTAAACATATTACAAAAATATTACATTTACAAGAGTTATATAACTAAACAACTATTATTTGCTTGTTTTTCCTTTCCATTTATCTGTTCCTGAACCTTCCGCTTATTCGAACTTAGCTAAAATATCATGTTAAAGCAAGAATGAGCATAAACTAGCTCAACAAGTACATAAACACATAATGGCAAGATATCTCAGAAAGAATAGAATAAACTTTTTCAATTAGCTTTAGCAATTTAATACTATTGTGAAAAAACTGGAAAACATAACACGAAACACTTTTGCATTTGATTTGAAACATTATCATTATCTGATATACAGTCACAAGACCAAGAACTCGTTTAGAACAATACCAATCGCAAGAACTGATATTGCCCGACAATGTCATAAGACAATCTTTCCTTTTAGATGTGTACTCTAGGTGATCAACCTATTGTACCCTATATTGTGCGCAACATAGCCATCCCTCTTTACTTTTATTCCCCTTTTTATCAGGGTTGTCCTGTTATAGCACTTTCATAGATTCCGCACCACAACAATATAGATTGGAGGACATACAATAATTATCTGAAGTCAACATAAATGACAACATATGCCTAGCCAGATAGAAATGGCATTGACCTTTCTTAAATCAGTTCAACAATAAATGAACTTTACAATTGGCTTACAAGAATACATAATGTGCATTATTGTCGAATGAACTACCAAAAGAGAGTTCAGAAAGAATAATTGCCTCTGTTCTCGCTTACTTTAACTATTACTACCTTACCACATTTACAACCTATATAACCATGATGTTGGTCAATACATTAGTTACATACATGTTACATGTTTTACCATTTACCTCTACATTTATCTTTACACATAACGCGTTGCTTGTTTATGCCTTAATACCTACCACATCGATCATTCTTATCACTTTGAGGCTTACTATACATATCTCTATCATATAAATTCAAAACACTTCATGTTGGTTTAAAAATAATTTTTTTTCAAAAACCAGGATACTGCGCCCCGGCACAGTGTTTTGTACTAGAAATCTCACTGGCCGCGAATCCTTTCAGTTGTACCGCACCTCAGCGCAGTGTTTAGTACAAAACATCTCGCCGTTCGCGAGATTGACTGAAACCAATTTTTTAGATTTTTTTTCCAAACTTTTCTCATGCTATTTTTGGCCATACATTGCATTTCTTTATTCCAACACATCATTTAGCATTCATAACCTATATATGACTTTCCTAAGCTTTCAAAAATCAATTAAATTTCCAAACGACATTATTTTTCCAATTTTGCATTTTAGATTCCGACGAACATTTTCGAACGTCCAAAATCCACTTTTATCGCCATATACACCAAATGACCACGAAAACGATGCGGACATGCGTATTTATACATAACTTAGTTATTTAACTTTATTTTATCATTAAATATTCAAAATGGCCAAAAATCACCCTTTGATAGGAATTTGTACACTTAACCTAAAAATTTTATGTTAACCAACTTTAAGTTCATAACTTATACATTCTCTACACTTTATAAGAAGTCCATTTTCCACCATTATAGGTTCATAAAACACGTGTGACTTTAATACCTCATGCAATCATCTATATTTGATTTTCATGCATTCAAAACACCACTTAAGGTTTTTAACCAAACAAAACCATATTTTCTACATATCTAAGTATCTAACATATCATAGGGCATGCAAATATATCTACCACCTTTGTAATACTACCCTAGCACTTAGGGTTTCATCATGTATCAATCATATAGTACATAAACTCACAAAATCAACATTTTTAACCATTAAAAAACCAATATACACATATATACATGTATAACTTAAAGATTAAAGACAAGAAAATTTTTAAACCTTATATGAGATCTTCTCCTCCTTACTAGGAACCTCCTTAAAGATGGATGATCCACTTTTGCTAGCATTGATCCTTAGAACACTTATATGTCTCTTCTCTCAAGCTTTCTCAAGCACTCTTGCTCTTTCTCTCTTTGTTTCTCTCAAGCTCCCACACTTAGAACATAAAATGAAATGAAGAAGAGATAACCTAGCTAATATCATCCTAATCTATGCATATATATCTTGTAAGTATAAATCCTACAACTAACCGATATTATGTTAGCTTAATCATGCATTGGTTAAGGGTAGTCAAGACCTTTCCCACCAATAATTAATGGCCATATGGCTAATTAGGACACCAAGGTCATAATTTAATTTGCCAAGGCTGCTATGGACATCTCCCTTTTCTCTAGACACACACACACACACACACACACACACATATATAATTAACTCATTTTTGCTTCTTTTTGATTTATTCAAGTGCACTTGGCTTAAAATTAAATTTCTAGATAAAATAAAACACAATTTGCTTGTCCCAAAAAATATGTCACATTTCCAATTTTAACTTTTATTTATTTATCATATTTACAACTTTTATCGAAATTACATACCATTACATTCTTTTATCCTTATAAGGATTATGTCCCCGAAATCACTAATATAAAGCTACCCAAATAGATTAGGATAATTCTCTCTCATTTTGTCTTCCAATTCCGACGTTGCTTCCTCAGTATTGTGGTTTCTCCAAACTATCTTTATTGACGGTATTACCTTGTTTCTTAAAACCTGCTCATTCCTGTCAATGATTTGAACATGAGTTTCTTCATACATTAAATCCTTCTTAACCTGAATAGGTTCATACTCTATTACATGCTTATAGTTTGGCTTATAAGGCCTCAATACAGATATGTGAAACACATTATGAACATTTTCCAACTCTGGAGGTAAAGCTATCGTGTAAGCTACTTCTCCTATCCTCTTGAGTACTTCAAATGGTCCACTGAATCTCGGACTCAACTTTCTTTTTTTTCCAATTCTTATCTTCCTTTTTGAAGGAGATACCTTTAAAAACATATATGATCTGACGTCAAAATATCTCTTCTGTCGATGCAAGTCTGCATACTTCTTCTGTTTGTTTTGCGCTGCTACAAGCCTTGATTTGATCACATCAACAATTCCAGCCGTCTGTTGAACCATTTTTGGTTCTAACAGCTTACGTTCTCCCACCTTGTCCCAACACAGAGGTGTTCTACATTTCCTTCCATACAATACTTCATAAGGTGACATACCTATACTCGCATGATAATTGTTATTATACGCAACTCGACTAACAGTAAATGTTCTTCCCAATTTCCCTTAAAATCCATAACACATGCTCTCAGCATATCTTCTAAAGTTTGAATTATTCTTTCACTTTGCCCGTCTGTTTGAGGATGATACGCTGAATTCAACCTCAATTGTGACGACCGCAAATCTGGGCCCACACTGTGACACCCAGGATTTTTGGAAATAATTTTAAATAAAGATTATGACGAATTAAGGAAAGGTTAACGTATAGAATCTAATGTTGAATGATGGAGGTATTAAGGAATGATTTATGAAATGTGAAGAAAATTAATATGAATTAAGAAAAGAAGGATAAATGTGCAGAGTATAGAGAATGTGCAATAGAGGGTATGAAATAAGTGAATCGAGTAAGGAGATGTGCGATTAAAGAAAGGAAATATTTCAGAGAATGAGAAATCAAAGAAATTGTAGAGTAAGTTATGAATTGAATATTTTGACAGTAATAACCATTATGAGGTTATCCATATAAGTTATGGATATTAAAGAGGTAAAATATAATTATTATGAATTTAGTTGTTATTCATCAAGATAAAGGTATAGTAATGTGCTGTAAATAAAATACGTAGCAATTATGATTCCGAGGACGGAATCCTGTTAAGGGGGGGAAAAATGTGAGGATCCGAATTTTCAGGATTTCTTTAATAATATTAAATGAGAATTTAATTGATAAAATTGTCAAAATGGTTTAAATTATTTATGATATAAGTAATTTAAAGTGTGTGAAGGAATTTAATTATTAAATTAAATATGCATCGAGATGGTGATGAATTGTGTGGATTTACAATAAATAAAAAGGTAAATAAATTGTTTGGGAACAATTTATGAAAAATAAGAGAGATTCTAGGTAAAGGTACAATAAATTGTACGATTAAATTGTTATGAAAATGTAGAAATTATGATTTGATTGAGATTATGTGGTAATGTGAAATATATGAAATTAGATATGTATATATATATATACATTTGTGTATATATAAATGTATATATTTAAGTGATAATTATAAATGTTATTAATTATGGAAAATAAGGGATTAATAATTAAATTAATCCAATTTTAAATGAAAAGCGAATGGGGAAGTTAATAAAATTGTAATTATTGATTTTAGATTTAATTAAGAATTATGGTAAAATTTTAGAATTTGATTGAGAAAAAAAATGTAATTATATAATAATAAATTATATAATTTATATAAGAAAATTTAGGTGATGTATAAAGGAAATTATAATTATATAAATTATATAAGGATAATTATATAATTTATATAAGAGTATTAGAATAATGAGAGAATTAATGAATGTATAATTATTGATTAATTGATAATTATGGAGGAGTTTAAGAAATTATTTAAGAAAGGAGAATATAAATATATAAATTATATAATAATAAATTATATACTTTATATATAAAGAAATTATTGTAAATATTAAAGAAATTGAATAATAAATAAGAAAAAGGAATGTTTTAAGTTATTAAAAATTATATTTATGTATAATGGAATTATTATGACTTTTACGAAAGATAATATTTCAGAAATGTGAATATGTTAATGTAACATGATGTCCAAGTAATGAAGTGAAAAGTTATGAAAAATAATTTTTATATGTCCTATGAATTAATTTATGATTTTTGGAGGTATAAATTACCACATATAATTACATGTATAGCGTTATGTGTAATGTCCTAGAATTTCCACGTTTATTAATTAAATTATTAATTTAATTTCCAACGAGTTAGTTTTACGAGATTATTTAAATTTTTTTATGTGATTAATTAATTATGTGATTAAATAATTATGTAATTAATTATTAAAATTAATTAAAGGGGGTCACTAATATGTTATTAAATTAGTGAACAAACCCTAAAGTTTAAATATCAAAATAATTGATAAGTTTCCTATTAATTAAATATTCAATTAAATTGAATATAATGAGTGAATGAAATATAATAAATTAATTAATATGATTATTAATTAAGTTAAATAATGTGAGATATTAATAATAATATTTATTAGTCCATTTAGTAATTTAATACTTATGGGTTAGAATATTTAATTATTTATTCAATCTAATTATTTATTTAATCATGGATTGAATAATTAATGTGTAAATTATTAAATTAGCCCAACATGGGTCAATTAATAGCCCAAGTGTAGAATAATAAAATTTGACAAATTAGTAGCCCAAACAATTTAATAGAAGCCCAATTGGTATTTTAAATTAAAGCCCAATGATTGACCCACTTGGAAAATACTTAGTTCAAACTATTAATTATTTAAAAAGTGAAAAGTGACTCACATTTTGGGACAAAGAAAGAGAAATCAGCCCTGTATGTGAGTGAGGAGAGAGAAAATGATATTTTTATTTTTTATTTTTCATTTATTTAATAAATGGTTGCTTGTTTTATTTTTTCAAGTACATGGACCATTCCTCTTTTCACCAACTAAGTCATTTAACCCCATTCCTTGTGTAATTATCATCTAGGGGCATGGGCTAAATTATTAGATATATTATGTGTATCTAATAATTTTGCAAGTATACTTGAAATTGTTAGATGATATTTCATTATTTTCTCCAAGTCCAAAAGAGAGAGCTAGAGAGCATTTGAGAGTGTGAGAAAATATTGAGAGCAAAATACTAAGAGAGGATAATGAGTTCTTGGTTCATGCCTTCAAACCTCATCACCTATTTTGGAAGAGAAAGAAAGATAGCCATTAAATCAAGGTAATGGTTATTCTAAATCAAATTTTTGTTTTTAATTAAATAAACTAATATGTGTGTACAAATATGTTAATATAGTTAATAATGTGTAGTGGTAATATTTATGCCATGCTTGAGTTTAATATGTTTGGTTTGTATTTTGGTATCATTTGTATGCTAAAATATGTGTTTAATAGTGTACAATCAAGTCTTGAAATATATGACCAAAAATATTTTTATAAAACTTAGGTTTGATGTTCTAATATTATAGAACATTAAATCATGAGAAAAACAAAGTTTGAATCACTCAAAATGGAGTGTTATACAAAAAGTTATGAGTTGTGGTAGTTTATGTGATGTAAAATTTTTTATAAAAAAATATGATATTAAATCATGAAAAATTAATTTTTCATGTTATAAATTGATATTAAGTGATTGGTAATTTTTTTGGATTTTTATTGAGGATTTAAAGCTTACTTGATGGTATATTTTTAATTAAAATGGGTACTGTTCACGTTCTGCCAGAAGAAAAAAAAAGGGGGATTTTCCGCGCAATGCGCGGAAGGTTATTCGGCTAAAGGACGCGGAGCCAAACGACGTCGTTTGGCCTCTGTAAGAATTTACTCCGCGCAATGCGCGGAAGCCGTTTACGGTTTCTCAAAACGGCACCGTTTTGGGCCGTTGTTTCTGAAGGCGCGCGCAATGCGCGAGCGCCGATTTTCTGCGAAATTACCAGAATGCCCCTCCGTGTTTTTCTTGGCAAAATTACCATTCTGCCCTCGGATCAGTTTTCAACTTATTTACGGAAATGTCATTCGGGTTAATTTTAATTAATTTAAATATTTGAAAATTAATTTAAAATTATAACAAAAATAATAATAATACAATAATAATATTGGGGAGGATATTTTTCATTAAGTTTAATATTTAAATATTTTAAATATTAATCTAGTTAGCTAATCATGGTTAAGTTAATAAAATTTATTATTTATTTATTATTTTAAGTGTTAATAATAAATAAAGGTGATAAATTAATAATTATTATTTAATTCCTATTAAATAATAATTAAAGAGAGATAAAATTTATAAATTTATTTATTTATTATTTAAATATTATTAAATAATAAATAAGGATAATTAAGTAATTAATTATTATTTAATTAGCATTAAATAACGATTAATGGAAATTAAGAATGAATTTATTATTATTTAACCTTAAATAATAATTAAAATTAATTAAATAATTAATTATTATTTGATTGACATTAAATAATAATTAAAGAGGATTAAAATTAGTAAAATATTATTTAATTTCCTTAAATTAAATAATAAGTAAAGTTAATTATTTAGTTAATTATTGGTTGATTAATATTAAATTAAAGAAGGTTAACATTAAGTCAATAATTATTTATTATTTATTATTTAATTATTATTAAATAATAAGTAAGTACAATTAGTTATTATTTATTTTAAATAATAACTAGAGTTAATTAATTAATTTCTATTTAACCAAGATTAAATAGTAATTAAATAGAGATTGAGTTAATGAAATAAATTGAATTTAATTATGACTTAATTAAACAATTGTAATAAGTTGTTTAAGGGTTTAATAAGTGTCTAACGCTTAAGAAAAATATTTTCTAACTTATTAAATTATTAACCTAAAATGATTAAGGGTCTATAAGGTTAATAATATTGTTTTGACTAATGTAAATTATGTGTTAGTATTTATGTGTGGTAAATAAGTTCATTATTAAGCGTATAGTTATGCAAATACGCCGTACTAATTATTAGACCGACTTTATTAATGTTAGGTCTTTCAAAGCAAGTTAGTTAAAGCTAGACATTTATTATAGCTGAGCAGACAGGCAAGTTCTCTAACCCTACTCATTTATTGTTGAACAAGTTTCTATACTTGTATTTATTGTCAAAGCTTGAAGTGGTTTAATTATTTAAAATTATCCCACATCCATATTGTTTATAAAATCGCACTTAGTGCACTTGAAGCTTATTAGTTCTTGATTCATGAACTGTATTAAAAATGTCAAAAGCTAATAGTTCAGCTAGACATTACGTTTATAAATTCAATACTTGAATACTTTTAAAAGCTTATCCAAACCATTGTTGGGTGCAAATTTCTTATATTAAGTCTGAGAATTGAACAACCCTTAATTAGGGGATTTTGTGTCGGGAAACCGACTTTGGGCGCCAGTGACTAAATGTAATGCATATACAACGGCTTGAATAGGCTGATCCCCTTGAAAACCAAACAACTCAAAGGGTCAGAGGAAACTCTATTATACCCTCGTTAGTTCAGGGTCCTTAGTGACCACTCAGCATTTTAAGATTCAAATATTCTGTTTATTAAAATTTGAATCCTGTTTCATTCACAATTGTTATATCTATTGTTGAACCATTGATGACATTTCCCATTCATTCATGATATATTAAATCTATATGATTGTTCTAAACTTGTTGAGCAAACTAGTTGCTCATTCTTGCTATATCATGAACCATTTTTCAGATAATCCTGATTGCTCAAAGAAGGATAAGGGAAAAGGAAAGGTCAGAGCTTAAGTTAGTTTATGCATGCTAATTAGATGCTTAAATTTGTGTTTACTGTTGTTAAACCTTTTGTAATTCCTTATGATAGGAACTGTTTATGTTAAGGTTAATAGACCATGGTATTGTAACCTTTTTGTAAGGGAACCAATATGTATTATTCCGCAATATTTAAATGCAATGTATGTATTTAATTGTTAGTAATGTGTTGAATAGTGAAAACCAAACTCGAGGTTATGGAACCCGGATTTGGGGTCGTCACATTATGTGTGTATAAAATTTGTCAAGTATGTTACCCAAAAAAGGTCTAAATATTATTCATAAATCATATTATGAATTTTGGTAAATTAAAATAAATATTTTATATTTATTATATAAAATATTTATTACACGGAATAGTTACGTAATGTATAAAAATACTATATTATTGCATCAATTTGGAACTTTCGAGAAAGCTGAGTAGGCGCAACATAAGTCGGTGGAATTTTTTTTATTTCAAATGGCTAATTGGTTGTTGCTATATATAAAGAGAAAATAAAGAAACAAAGCAAAACAAAGAAAAAGAAAACAAAAGAATAAAATGCATCCTTGCTTTCTCTCTTCCACCCGAGACGCCGAAACCCTACCATCCTTGCCGGAAAACCACCATGGCTACTAGGATTGAGGAGTTGGATACCAACAAGAGGAAGGTTTACAAGCTTTGAAGGTATAAAAAGTTAATTAATGATTTATTTATGTAGTTTTTGTGTTAAAATAAAATTATGGAAAATTAGTAAATAATTATAATGATGATTCCAAATAATTTTTGGATATTTATGTATGAATTGTGTGATTTTTTTGGAGTTATGTTGTTGGGAAAATTTGTGTAAAAATGGAGAATTTTTTTTGTTAAAGTTGGCGCACTGTTGCTGAATGAGGAAGAAGAAAAAAAAATGGTTGTCGCGCATGTAACAACCCCGAAATTCGACCCAATTTATTACCTTAACTTTCATATTTGTTTAACATTATATTCCTTACGTCCAAATTTCGGTTCGTTAATAAATCTTTAATCACCTTAATTGATTCATTAATTGATTTTAAAATTATCAATTACCAAAATTCTCATATAAATTCTTCTTTTTCTTGATTCAATCGTTGTATGGAAATATTTGGATGTTTAAAATCTTTACATATGGATCCTAGTCTCTGGATCGCAACCTTAACTTTTTCTTTCTTTCACACGTATCATAAAACTCACATTCAAAATCTAATATGATTTATTTTCATACAAATATTCCTTCTTGCATCATTTATAATTAAACATATAATACCTTCATAATTATCTTGAACATTCACAGTTCACCATTTAATTCTGCTCATCCTATCCAGTGTTGGTTTGTAATATTCATAGACGCAATCAAATTGCACAAAATAGCGGAAGCATGGTAAAATCAAATTTTAAAAAAAATTACAAACCCTAATCCAGGATCGACCTTTATGCGCAATTATTAATTAATAAAGAAGAAGTTAGAGATATACCCTCGTAGAACTCAAAGCTTTAACGGGTACAAGTTCACCTCCAAATCCTTCGCGTTCTCCTTGAATTTCACTGATTGGATTCCAATGATCAATGTTAGCCACCCAAGTGTTTGGCTTCTAGAGGTGATCCACCAAGGAATAATAATAATTCAAGAAGTGGGTTATGGCAAACCCTAGTTTTCTCTCTCTAGAGAATATGTGAGTACTCTCCCAAAACTTATGGAAGTATATGTGTGTAACCTTAATCCATAATAAGACTTCTCTTATTTATAGATTTAGTAAACCCTCCTAACACCTTTAGGAATAGGGTTTTTAATTAAACTCTTAATCTAATTAGGAACTTAATTGATTTAATATAATAATTATAATTCCTAAACTATTTAGGAACTTAATTATTAATTATGAGAGTACTCTTATTAATTAATTCCTAAACCATTTAGGAACTAAAAAATAATGATAATAGTAATAATAATAATAAGACTCCTCTTATTAATTTATAATTAGTATTTCCAAAATACTAAATAATAAATATTAAGCTATTTAATTTATTCTATCCACATAGTATAAATTAAATATACTTAATTCATTATTACAATTATGCCATTTACTTCTTAAATAATTATTTTCCTTTTGCAGTGTGACCCTTTAGGTTCTCCATATTAAACCGGTTATAGAATAAATTAATTAGAACTATTCTAATCTTATTTATATAAATAAATTAAACTATTTAATTCATTTAAATAAATAATATTTATTCCATAATAAGGGTAAGCCCCCTTAGCGATCAACGACTTTCCAGATAATTTAGATTTCAACATTTAATCACAAAAGAACCTATTCAGCGAATAGTTACCGTACAATTCAATCCTTCTACCTCACAATGTCCCAATCAAATATAAGACATGGTATTACTGTCAAGTCTTATTTTATTTGATTATATGCATTTCGATCCTTAAATGAATAACTCTAATTAATGTAAATTAGAAACAACTTTCTAATTTCCATTCTGCCTTGGCCAAGGACTACTGAGTTGTCATTTATCGAATCGCATAGGACATTCCCTTCTTTTACTAGAAGTGGTAGATTCTTTGTTGATCATTCACTTATCTCCATGTATAACTTATTATATCCAATCATACCCTTTGATACACCCTAAAGGTTTTAAGGAATATGTCAAAATATAATTCATCATACACAAGATACTATGATGATCTCAAGTCCAAGGATCACTTGTACTGCTATCACAAAAGGAACTCCTAATGACAGGCAAGTAAGACTCCATTAGGTGTTCCTTGAGCGAGTCACGTTCAGTGAACTTATTCTCTAATAAGCACCTACATACTTGTTTTAGTGTCTCTACACAAATGATTATGAGATCAATCATCCTCTTCATAAGAGCAAGCATAGTATGTACTAATCTATCCGGATTCACTAATCCCCATTTTAGTGATCCAACGATTAGGAACAATTTTAGTTTTGAGTTATCTTGAATTTAGATCTCATTAGCATGATCCTCATCATGGTTCTAAAAGCATTGCTCGAAAACTATGGGTTTATCCATTTGATTAATTCTAGTAATTAATCATGAATAAAGAAATGTTTTGATACTTTTATTAATAAACGAACAAGATTACAAAGTATATGCTTATCACATCAAATGTGATTGGCTTGAGGGCATACTACTTTCATCCAGATCTAATACATGAAATATCAACGTAAAACTAGCAAATGTAGTCACCTTGAATCATAATATTAAAAATATAACAAATACGTTCACCACTTCTTAGGTTATCCGTCTCTAACATAATTTGATATTCCTAAAATTCATTTCTTTGCTTGCAAAAATTTACATTGAGCAAGTAATGAGCACAGCGGCTCAGCAAGTTCAACAGTTCATGCTCCACGTAGCACATACCTTAACATGTTTGGTGTGTGTCATATATCATGTGCTTGTGCTTCAACTACAGTAATATATCTCATATCATTGCACAAAGAACACATTGTGGTAAACACGTATCACATAGCACATAATTTGTATGCATTTAAAACAAGAATTGCATATCATAATAGTTCAACATTTGACATAAAAGGGACTGAAGAACTTGTCTGGATTGTAGCACTAAATAATAAATATCCTTTTTATATTGCTCCTCGTACAACCTATGATCATAAAATAATCAAATAATAATTATTTATCTCTTTATGATATTAATTTACTTAATTAATATCATCTCTGGGCCAATTATTAATTTATATGGTTACTTATATTAACATCGTCCTTTAAAATATTAAAGTAACTTAATATTTAATGCTTTCACTACGGACAACCCGACTCATCGGATAAAATTAAACATATTTGGTTGTCCGAAAATTTTATTTAAACATTTTCTAAATTATAACCTTATTAGATTAATATTTAAACATTTAAATATTAATCCCCAATATTTAATATTTTTACAAAAATATTAAATTTAATGCACAATCATCATTTCTACATTTTTAGTATTTTTCTATAATTTTCTATGATTTTTAAACAATTTTTAAACATTTATTTCAATTAAAACTAATTTCTGAGGGCAATGTTGTAATTTTCGCGGCTTTGGGACATAACCGGCATTAACAGAAAAGCTCAGGGGCATTTCTGTAATTTTCGCGTGTCTAGGGACACGCTGGGTATAAACTTAAAAGACTAGGAGTATTTTCGTAATTTCATCCCAAAAACGCTGCTGCGCAATGCGCGGATCATCCCTGGTCGCTCCAAAACGACGTCGTTCGCAGGCCTGTTCCGGAAACTTCCGCCTGTCCAAACGACGTCGTTCGACATGATGATTTTGGTGGTCGCGCATGGCGCGGACCAACCCCAGACGCGCCCAAAACGACGCCGTTTTAAGCCGCGTCTAGAAAAAAAATGGCTGCCGCGCATCTTCTTCCTCATTCAGCAACAGTGCGCCAGCTTTAACAAAAAAATTCTCCATTTTTACACAAATTTTCCCAACAACATAACTCCAAAAAAATCACACAATTCATACATAAACATCCAAAAATTATTTGGAATCATCATTATAATTATTTACTAATTTTCCATAATTTTATTTTAACACAAAAACTACATAAATAAATCATTAATTAACTTTTTATACCTTCAAAGCTTGTGAACTTTCCTCTTGTTGGTATCCAACTCCTCAATCTTAGTAGCCATGGTGGTTTTTCGGCAAGGATGGTGGGGTTTCGGCGTCTCGGGTGGAAGAGAGAAAGCAATGATGCATTTTATTCTTTTGTTTTCTTTTTCTTTGTTTTGCTTTGTTTCTTTATTTTCTGTTTATATATAGCAACAACTAATTAGCCATTTGAAATAAAAAAAATTCCACCGACTTATGTTGCTCCTACTCAGCTTTCTCGAAAGTTCCAAATTGATGCAATAATTTAATATTTTTATACATTACGTAACTATTCCGTGTAATAAATATTTTATATAATAAATATAAAATATTTATTTTAATTTACCAAAATTCATAATATGATTTATGAATAATATTTAGACCCTTTTTGGGTACCATACTTGACAAATTTTGTACACACATAACGCTATACATGTAATTATATAAGGTACTTTATACCTCCAAAAATCATAAATTAATTCATAGGACATATAAAAATTATTTTTCATAATTTTTCACTTCATTACTTGGACATCATGTTACATTAACATATTCACATTTCTGAAATATTATCTTTCATAAAAGTCATAATAATTCCATTATACATAAATATAATTTTTAATAACTTAAAACATTCATTTTTCTTATTTATTATTCAATTTCTTTAATATTTACAATAATTTCTTTATATATAAATTATATAATTTAATATTATATAATTTATATATCTATATTCCCCTTTCTTAAATAATTTCTTAAACTCCTCTATAATTATCAATTAATCAATAATTATACATTCATTAATTCTCTCATTATTCTAATACTCTTATATAAATTATATAATTATCCTTATATAATTTATATAATTATAATTTCCTTTATACACCACCTAAATTTTCTTATATAAATTATATAATTTATTATTATATAATTTATATAATTACATTTTTTTTCTCAATCAATTTCTTAATTTTTACCATAATTCTTAATTAAATCTAAAATCAATAATTACAATTTTATTAACTTCCCCATTCGCTTTTCATTTAAAATTGGATTAATTTAATTATGAATCCCTTATTTTCCATAATTAATAACATTTATAATTATCACTTAAATATATACATTTATATATATACAAATGTATATATATACATATCTAATTTCATATATTTCACATTACCACATAATCTCAATCAAATCATAATTTCTACATTTTCATAACAATTTAATCGTACAATTTATTGTACCTTTACCTGGAATCTCTCTTATTTTTAATAAATTGTTCCCAAACAATTTATTTACCTTTTTATTTATTGTAAATCCACACAATTCATCACCATCTCGATACATATTTAATTTAACAATTAAATTCCTTCACACACTTTAAATTACTTATATCATAAATAATTTAAACCATTTTGATAATTTTATCAATTAAATTCTCATTTAATATTATTAAAGAAATCCTGAAAATTCGGATCCTCACACACACAGCCCAAACTTGATTTGTCAAAATACACAACAACTATTATAATATAATAAATCGTATAATAATAACTAAGTCTTCACTATTATTATCACACTATTTTACAATATGGTGAAGACTACTATAGCAACTATCTCAGACCATCACTTCATTCTCCTCTTTTTCCCGTTAGTCCTGACTACATTCTCATTTCCTGAACAATTGAACCAAAAGAAAAAGGGTGAGCTCAAATAGCCTAATAAAGAATATCATGACTAAGATAATGGCGAATAAATTATTGTTAGCCTTTAACAATTGAGTTCTTGATAAATTTAATTCAACAACTGCAGTTAAGTCCTTAAACAAAGTTCAGATTAACAACTGCGATAGAATAACAATAATTAGGAAAATCATATGGACAATGTTGTCCAATTGCTTCTCTTTTTAAGAAAAATATCATCAACTTTTATCATCTGAAACACCGCTAGTCATGATAATACCAATTTACAGTTCCTGGTCATAATCATGCAAGTCAACAGTTTATCTTTGCACTACGGGCCAAAAATAATATTCACCACGTGCCCTAAAAGACATACCATCAATTATATCACCTTTAACCTATCAACACCTTTATCCAATATGTGCCCCAGGCTATAAATATTAACAACAACTTGATTCTTGATGATTAAAATAACAACAGAGATATAAATGATGAACAGAAGAAACATGATAAACAATAAATGTCGAAAGTTTATAATTTTACTTTGTGCAGATTCAAATAATGTCCAAATTGTCAACATGATGTGGAGTAAAATTCAAAAATGATATTCAAGATTCATAGTTCAGAATAACGGTTACAGTTCAATAGAAATGTTCAGAAAAATAGGAAGGTTCAATTGAAATGATATTAGATGAAGCGCAAACTATTAAGGAACATATAATCATTTCAGAAAGTTTTACCAAATAGTACTTACCATATTAAGTTTAAGAGTATGAAAGAAATGATACCCCTTACCATAGTAGGTTTAAATAATAGAAGATGATATTCCTTACCTTATCACATGAAAAAAGTCTGCTTAAATGTAATGGATCAACTTATATATTTATAATATAATTAGTAATTACCATATATAAATTTCATGGTGTATGATAACTCATATATTATGAATGATCAAAAGTATTTATATAATATAATTTTTTATGGTGTAATAAAATATAACAACTTCAAAAAATAGTTTTTGAAATAATATTTTAAAATAAATCTTCCAAATGAAGCTTCTCAAAACAAATCTTCTCAAAGAAGAGTCTACTAAAAGAAAATTTGTGAATATCGTGTGAAATATGTATTTGTGCAATTACTACTCTTTAAATAAAATAGTTACTTGAGAAATTTTTGTACTCCTTTTGGTTTACTAACTCTCAAAATAACCTTACTATTCTTAGAGAAATACTCACAAAATGCTTGTAGAAATTTTTTATATTTTAGGTGTGATTTTTTTATTCAGCTGATCAACCTATTTATAGGAGAAATGAATGCACTATGCGCGGTAGGTGAGGCACGCTAGTGCTAAATTCGTTCAGCACGATTGTTAAAATTTTAATTTCATATAAAAGAAAACTTATTATAATATTCATAATAAAACAAATAACTTTATATATTATATTTATAATAAAACAAATAACTTTATATATTATATTATAATAAAATAATATATTATAATAAATTAGATATCTTTCCCCCACCTGTCATATTTTTCTTCCCACCTTATTAGACTAATATCAAAAGTATCAATAATTAATATCACAATAATGATAACAATAATTCAACAATAATGTAAGAAACACGCTACTGATGATTATTAATTTAATACTATGAATTATTATGTATTATCTACTGTAACAATTATTTGGTTCAATAATTTTAAAATACAGTATAATAGCAACTATTGGCTCAGTGATATAAAATACAGTGTAATGACAATTATTGAATAAATAATGTAAAATATTGCGTATCAATAATTATTGATGAATACTATGCAATAACCACGTTATCAGATCTATAATATGAGACACTGTGCAATACCGTGTGATATAGTAAAATACCATAAAATACCGTATGCTACTATTCTTTTATCACCGGTATTTTGACAGTTAAAGGTGATAACACCGTTGACTATTTTTATTTAAAAAGGTTACTTCTGTTGTTTTTTATATCCAACAATATTTTGTTATGGGGTCCACTAATGATTGGTTATTTTAGCGCCGTTGTACGACTTATATATTCCCTGACAAAATGAATATTTTTTGACATAATAAAATTTGCACATAACATCATTAACTTTTAACTTTATCAATTTAACCACTTACTGTTTTAGAAAAAATATATATGAAGAAAAATTAAACTTTGTATTTCATAAAATTCGGGGACTTACAACCTCCCCTCCTTATGAAATTTCATCCCCAAAATTGACGTACCTGACATTTCGAAAAGGTAAGAATACTTAGATTTTATCTCAGATTCTAGCTCCCAGGTCATTTCCTCTGTATCTTGGTTTCTCCATAAAGCCTTGACTTGAGGTATAACCTTTGAGCGTAGGATCTGCTCCTTCTTATCTAAGATCTTGACAGGTATCTCCTCGTACGTTAAATCCTCTGCTATAACATCTGGTTCTAACTCAATGATTTGGTTTAGGTCCTTCACATATTTACGTAACATAGATATGTGAAAAACGTTATGGATGCGAGACATATTTGGCAGTAGAACTAGTCTATAAGCCACCGTTCCTACTCGATCGAGAATTTCAAATGGCCCAGTAAATCTATGGTTGAGCTTTCATCTCTTTCCAAATCTCGTAACTCATTTTCATGGGATAACACGTAAAAATACGTCTCCAACGTTGAAACTTTCGTTCCTTCGATGAAGATCAGCATAACTCTTTTATCGTTTTTGTGCAGTCTTTATTCATTGTCGGATCATTTATATCTTTTCTGTTTTCAAGTGTACCAACTCAGGTCCTAACAGTTTTACTTCTCCTATCTCATTCCAACATATTAAAGAGCGACATTTCCGTCTGTACAAAGCCTCGAATGGAGCCATGCCTATACTTACTTGGTAACTGTTGTTGTAGAAAAATTCAACCAATGGAAAGTACTTATCCCAACTTCCTTTGAAGTCTAGTACACAAAGTCTCAAAAGATCTTCAAGGGTCTGGATCGTCCTTTCCAATTGTCTGTCTGTTTGAGGATGGTATGCAAAACTAAAATGTAGTTCAGTGCCCATATCTTTTTGTAAACTGATCTAAAAGCGTGAAGTGAATCTAGGATCTTGATCAGAAACTATAAAAACTGGCATGCCATGTAATCTCACGATCTCATTTATCTACATATCGGCAAGATGCTTAAGTGAAAAATTTCCTCATATAGGCAAGAAATGAGCGGATTTGGTCAATCTATCTACGATAATCCAAATTGCATCTAAGCCTTGAAAAACTTTGGGAAGACCCATCACGAAGTCCATATTAATGTGTTCCCACTTCCATTCGGGAACCTCAAGTGACTGCAATGGACCCTTAGGCATTTGATGCTCTTCCTTGACACGTTGACAAGTTAGGCACCTTGAGATAAACTCTGCAATCTCCCTTTTCAAATTGTTCCACCAAAATGTATGTCGAAGATCACGATACATCTTGGTACCTTCTGGTTAGATTGCAAACGGCGTGTTATGCGCCTCCATCATGATTTTACACTTCAATTCAGGATCGTTAGGAATACAGAGTCGAGAGTTAACTCGAAGTATTTATTTCTCATCGATTCTTGCCTCAGGAATAACACCTTCTTGTACTTTCTACATCATTTTTATTATTTCTGGATCAGTAGTTTGGGAAGCTTTAATTTTATCGATTAAAGTCAGTTTTACTCATACGTGTGCAATCTTTAAGTGGGTCTCTGGTATCTTTAGCTCTATCTCCAACTTTTGTAAGTCGTACAAAATGCTTCTTTGCATTGTCAGCATTGCATTTATACTCGCATAAGATCTTATACTCAAAGCGTTAGCTACAACGTTCGCATTTCTCGAGTGATACTGGATGGTGTGATCATAGTCCTTTCTCCCGTGTCCTTTTGAGTGAAGAAATACTTGAGGCTTTTATGATCCGTATAGATATCCATTTTTTCTCCATATAAGTAGTGTCTCTAGATCTTTAACGCGAAAATGACTGCTGCCAACGCTAGATCATGAGTAGGGTAATTTTTCTCATAATCTTTGAGCTGTCGAGAGGCATATGCTATAACATTTCTATGTTGCATAAGAACACAACCTAGACCTTTGCCTGAAGCATCGCTATATATAACAGATTTTCCCAATCCTAATGGTATGGCCAGAACAAAAGCTGAAACAAGTCTCTTCTTGAGTTCTTGAAAATTTTTCTCGCATTCCTCGTTCTACACAAATTTTGTACTTTTTTGAGTCAGCTGAGTTAATGGAGTAGCGATTCGAGAAAATCATTCTACGAATCTCCGATAATAACCAGCTAGGCCCAGAAAACTTCGGACTTCAATTACTGACCGAGGTTGCTTCCAATTTAATATTGCTTCAATCTTTGTAGGATTAACTGATATTCCCTGACTAGAAATCACATGCCCAAGGAATGTGACTTCCTCAAGCCAGAACTCATATTTCTTCAACTTGGCATATAACTTGTTCTCACAAAGCTTTTGGAGTATCAATCTCAAGTGTTGTTCATAATCCTCACGACTCTTGGAGTATATGGATGACATCAATAAAGATAACCACAAAATGATCCAAATATTCCTTGAATATTCGGTTCATCATGTCCATAAAAGCTGTAGGAGCATTGGTTAGTCCAAAAGGCATGACTAAGAACTCATAATGCCCATAACGAGTTCTGAAAGCAGTCTTTGAAATGTCATCAACTTTAACCTTTAACTAATGATATCCAGAACGAAGATCAATCTTTGAGAAATGTTGAGCACCCTGCAATTGATCAAACATGTCATCAATCCGAGGTAATGGGTACCTATTTTTTATAATGACATGGTTCAATTCTCGGTAGTCAATGCATAACCTCATACTCTCGTCTTTCTTCTTCATAAATAGAACAAGAGCACCCCAAGGTGATGCACTCGGACGAATGAAACTGGTATCCAATAATTTCTATAGTTGGGCTTTTAATTGTTGAAGTTCAATGGGAGCCATTCGGTATAGAACTTTGGAAATTAGCTTAGTACTGGGGTCAAGGTCAATACAGAATTTAATTGCACGGTTTGGGGGTAAGCCAGAAAGTTCCTTAGGAAAAACATCAGGAAACTTATTAACAATGGGAATATCATTCAAGTTTGACGTGTTTTTTTTCAAATTAGTGATATAAGCTAAAAAGGCTTGACATTCGTTTTTCAATAAACGAATGGTTTTATGGCTGGAAATAACAGTTATAGATTTCAATGGTTTAGTTGCTTAAATTTGCATGACAGGTTGATTAGGAATATGAAAACTAATAATTTATGAAAACAATCAATTTTAGCATGATAGGTAGTCAACCAATCAATTCTTAAAATCACATCAAATTCATGCATTTTCAAAGAAATAAGGTCAACGGGTAATGTGAGATTGTTGATTTGAACTAGGCAAGATTTATATACAGTAGATATAATACCTATTTCTCCTAATGGGATTTCAACTGATAAGTCAAAGTCTAAGTTTTCAGGGATCAAATTTAAACGTTGAGCACATGCAGGTGAGATAAAAAGTGGGTGGAACCAGTATCTAACAGGGCATAGATTACACGAGAATTTATGAATAGTTTACCGGTTATCACCTCATTCGGGTTCTGTGTTCTTTGAGATATCACAACAAAAGCTCTTCCCTGAACTGTAGATTTTTCTTGTCCGTGTTGGCTTTTGGAATCATCATTGCGGTTGGACTTGATTTCGTAATAGGGCAAAATCGCAAAATATGACCTTCTTTCCCATAATTGTAGCATAACTTGGACTGTTTAATACAGTTTGGGCTGATGTGACCCTCCTTACCACACTTGGAGCATCTTACAGGTGGTTAATCTCCTCCTCTTGAAATTTATGTCGGTGGTGGTACTGGTGCCGATGCTCTTCCATAATCATTATGGAATCTATTTCTCTTGAAATTGTTCCCACTACATTCCCCTTTTCTGTTATTCGATGCGGGATTACCACCGAAGTGCTAGTTACCTCATCTATAGTTCTCGTTCCTGTGGTTGTTGCCATTTCTCTCTCTCTATGCTGGTCATTAACTCTTGGCTGTAATATTTCATTTTCTTGCTCTAACCTTTGAGCCGTATCCACAACATTTGAATACAAATAAAATTTATGAGAGCTAGGGTGTTGACGAATTTTGGTTCTCAAACTTCGCAAAAATATACAACTTATCCGTGCTTCGTCATCCACTAAATGGGTTGCGAAATGAGATAACTCGGCAAACTTAGCTTCATATTGAGAAATTGTCATGTTTCCCTGCTCCAGCTTAATGAATTCCACTTCTTTCATATCGCGGATGCTTTCTGGAAAGTACTTTTCGTTAAACAACTCTTAAAATTCTGTCCAAGACATCTCGAGTACTGAAGGGTGGATACGTTTGACCTCTTCTCACCAATAGTCTGCCTTACCTCGTAACATAAAAGTGGCGAATAACTTCTGATCATCTGCACATCGCAGGACATCAAGTATTTTTGTCGTCTGCTTTAGTCATGCCTCCACTTTGAGTGGTCAGGCTTCCCAAAAAATTTAGGTGGTCCCAACTTCTTAAATTACTTAACGGTGACAATCCTTAAATTATCAACATTTCCGCCGATAGGACCTCCCTTCGCCTGATTTTGGATAAATTGCATGAAGTTTCTAAAAAGTCCATCGTTCATCACGTTATCAGGAATATTATTTCCTAAGTTGGCAAGAGGATTGTTTGTGGCCTCTTGATTCTCAGTTACATTTGCTTTGGGCATTCCATAGTTAACTTCCCGCTTTTCAGATGTCATACTTAACTATGGTCACAAAACAAATGTTAGTTAAACAAATTGCCTCATCACTTCCTGTCCTTACATTCAAATCGACTCATTAGATAACAAAATCTAATTTAGGTGGACACATTAGTGATTGATTCTATTCGTCTCTCCCCTCCTAGTTCTAACTCCAGATCTCCATTAAAGACTATATCCCTAAGCTCTGACACCAACTGTGACAGCCCCAAATTTGGTCCCACACAGCCCAAACTTGAGTTGTCAAAATACACAACAACTATTACAATACAGTAAATCGTACAATAATACACAACTAAGTCTTCACTATTATTATCACACTATTTTACAATATGGTGAAGACAACTACAGCGACTATCTCGGACAATCACTCCACTCTCCTATTTTCCCCACTAGTCCCGGCTACATTCTCATTTCCTGAATAATTGAACAAAAAGAAAAATGGTGAGCTCACATAGCTCAGTAAAGAATATCATGACTAAAATAATGACAAATAAATTATCGTTAGACTTCAACAGTTGAGTTCTTGATAAAATAATTTAAATAGCAAGTTTTAATTTAACAACTGTAGTTAAGTTCTTAAAGAAAGTTCAGATCAACAACTACAGCAGAATAACAACCATTAAGAAAAACATATGGACCATGATGTCCACTCGCTTCTCTTTTTAAGAAAAATATCATCAACTTTTATTATCTAAAACACCATTGGTCATGATAATACCAATTTATAGTTCTTGGTCATAATCATGCAAGTTAACAGTTCATCTTTAAAGTACGGACCAAAGAAAATATTCACCACGTGCCCTAAAAGATACACCATCAATTATATCGCCTTTAACCTATCAACACATTTATCCAAACTGTACCCCATGCTACAGATATTAACAATAACTTGATTCTTGATGATTAGAATAACAACAGAGATATATAAATGATGAATAGAAGAAACATGATAAACAATAAATGTTGAAAGTTTATAAATTTACTTTGTGTAGATTCAAATAATGTCCAAATTATCAACATGATGTAGAGTATAATTCAAAAATGATATTCAAGATCCGTAGTTCAGAATAACGGTTACAGTTCAATAGAAAGGTTCAGAAAAATAGGAAGGTTCAATTGAAATGATATTAGATGAAGCGCAAACTATTAAGGAACATATAATCATTTCAAGAAGTTTTACCAAACAGTACTTAACATAGTAAGTTTAAGAGCATAAAAGAAATGATACCCCTTACCGTAATAGGTTTAAATAATAGAAGATGAAAGAAAATGATATTTCTTAACTTATCACATGAAAAGAGTCTGCTTAAATGTAATGGATCAACCTATATATTTATAATATAATTTGTAATTATCATATATAAATTTCATGGTGTATGATAACTCATATATTATGAATTATCAAAAGTATTTATATAATATAATTTTTTATGGTGTAATAAAATATAACAACTTCAAAAAATAGTTTTTGAAATAACCAAATGAAGCTTCTCAAAATAAATCTTCTCAAAGAAGAGTCTTCTAAAAGAAAATTTGTGAATACCGTGTGAAATAGGTATTTGTACAATTAGTACTCTTTAAATAAAATACTTACTTGAGAAATTCCTTCACTTCTTTTGGTTTACTAACTCTCAAAATAACCTTACTATTCTTAGAAAAATACTCACAAAATACTTCCAGAAAATTTTATGTTTTAGGTGTGATTTTTCTATTCAACTGAGCAACCTATTTATAGGAGAAATGAATGCACTATGCACGGTAAGTGAGGCACGCCAGTGCTGAATTCGTTTAGCACGTTTGTTAAAAGTTTAATTTCATGTAAAAAAACTTATTATAATATTCATAATAAAACAAATAAATTTATATATTATATTATAATAAAATAATATATTATAATAAATCATATATCTTTCCCCCACCTACCATATTTTTCTTCCCACCTTATTAGACTAATATCCAAAGTATCAATAATTAATGTCACAATAGTGATAACAATAATTCAATAGTAATGTAAGAAACACGTTAGGATTATTAATTTAATAATATAAATTACTGTATATTTGCAACTGTAACAATTATTTGGTTCAATAATTTTAAAATACAATGTAATAGCAATTATTGGCTCAATGATATAAAATACAGTGTATTGACAATTATTAAATTAATAATGCAAAATACTGTGTATCAACAATTATTGAGGAATACTGTGCAATAACCACGTTATCTGATCAATAATACGAGACACTATGCAATACTGTGTGCTACTGTAGAATACCGTGTGCTACAATAAAATACCATAAAATACCGTATGCTACTATTCTTTTTATCATCGGTATTTTGACAGTTAAAAGTGATAATACCGTTGACTATTTTTATTTAAAAAGTTACTTCTGTTGTTTTTTATATCTGACAATATTTTGTTGTGGGGTCCACCAATGATTGGTTATTTCGACGCCGTCGTACGACTCAAATATTCATCGACAAAATGAATATTCCCCAACAAAACGAATATTGTCCGACATAGTAAGATTTACACATAACATCCTTAACTTTTAACTTTGTTAATTTAACCACTTACTGTTTCAGAAAAAATATATATGAAGAAAAATTAAACTTTGTATTTCATAAAATTTGGGGCCTTACATCAACTGTGCCCCCATACACTCTTGGAAACTCTTCCAGAACTTTGATGTGAACCGCGAATCTCGATCTGAAATAATCGATATCGGGACCCCTTGTCTAGATACAATCTCCTTCATATACCGCTTTGCTAATTGATCCAAGTTGAATCTGATCTTGATCGACAAGAAGTGTGCTGACTTTGTTAATCAATCCACTATCACCCATATCGAGTCATATCCTTGTTAAGTAGTTGGAAGTCCCACCACAAAGTCCATTGTAATATGCTCCCATTTTCATTCTAGAACCTCTAATGGCTATAGTAAACCACTTGGTCTCTGATGCTTTGCTTTAACCCCTTTGACAAGTTAGGCATTTAGTGACGTACTCTACAACATCTTTCTTCATATTTGGCCACCGAAAATGCTGACGAAGATCTTGATGCATATTCGTGCTACCTGGATGAATTAAGTATCTCGAATTGTGTGCCTCTTACAAAATTTTATCTTTCATCTCGGATCCCAATGGTACCCATACTCTTCCTTCAAATCTTAGCAATCCGGTATCATCTATTTTAAATTTCGTCTCTTGACCATCAAACATTCGTCCCTTTATTCTTCCACATTCGTCATCTTGCATTTGAGCTTCTTTTACTCTATCCAATAACGTTGGATGAGCGTCCACCATATACAACTTCTCTTCCGACTCCATCAAATATGTTACCTCTATTTCCATTCATTCTATCTCTCTGATTAACTTCTCCTGAGCAGTCAACATTTCTAGTTTTTCCCGACCCTTTCTACTTAAGGCATCAGACACCACATTAGCTTTTCCCTGATGGTACCGAATTTTACAATCATAGTCCTTGATTAATTCTAACCACCTCCTTTGTCTCATGTTCAAGTCCTTCTGAGTGAAGATATACTTCAAATTTTTATGATCTATGTATATCTCACATTTCTCCCCATATAAATAATTTCTCCAAAACTTCAAGGGAAAAACTACAGCTGCCAATTCTAAGTTGTCTTGACGTGTATGCTATGACCTTGTCGTGCTGTATCAAAACACAACCAAGTCCCATATGTGATGCATCGCTATACACCACGAAACCTCTCGTACTCGCTCAACCTCCTCTTGAGTTCCACAAAACTCTCCTCGCATTTCTCCGTCCAAACAAACTTTATAGTTTTTCGTGTCAAATTCGTCAGAGGTCTTGACAACTTTGAAAAATCCTTAATGAATCTTCTATAATACCCAACTAATCCGAGAAAACTCTGCACCTCCGTTGGTGTCTTTGGCTACTCCTAATTAATTATCGCTTCTACTTTTGCTGGGTGTACTGAGATTCCTTCCTGGTCAATTGTGTGCCCCAAAAACTGCACCCTTTCCATTCATAATTCACACTTTAAAAATTTAGCATGCAACTTTGTTTCTCTTAATGTTTCCAAAACTAATCTCTAATGTTCAACATAATCTTCCTGAGTCTTCGAATAGATCAGAATATCATTGATGAAGACCACTACGAACTTCTCCAAGTACTGCTTGAACACTCTATTCATCAAATCCATAAATGCAGTTGGCGCATTCGTCAAACTAGAAGACATCACCAGAAACTTGTAATAACCATAACGAGTCCTAAATGCTGTCTTAGGTACATCCTCAAGTCTCACATTCATCTGGTGATAACCGGTTCTCAAATCTATCTTCGAGAAATACTTTGCTCCCCTCAACTGATCAAACAAATCATCAATCCTTAACAACGAATACTTATTCTTGATTGTCACTTTATTTAACTCTTTGTAGTCAATACAAAGCCTTAGTGGCCATCCATCTTCTTCACATATAGCACTAGTGCTCCCCATGGAGATATCCTTGGTTGAATATACTTCTTGTCTAATAATTCTTGCAGTTGAACCATCAACTCTTTCAATTCGACTAGGGTCATTCTGTATAGTGCCTTTGAAACTGGTGTCGTTCCTGGTGTTAGATCTATGACAAACTCAATCTCCCTTTCTAGTGAAAGACCTAACAATTCATCTGGAAATACATTCCCATATTTATTGACTATCGGTATTTGACTAATTTCTGACCACGCTTTTCGAGTATCAACAACATGAGCCAAATATCTAACACATCCCTTCCTCAATCACTTTTTAGCCTGCCTCATCGTTAGACAACAAAACTGTCTTAACGACTTGCTACCATAGAACACTACCTTAGACTTATCAGGAGTCTAAAGGTTCATATATTTATTCTGGTAATCAATCGTTGCACCATAGTTATACAACTAATCCATTCCAAGTATGATGTTGAACGCTCCTAATTGAATAGGGACTAAGTCGATGGTTAACTTATGCCCTCTCATTTCCATACAACAATCCCGATGAATATTCTCTATTTGAATTACTTCTTTATTCGCTATTTCTATATTTAAAACATTATCTAACCTTACTCGAGGTAGATTCAACTTTTTACAAACTCATCAGACACAAAAGAGCAGGTAGCACCCGAATCAAATAATACATAAGCATTTATATTATTGATAGAAAAGATACATGACACCACATCCTTCGATGCCACCGTATCTTGAACTGTCATATTAAAAGTACGTGCTGTTGGCCTTCTCTGCTGTGCTGGTCCACCAATCGCGAGCTTCCCACTGTTGGTACTTTTGCTTCCACTTCCTCCTTCTGCCTTATTCTTAGAATAATTTTTTATCTAATGTCCCAACTCCCCACAATTAAAACATCCTTTATTTGATTTTGGGGTTGGACAATTAAGTGCAATGCGCCCCTCTTGGTTGCACCTATAACATACGTTCATCCCTTTTAGTCATACTCCCATGTGACCCTTCCCACAAATGACATACGCCTTTACTTTCTTCTTTTGCTCTCCTTGTTTGTTACCAGGGTTCTTGTTACTGTTCTATTTCCGCTTGTTGAACTTGTTGCCTCCACTGCTCCCTTCTTTGGTAGTTCCATCACTTTTCTTTCCACGTTTGTCTTATTATACTTTGTCAAAGCTTCGTTGCCTCCTTCTGCTAGAATTTCCTTTTCCAATACTCTTGTAAAAGTTTTGATCTGAAACATTGAAACCTTTTTATAAATCCAAGGCTTCAATCCTTGCTCGAAACGTTTTACTTTCCTTTGTTCAGTGTCCACCTAATGTGGAGCAAACCTCGCCAATTAATTAAATTTTGTCGCATACTCGGCCACTGTAATATTTTCCTGTTTCAAATCTAAGAATTTCACTTCCATCATATCCTGCGTGACTGGGGGAAAGTAGGCTTCAAAAAATATTTCTTTAAATCACTCCCAATTCACTACTCCCCCTCCCAATCTTCCTTTATTGGCTCCCCACCAATAGTTGGCTTCTTTTTTAACATAAATGTAGCAAAGGTAGTTTTCTACTTCTCTGCCACGTTAGCAACATCAAAAATCTTCTCCACCCATGTCTGGGCCTTTATTGGATTAATAGTCCCCTTAAACTCTTAGGGTCCTATTGCTTTGAAATCATTAAAGGCAGCAATTCATCCCGTTTCTAAAATGCTCCCATCAACATGTCCACAAACTACTGCATAGGATTTACTAGCTCCTCTTGAGCATTAACCGACTCCTCTGGTGGACGTTGCACATTCTGTCTTCGTCTAGGCGACATTTTCTGTTTAATAATAATTTATATCGTGATTATTATTTTATCATTCACATGTCGCATTTCCATGTTAATTTAAACACATAGTCATTCCAAAACACATTATATAACCAAGTTTATATTCATATGCATTTTGACAAGTGCTTAGCACCTTACATCAGATACAGTATATTATTATAAACTTTTTTTTATCTCCTTGGACTACAAAAGTCAGTATTTACATTTACAACCCTAAACAATAACATATGGCTTCCCTCCTTAAACAAAAGATGGTTGCATAACACTATCTATCATGGCTTATAATAAAATTAGGGATTTATATTACATACATACATGGATACATATACAACTATATACATCTATTACAATATCCTATGGAAGCATCCCACACCGAACTGCATCGTCATTGGTGTGATGTCGCAAGCACCCAAAAATAAAATTTTACTTTGAACAAATAAATATGTAGTAGTGTAAGTAAGAGTCGATCCCACAGACAATGATTATTTAATTTTATGTTTTTGTAAACAAAAATTGGGGGGGTTTTAAATCAAAGAAATAGTTTAAATAAACTTAACTAAAATAATTATGCAAGTAATTTAATGAAATAAATTAGAAGAAAAAGCCTTGGTTTAAGTTAATATCCACCATCAAGAATTTACAACCGATCACTGATGCAAAAATAAATCAATTAATATTTTGAAGATTCACCGTAGAAAGAACTACTCGCAGGTGAAATATTTTTTCTCATTTCTCCTTAATTTTAGATAAGTAGACACACGCGTTCTAAATTACCCTCACTATTAAACAACGCCCGACACGTGCTAAATATTTCATTTAATAGCATCTTTAAGAATTAGAGAGATCGTTGAACTAAACAACACAAGCCACGTGTTTGCATTTAATTTAGATGAACATTCTTCCTAAGATAAAATAATCTTTTGATCTGCAAAACAATTATTAAACTTAGTTGCTTCACAAAAAGCAATAGATCAATATGGATAATAAACTAGTACCGCTCCTAGCAATTAAACAAATCAATCATAAAATTAAGCATAGAAGAATATTCAATAATCAAAATATAAATTGAACAATTAAAATAAATTAGATCTCACAGTGTATAAATCTTGATGGCTTCAATCAGTTAAACCAAAAAATAAATTAGTTACTCATACTTGTAGAGAGCATCAAAGAATAGAAGAAAGAATTTTTTTTATTCTAATGATAGTTGTATGTTACATTGTGTCTCAAGCCCCCTATTTATAGGCTCCAAAATCCTCCTAACCCTAGTAGGAAGTACACTTTCCAAACTCTAATAGGATTTAAAATACAAATAACAATAAAAGAAAAATAAAATAATTATTATCCTAACCCTAATTGGAAGTCTAAATAAAATATTAAAAATAAAATAAAGAATTATTGATTCCTTTTCCAATTTGCTTTTGGATTCTTAAATAATAACCTTCTTTGTAGCTAAATTACGCGCTGCCATGCTACCCGAGGTGAGAGGCTGCCAGCAGATGACACGTGTCCGTCCCAAAGAAAATAACATAATCAGTCGACCGCGCATTGCGCCTCGCCTAACCTTAGTCGCCTTACCAAAACGGTGTCGTATGCTTCCGTGCTGCTGTGATGTTGCGCGCATTGCGCGATTGTGCATGGTCAGCTTCCCAAGCTTTAAACGTCGCCTTTTCTTCTTGCTGGCGAATTCTCTGTAAGCGCGCATGGCGCGAATCGTCCCATTCGAAAATTACTAAAAAGCCATCCGGTTTTGCAGAAAATCATGATTATGCCCCCAAGTTTTAATTTTCTACAAAATAAGATATAAAATAAATAAAAATAATATAAAAATACTAAAAAAAACACATAATAATAAATAAAACGCTTAAAATGCTAAAAATAAATAAGAACACATAAATAAAAAGAAATATAAAAATACTATAAAATTAACTAAATTAACTAAAATCCTATAAAACCTATTAAAATCAAAATAAGTTAAATAATTAAACATTTAAGCACGCAATAAATATAAAAACTAAGTATTAATGAATAAAAATATCGTATAATTTAACCTTATCAAATACCCGCACACTTAGCTTTTGCTCGTCCTCGGGCAAAACAAAAACAAAAACTATAAAATTAAAACTAATAACCAAACAACTTACTTGAGCAACAGATCAATATAAATTTCAACATTAGCCTCAAAGATTTTAAAAATAATAACTCAAAGAAAATTTTAAAATTATGCAAAATTCAGAATTTCAACATATTTATTAATCTTACTCTACTCAAGACCTTTTGTGTGTGTGTGAATCCAAATGTATCAAACTAATCAAAACTCGGATAAGTTTAGGTTAGTAATTACCTTATAAAAGACATACAAAAAAAACTCAATATACTTATTTTTCTCATCACGTTCAGCTAATACAAACAAATATAAATCAGAAGATCAAAAGGTTTATAATCAATGAAACAAACTAGGATTATTAATATCACTTTTCCAAATATTTTTTCATTTCATCTTTTTTTTTCTTTTTCTTTGAATGGGTGCATTTTATGCTCCATCCCATTTTTTTCTTTCTTCATTTTTTTTTCACGGTGAGTGCAGTTTAGGCTCCATCTCACCAGCGAGTGCGTTTTACGCTCCATCTCACTGCATGTGTTTATGAGTGAGTGCGTTTTACGCTCCATCTCAACCCACCACATAATTTTTTCTTTGTCAATAATAATCCTAGAAAAATTACCTAAATCATCTCCTCAAAATTATATTTTGCCTTATATTTCACTTCAAATAATGATCAAATAAGATATAGAGTTCAAAAATATCTTTCATAAGCATTTAACCATTTAAACTTTCTCTTAATTAAAATTAGCTCAAACAAATGGATATAAGTGCATAAAAAGTTAAAGGATCTCAAACAAAGTAAATATCAACAATAAGTCAAAAATCAAAACTAAGCAAAAATTTATCATTTTTCCAAGAGTTATTAAATAAAAATCAAAATTTATCATTGGCTAAAAATTAAAATTCAATTAACTCATTGCTCAAGCGACACGTCCTAAAAATAAAAGAAAAAACTATCCCATTTTCGTAGGAAACACGGTTACACTTAACATGTGCAACAAGCCTTTAAACCCCAAGGTTAACCCAAGTGGACGAGTTTTGTCTCGTGAGGGTTTGCAGTGAATTTACCCATAAAATTCAAAAATTTCAAAAATTTAAAATTTAAAATTTCCTAATTTTTCAAAATATGGCCTAAAAATAACAAAAATCCTAAATCCCTTCCCCCACAGTTAAAATTTACATTGTCCCCAATATAAAGTAAAATGCAAAGAAAAAGCAAAAAAAACTATAAAAAGATAAAGGAAAAGAAATGCAAATCTATTTTCTTGGGATGCCTCCCAAGCAGCGCCTTTATTTATTGTCATTGGCTTGACAGCATGCTTCCCTTCTCAAGTAGTATAAATTGGATCCTCAAGGTCGAAATTAGTCGCATTTTCTTTTTGAAAATTTTCATGAAAATGCTTGAGTCTATGGCCATTCACCTTGATTACTTTAGAAGTTTCCAAACTTTGAATTTCAACTGCACCATGTGGAAAAACATTAGTAACAACAAAAGGTCCAATCCAATGAGAACGTAACTTACTTGGAAACAACCGAAGTTGATATTGGTATAAAAGAACTTTTTCGCCAATCTTGAATTCTTTTCTCGAGATCATCTTGTCATGAAAAGCCTTTGTTTTCTCGTTATAAATTCGCGCACTTTCATACGCATCATCGCGAATTTCTTCTTACTCTTGTAGTTGCAACTTCCTATGCTCTCCACTTTCACTCATCTTCATATTAGAATTCTTAATAGCCCAATAAGCTTTGTGTTCTAGCTCAACAGGTAAGTGACATGGTTTTCCAAATACCAATCTGTAAGGTGACATACCAATAGGCGTTTTATAAGCTGTCTTATACGCCCATAAAGCATCATCCAATCGTAAACTCCAATCTTTTCTGCTCGAATTTACTGTTTTTTTTAGAATGGACTTGATCTCTCTATTTGACACTTCTTCTTGTCCATTAGTTTGTGGATGGTATGCAGTCGACACCTTATGAGTGACATGGTATTTTTTCAACAAAGCTTCCACAGTTCGATTGCAAAAATGATTGCCTCAATCACTTATTAGAGCTCTAGAAACTCCAAATCTGGAAAATATATTAATACGGAGAAAATATGCAACCACTTTAGAATCGTTAGTCCTTGTGGCCTTGGCTTCCACCCATTTTGAAACATAATCGACAGCAAGTAAAATATAAACATTATCGAAAGACACAGGAAATGGTCCCATAAAATCAATGCCCCAAACATCAAAGATTTCACAAAATAGTATGGGGGTTTGCAACATCGCATTTCGTTGGGATATATTACCTGTCTTTTGACAATTACAACACGACTTCAAAACAAATATGAATCTTGGAATAAAGATGACCAATAAAACACACAGTCAAGCACTTTTCTCGCGGTCCTCTTAGATCCAAAGTGACCTCCGCAAGCATACGAATGATAAAAAGTGAGAATATGATCAATTCAGTTTCAGGAACGCACCTTCTAATTACTTGGTCCGTACCATGCTTCCATAAGTAAGGATCATCCCACACATAGTACTTTGCATCACTTTTAATTGTATGCCTTTGAGCTTTAGACAAATCAGGAGGCAAAGTGTTAGTAACCAAATAATTGACAATATTTGCATACCAAGGTAATGTTTTATATGCAGAGAACAATTGCTCATCAGGAAATGTCTCTTCAAGAGGAAGCTCATCCTTGATATTCGCCAAACGACTTAAGTGATCTGCAACACTATTCTCAGTCCTTTTTTTGTCTTTGATCTCTAAATCGAATTCACTTAAGAGAAGTATCCATCTTATCAACCTTGGTTTCGCCTCTTTCTTTGTCATCAAATAATGAAGAGCTGCATGATTAAAATAAACGATAACTTTAGTACCAAGCAAATAAGATCAAAATTTTTCTAAAGCAAACACAACAGCTAAAAGTTCTTTTTCAGTGATCGAATAATTTCTCTGGGCATCGTTCAAAGTCCTCGAAGCATAATAAATAGCATGAGATGCTTTCCCAACTTTTTGGCCCAAAACAGCTCCTACTGCATAATCACTGGCGTCGCACATAATCTCGAAAGGTATGTCCCAATTTGGAGGTTGAATAATTGGAGTAGAAGTCAACGATTCCTTCAATTTATCAAAAGCGTTCTTACACTCCTTATCAAAATTAAAATCTGCATCCTTTTGTAGCAACTTGCATAGAGGTGATGCTATCTTGGAAAAGTCCTTTATGAATCTCCAATAGAAACCTGCATGTCCAAGAAAAGAACGCACTGCCCTCACACTAGTGGGATAAAGTAAAGATTGAATAATATCAATTTTTTCTTTATCTACTTCAATTCCCTTAGACGAAACAACATGAACCAAAACTATACCTTGTTTGACCATAAAATGACATTTTTCAGAATTTAGCACAAGGTTAGTTTCTATACATCTTTGAAGAATAAGTGTAAGGTGGTGCAAACAACTATCAAAAGAATCTCCATGAACCGTGAAATTGTCCATAAAAACTTCCATGATATGCTCAATATAATCTGAAAATATACTAACCATACACCTTTGAAAAGTAGCTGGGGCGTTGCAAAGTCCAAACGGCATGCGGCGATATGCAAAAGTTTCAAATGGACATGTAAACGTCGTCTTTTCTTGGTCCTCCGGAGCAATGGAAATTTGGAAATAACCTGAATAACCATCAAGAAAAGAATAGTAAGAATGACCAGCTAGTCGTTTAAGCATTTGATCAATAAAAGGTAAAGGGAAGTGGTCCTTGCGGGTTACAGTATTTAATTTTCTATAATCTATACAAACCCGCCACCCATTTTGAACACGAGTGGAAATTAACTCATCATTCTGATTTTTCACCACAGTGATTCCTGTCTTTTTAGGAACTACTTGAACTGGGCTAACCCAACTGCTATCTGAGATAGGGTAAATCATGCCAACTTCAAGAAGTTTTTGAATTTCATTTTTCACAACATCCATCATGGGCGGATTGAGTCTTCTTTGCGGTTGACGAGTGGGTTTCACTCCTTCTTCAAGTAAGATACGATGCATGCATGTTGACGGGCTTATTCCCTTGATATCAGCAATTGTCCAACCGATGGCCTTCTTATGCTCCTTTAGAACTCGCACGAGTTGTTCTTCTTGTGATGTACCAAGTGTATTGGATATGATCACTGGCGATGTCTTTTCTTCTCCAAGGAACACATACTTGAGATGATCAGGAAGGGGCTTTAAGGCTGTAGTGGGTGACTACAAAACAGATGGTAAAGAGCCTTTGTTAGAAGCTGATAGATCAAGATAAGGAACGTTACCTGCGTTTGAATAATCATTTAATGTTGCAATAACATCCATCAATTCAGTAGTTAAGGCTAACTCTTTTTCCTCTTCAAGATTTTGATTGATTATCGTTTCTAATTCATCATTTCCATCAAGTTCAAAAACATCCTGCGCTAATGAGTCAATCACATCAATAGAATAAACAGGATTATCATCATTAGGATATTTCATGGCATCATAAATATTAAACTTAACAACCTCGCCATCAAATTTCATTGTAAGTGTACCACTATGAACATCTATCTTGGTTTTGGATGTCTTTAAGAAGGGTCTTCCTAACAAAATAGGAGCATTTTGATCACCATTCTCCATATCAAGCACATAAAAATCAGTAGGAAAAATCAAATCATTTACTTGCACAAAAGCATCCTCTACTATACCCTTAGGATAAGCATTAGATCTATCAGCCAACTGAATCACAGTACCAGTTTTATTTAAAGGTTCTAGTTTCAAAGAAGCATATATAGAATATGGCATGACATTAATAAATGTTCCTAAGTCTAACATGGCCTTTTGAAATCTGGTATCAGTTATCTGGCAAGGGATAGTAAACATTCCTAGGTCTTGACACTTAGCGGGGAGTTTTCTTTGAATTACTGCAGACACATTTTTTCCTACTTTTACCTTTTCATATCTTTTGAGCGCTTGTTTTCTTTTGTGTGTACACAATTCTTTCAGAAATCTAGCAAAACGAGGTACTTGTTTAATAGCATCTAATAACGGAATTTTTACCTCACATTGATGAAAAGTTTCATATAAATCAAAATCTTTATCATATTTCCTTTTTTCTGTTAAAGCGAGAGGAAAAGGTGGTACCGGTTTATAATCAAAGAGAGGTGGAAATTTATGCTTAGGGGTACCATTGTCTCCTTCATTCATGTTGTCTGCTTCTGCTTTGCTTTGCTCGTGTGGTGCAGACTCTATCTTTTCTGGAGTTTGGATCTCTTTACCGCTTCTCAAAGTGATTGCACTTGAGTTTTCTCTTGCATTCACCACCGTTTAAGAGGGTAATTTTCCGGAACCTTGAGCCTCCAATCGACTAATTGCAGTTTCCATTTGTCCCATCTATGTTTCCAAATTCTACATATTCGTCTTCGTTTCATGTCGAAACTGCAAATTTTCCTATTGAAGTTGTAAAGTGTTAGTACTAATTTATTTAACTATATCCTCTAAAGACATATTAGAATTAGATGATTGGCCCTGTTGTTTGTTGGGATACGGCTGCTTGTATTGTTGGTAGCTTGCAAAGTTCTGATTTGTGGGTTGATTCACTTGTCGTTTTCCATAGCTGAAATTAGGATGATCTCTCCAACCTGAGTTGTACGTTTTCGAGTAGGGATCATATCTCCTTTGTGGTTGACCAGGGAAACCACCTGCTGCATTCTCTTGTTCATAGGACTCCTCTTGAAGAGTGGGGCACATATCCGTTGGGTGTCCTACTACAGCACAAATTCCACAAGCTTTTATTTGTTATGTATTACCTACAGCCACTTAACGAACAAGAGAAGTTAGATTAGCAATTTGTTCTTTAAGTGAAGAAATTTCTACCTCATTGACATTCTGTGATGTAAAATTAAGCCTAGTGCCGAATTGTTGGGAATTAGCCGCAATGTTTGCAATCAGGTTTCTTGCAGTTTCGGGAGTTTTGTCCACCAAAGCTCCGCCACTAGCATCATCAATCATGCTTCTCTCCGTAGACATGAGCCCTTTATAGAAATATTGTATGAGAAGTTGCTCGCTAATTTGATGGTGGGGACAGCTTGCACACAATTTCTTGAACCGTTCCCAATATTCGTATAGGGATTCTCCATGGTTCTGTCTCACACCACAAATTTCTTTTCTTATGTTAGCTGCCCTTGAAGCTGGAAAATATTTCTCCAAGAATAATCTCTTCACTTCTTCCCATGTGGTTATACTTCCGGAGGAGAGATAGTAGAGCCAATCTTTAGCCAAATCTTTCAAAGAGAATGGAAAAGCTCGTAATTTGATCTACTCTTCAGTCACTACGGGTGGTTTCATGCTCGTGCATACCACATGAAATTCTTTTAAGTGTTTATGTGGGTCTTCACCTGCAAGGCCATGAAAAAAAGGCAAAAGATGTATTAGACCAGATTTTAACTCAAAGGAAGTGTTAGCATCTAGACTGGGAAAAGTTATGCATAAAGGTTGTTGGTGCAAATCAGGGGCCTCGAGTTCCTTCAAAGTTCGATTTCCAGCCATGTTGTCTTTTGCTTCAAGATTTGTTTGTCCTTCTTTCCTTAATCCTTGCAAAGTTCTTTCGATTTTTGGATCAAACCTTAAATCACTTTGATTAGTAGAACGAGTTATGGTCATAAATAATCAATTAAGCTAGGAAATAAAAATAACTACAAAAAAATTACTAAAATAAAGTAAAAAACACAAAAATAAATATGTAATAGTGTAAGTAAGAGTCGATCTCACAGAGAATGATTATTTAATTTTATGTTATTGGGGGGGTTTTGAATCAAAGAAATAGTTTAAATAAAATTAACTAAAATAATTATGCAAGTAATTTAATGAAATAAATGAGAAGAAAAAATCTTGGTTTAAGTTAATATCCACCATCAAGAATTTACAACCGATCACTGATGCAAAAATAAATCAATTAATATTTTGAAGATTCGCCATAGAAAGAACTACTCGCAGGTGGAATAATTTTTCTCCTCTCTCCTTAATTTTAGATAAGTAGACACACGCGTTCTAAATTACTCTTACTATTAAACAACCCCCGACACGTGCTAAATATTTAATTTAATAGCATCTTTAAGAATTAGAGAGATCGTTGAACTAAACAACACAAGCCACATGTTTGCATTTAATTTAGATGAACATTCTTCCTAAGATAAAATAATCTTTTGATGTGCAAAATAATTATTAAACTTAGTTGCTTCACAAATAGCAATAGATCAATATGAATAATAAACTAGTACCACTCCTAGCAATTAAACAAATCAATCATAAAATTAAGCATAGAAGAATATTCAATAATCAAAATATAAATTGAACAATTAAAATAAATTAGATCTCACAGTGTATAAATCTTGATGGCTTCAATCAGTTAAACCAAAAAATAAATTAGTTACTCATACTTGTAGAGAGCATCAAAGAATAGAAGAAAGAATTTTTTTATTCTAATGATAGTTGTATGTTACATTGTGTCTCAAGCCCCCTATTTATAGGCTCCAAAATCCTCCTAACCCTAGTAGGAAGTACACTTTCCAAACTCTAATAGGATTTAAAATACAAATAACAATAAAAGAAAAATAAAATAATTATTATCCTAACCCTAATTGGAAGTCTAAATAAAATATTAAAAATAAAATAAAGAATTATTGATTCCTTTTCCAATTTGCTTTTGGATTCTTAAATAATAACCTTCTTTGTAGCTAAATTACGCGCTGCCATGCTACCCGAGGTGAGAGGCTGCCAGCAGATGACACGTGTCCGTCCCAAAGAAAATAACATAATCAGTCGACCGCGCATTGCGCCTCGCCTAACCTTAGTCGCCTTACCAAAACGGTGTCGTATGCTTCCGTGCTGCTGTGATGTTGCGCGCATTGCGCGATTGTGCATGGTCAGCTTCCCAAGCTTTAAACGTCGCCTTTTCTTCTTGCTGGCGAATTCTCTGTAAGCGCGCATGGCGCGAATCGTCCCATTCGAAAATTACTAAAAAGCCATCCGGTTTTGCAGAAAATAACGATTATGCCCCCAAGTTTTAATTTTCTACAAAATAAGATATAAAATAAATAAAAATAATATAAAAATACTAAAAAAAACACATAATAATAAATAAAACGCCTAAAATACTAAAAATAAATAAGAACACATAAATAAAAAGAAATATAAAATTACTATAAAATTACCTAAATTAACTAAAATCCTATAAAACCTATTAAAACCAAAATAAGCTAAATAATTAAACATTTAAGCACACAATAAATATAAAAACTAAGTATTAGAGAATAAAAATATCGTATAATTTAACCCTATCAGTCATACTCCTCGTCCATGATAGCAATCATCTTCCACCTACTCAAGTACTACACCCTATCTTGTACCTTTCCAAAAGTTGTGCAAAAAACATAGCTCATATCATCCATTCTCACATTTATATTATATATTCTGGCTTTCTTAGCCCTCACATCTTCATCCACTAAGTTCACCTTCCTTACTACTTTAGCCCCGACATTTTCATACCTGGTGATCTCTGCAGTTGCCTCCCTTAGTTTAGCCTCCAAGGCTTCCTTTTCATTTCTCAATTCCTGGACTTTTTGTTCCTCTTATCTCAGCTTATCCCCCAATTCCACATTCCATGTGGTCATCACCTACATCGCCAATCTGATCAACAGCTATCTAACGTTCTGCTGCCTGAGGAACTCCAGGATTTTCTCTACAAATTCACTATTCTGCTGTATCATACCAGTTACCCATTCTTAATCAGCCTTCCTTTGCTCGGATGATGCATTCTTAGGTAATGTCCTATCAGAATATCCTTTAAATTCCTCTGGATCTTCCTTATATCCATTATCCTCAGCTGGTACTATTGCCACAACTGGTACAGCAGTCACTACATCCACTTGTATGTCCCGACATTTTTCCGCTATTGCCCGACTAGATTCTCTAATCTCTGGCATACTATAAAATCACAAGAACAATTATTTAGTTCAATGCAATTTTCCTTACCTCTATTACACATAACACATAACATATATTGTGAAAATTTTATATCTTTGACAGATCTCCTCGATTCGCCCTATATAACTTTAAATAGGTTTTTACTATGTTCTTTATGGTCATATTCCTAAGGTTTTCCACACCTAAGGTTTATAATATATCAGCTCTGACACCAACCTGTGGCGCCCCAAAATCCGTGTTCCTTGAACCTCGGGTTCGGTGCTCATGATACTATTCTACCATTGAATCACAACCATTCATTTAAGGATACAGTAACTTAATTTACAAACTTATATAACTATCCCAGGTTTACAGACTTTTACATAGTACAAAACATCATCTGCTTAACATATTACAAAAATATTATATTTACAAGAGTTATATAACTAAACAACCATTGTTTGCTCCTTTTCCCTTCCCTTTGTATGTTCCTGAACCTTCCGCTTGTTCGGACTTAGCTGAAATATCATGTTAAAGCAAGAATGAGCATAAACTAGCAAGTACATAAACACATAAAGGCATTAGAAAGAATAGAAGAAACTTTTTTAATTAGCTTTAGTAATTCAATACTACTGTGAAAAGACTGGAAAGCATAACATAAAACACTTTCGCATTTGATTTGAAACATTATCATTATCTATTGTATGGTCACAAGACCAAGAATTCGTTTAGAAAAATGCCAATTGAAAGGACTGATACTGCCCAACAATGTCATAAGATAATCTTTCCTTTTAGATGTGTACTCTAGGTGATCAGCCTATCGTACCCTATATTGTGCACAACATAGCCATCCCTCTTTACTTTATTCCCCTTTTTATCAGGGTTGTCCTGCTATAGCATTTTCATAGATTCTGCACCATAGCAATATGGATTGGAGAACATACAATAATTATCTGAAGTCAACATAAATTATAACATATGTCTAGCCGGATAGAAATGGCATCGACCTTTCTTAAATCAGTTCAACAATAAATGAACTTTACAATTGGCTTACAAGAATACATAATGTGCATTACTGTCGAATGAACTACCAAAAGAGAGTTCGAAAAGAATACTTGCCTCTATCCTCGCTTACTTTAACTGTTACTACCTTACAACATTTACAACCTACATAACCATGATGTTGGTCAATACATTAGTTACATACACGTCACATGCTTTACCATTTACCTTTACATTTATCTTTACACATAACGCATTGCTTGTTTATGTCTTAATTCCTACCACATTGATCATTCTTATTACTTTTAGACTTACTATACATGTCTCTATCATATAAATTCAAAAGACTTTATATTGGTTTAAAAATAAAAAAAAATCAAAAACTAGGACACTGCACCCCGGCGCAGTGTTTTGTACTAGACATCTCGCTGGCCGCAAAATCCTTTCAGTTGCATTTCGCCCCAGCGCAGTGTTTAGCATAAAACATCTTATCGACAGCGAGATTAACTGAAACCAGTTTTTCAGATTTTTTTTGCAAATTTTTCTCATGCTATTTTTGGCTATACATAGCATTTCTGTATTCCAACACATGATTTAGCATACATAACCTATATATGACTTTCCTAAGCTTTCAAAAATCAATTAAATTTCCAAACAACATAGACCAAATAACCATCAAATTGATGTGGACATGTGTATTTACATATAACTTAGTTATTTAGCTTCATTTTACCATTAAATATTCAAAATGGCCAAAAATCACCATTTAATAGGAATTTGTACACTTAACATAAAAATTTTATATTAACCAACTTTAAGTTCATAACCTATACATCCTCTACACCTTATAACAACTCAATTTTCCACCATTATAGGTTCATACAACAAATGTGTGACTTTACTACCTGATACAATCATCTATATTTGATTTCCACGCATTCAAAACACCATTTAAGGTTTTTAACCAAACAAAACCATGTTTTCTATATATCTAAGTATCTAACATATCATATAGCATGCAAATACATCTACCACCTTTGTAATACTACCCTAACACTTAGGGTTTCATCATGTATCAACCATATAGCACATAAACTCACAAAATCAACATTTTTAACCATTAAAACACCTATATACACATATATACATGTATAACTTGAAAATTTAGGACAAGAAAACTTTTAAACCTTATATGAGATCTTTTCTTCCTTGCTAGGAACCTCCTTAAAGATGGATGATCCACATTTGATACTAGCTTTGATCCTTAAAACACTTATATGTCTTTTCTCTCAAGCTTTCTCAAGCACTCTTGCTCTTTTTCTCTTTGTTTCTCTTAAGCTCCCACACTTAGCACATAAAATGAAATGAAGAAGAGATAACCTAGCTAATATCTTGCTAATATATACATATATATCTTGTAAGTATAAATCCTACAACTAACCAATATTAAGATAGCTTAATCATGCATTGGTTAAGGGTAGTCAGACCTTCCCCACCAATAATTAATGGCCATATGGACAATTCACACTAATTAGGACACCAAGGTCATAATTTGATTTGCCAAGGCTACAATGGACATATCCCTTTTCTCTAGACATTTATATATATAATTAACTCATTTTTTCTTCTTTTTGATTTGTTCAAGTGCACTTAGCTTAAAAGTAAATTTCTAGATAAAATAAAACACAATTTGCTTGTCCCAAAACATATGTCACATTTCAAAATTTAACTTCATTTATTTATTTATCATATTTACAACATTTATTGAAATTACATACCATCACATTAGCCACCCAAGTGTTTGGCGTCTAGAGGTGATCCACCAAGGAATAATAATGATTCAAGAAGTGGATGATGACAAACCCTAGTTTTTGTGACGCCCCCAAATCCGGGTCCCTTAAACCATGGGTTCGGTGCTCACGTTACTATTCTACCCTGTCATCACATCCATTCATTCTGAATAAAATAATAAAACTTAATTTACATTCATACATATCTAATCCCAGGTGCTACATACCTTTATACATACACACATCTATACCTAACATATTACAAAAAGATAATAATGGTATTGACTTTCGAAAATTTTCTAACTAGGTCTTCATTGTTGACTACCCTTTCCTTTCCCTTTGTCTACTCCTGATCCCTCTGCCTGTTCAGATTTAACTGAAATATCATGCTTAAAAGCAAGAGTGAGCATAAAATAGCTCAGTAAGTATATAAACAAATGATGTCATGATATTTCAGAATGATGAATGAAAATCATATACGATTTAACTAAATCATGCATGATAAATGAATCAATATCAATTAACTAAAATATTTTCAATAAGTTGGGTTAATATCAATAGACTGAATCAAGTTTAATAAACTAGATCAATATTAATATCGGTTCAATATATGATCATGAGAATGATACATAAACTTTATATGAAGGACTGAGAGCATGGAGTTTGTTTGCTGTATGGTCACAAGACCAAGAACTTGTTAAGAACAATACCAATTATAAAAACTGATACTGCCCAAGTTAGTCGTAAGACTGCTATTCAAATAGATGTGTACTCTGGGTGATCAACCCATCGTACTTTTATATTGTGCACAACATAAACATCTAGCGACACAACCACGCCATAAAATTTTGTTGCTTTATACTTTACTCCCTTTTATCAGGGTTGTTTTGTTACAGCATATCATAGAATCCGCACCACAGCAATATGGATTGGTGCATATAACAATAAACATCTGATTTCAACATGTATCATCATACGTGTCTAGCCGGAATCAAGATTGGTATCGACCTTTTCAAAGTAGTTCAATAGTGAATGAACTTTACATGATCATATGAGTGCATGACATGAATGACTGTTCAATGAACTATAAATGGAAGTTCAGTTATAAGACTTGCCTTTGTCCTCGTCTATCTCAATTGGACAAATCTTATCCCGATTGAGTCCTCCTTGTGGCTCTTCTCCTTCTAGCTATAAAGCTTCTAAGAGCTATATTCTCCACTTTGATGGATTGTTTTCCTTCTCTTGCTCACTTTCTATGAATCCCTAGCAAAACCCTAGCCTTTCTTCTTCTTTTCTCTCAAGAACTTGCTAGCAACTTAGAAATAAAACATAAGAGGAATATAAGCTTGATACTTACAATTATATACATACATATATTGTATGTATATTTCCTACAACAAACTCAAATTTGGTTAGCTAACCATACATGGTCAAGGTTATTTAAGTCATTTTACATTACTAATCAAGGTTAGAATGGACATTGAACCAACTTAGGACACTTATGTCATTCCATAAGTTATCAAGGGCATTTTAGACTTTTGTCCAAAAATCTAGAGAAATAAACTCCCATTTAATTCATAGTTACATATTTTCAATCCTTTTCAAGTCTATTTTGATGCAAAATTGTTCCATTAGGCTTGAATTTTATTCCACAGTCAAATAGTCCGTAATTGGTTTGTCCCAAAACACTTGTCACACATTAAAATATAAATTTTCGTGATTAATTATTAATTCACAATATTGCCAATTCCCATATCATTACGTTATTCCCTCCTTATAAGGATTCTGTCTCCGGAATCACTATTACAAGATTACGTGAATAGATTCGGATATTCTTTCTTTATTTTCTCCTCTAGCTCTCACGTTGCTTCTTCAGCATTGTGATTCCTCCACATTACCTTTACCAAAGGTATTACTGTGACATTCCGGATTTTAATAAGACTTCTAAATAAGGATTATGGTTAATTAAGTAAAGGTTAAAAACTAAAACCTGGTTTAGAAGGACATAAGGTATTAATATGTGATTAAATGTAATTTATTAATTAAGTGATGTGCTAGAAAGGACCTATGTGGTAGGTTGAATATGTGTATTTGTGTACTGGATTTGATAAATGAAGAAGGAATTAAAGCTAGAAAATAATGAAAATAAGGAAATGATATATGATTTAAGCTTTAATTATAAATATTAATAACTGGCTTGATGGATAGGCCGTGTGAGGCTAGATTTCGAGAATGGAATGTAATACTCTCGAGCATGAGTAGAAGGAATGTAGAATGTAAGTCTGAATCAAATTGGTATTTAGGTGTTAAGTAAATAAGCGAAAGAACGTAAAAGTTATAAAACGTCAATATAAGCAAAAAATGATAAAAGATGATAGATTTTGGTAATCCGATCGAGGTTCAGTTCTCGAGAAAGCAGTTTATAGAATAATTGAGTATCTCGACTAACTGAGATGTCGGGAATTAAAACTTTATTAAATATGGAACCGAGAAGGTTTGTAGAGAATTAGAAGTTGTATTTCTGGTAAAAAAATAAGTTAGGTAATCGAATTGCGATTAATTAGTTAATGAAGCTATAAAATGAGACTACGTGGACGTAGCATGACGGAAAATGAACGACCTAGCCGATCGATTAAAAGAAGAATCGATTTAAATGAGCGAGAAACGAATTAAAGAGAATGAGGTATAAATGTTTTCATAGAATGAAAAATGACATGAAATTGGAATTCTAGCAAAAGTAGCAAAAGACCAAAATGCCCCTCAACAATTTAAATGCTAACCATTGTTTCCTAAAGGGTAAAATGACCAAAATACCCTTGACAAATTAAATAATGACCTATGTGTCCCAAGTGATAGAATGACAAAAATGCCCCTCACTTATAATGTGAAATGACCAAAATACCCTTGAATGGGTTAACTATGGTTATTATGATTAACCAAGCCTAGTTGAGCTTTATTTAACCAAACCAAGCAAGTATGAGCTTTCATTTTCCTACACTTTGCTGGAAATAATAACTCTACGAGAGAGAAAGGGAGAAAAGCCATGGAAGCTAAGGAAAAAGCTTGATGATTTGCAAAGCTATGATGGTCGGATGATGAAGGAGCAAGAAGAAAAGAGGAAGAGCTTTTCAAGACCAAGCTTTCTATGTAAAAAAGTTGGGCATACAAGAAGGTATAATCATGTTCTTGTTTTAAAGTTTGAAGTTTATGTGTGTAAATGTAAAAACAAGAGTAGCCATGCATGAATCCTTGAATTAATTGTGAAGTTTTTATGAGTTTATGTGTGTTATGTTTGAAATTTGATGGAACCCTAGCCTTGAAAGTTGTGTTACAAAGTTGATGGATTATTCATGTATGTTTTTGAAGCTAGAACTCTTGATTTAAGAAAGAATTTGTGTTAAATGTTGTTCGTTTTGATGAAAACCTAGATGAAGAGGATGAACATGTTTAAAGTATGTGAAATTTCATGTTAAATAGTATTCAAGATGCATTGAAGGTTCAAGAGTATGACTTGTTATAGAAATATACAATATTAGGCTATATTTCTTGTGTAAACCAAATTGTAATCTTTAAAGTGCGTTAGAAGGTAAGTATAGAAGTTATACAAATTTACAAGGTTGTTAAATGTATATGTGTTAAGGTATATGTGCGTGAGTGCAAGGATTCAAAGAGGGTTCAAGAGTTGCATTTTATTAAGTTAGCAAAAGTGCCACCAATATAGGATTTTTGGCCATTTCTTATAAATAAAGGTCAAATGAGACCAAATAGCTAAGTTTTATGTAAATACGTGTGTTTGAGTTGATTTAGCAGTCGTTTGGCATTTATGGCGATAATTGAAGATTTTAAACGTTTTAAAATGTTCGCCGACGCCTAAATCGAATCATTTTGAAAAATGAAGTCATTTGAAAGTTTGAAATGTTTTGAAGGCCCGTGTAAATCAAATATTTGTTATAAGTGTTAAATTACATGTTGGAATCAAGTCTTGCAAAAAGGGGGCCAAGAATATCATATGTTTTCGAAATGAAAAGTTCATGAAATTTGATGAAAATGCAACTAAAAGGTGATTTTTGGTCATTTTGAGAAATTAAAGATAAAATGAAGTCAAATGGATTAGTTTTATGTTATTACATGTGTCTACATTTATTTGGTATTCAATGGATGAGAATTAGAATGAAAATGAGTTTTGAAGTATCGAAATCGACCGTTTCGATTTTAGCGGACAAATCTCTCCTCGTGCGAAGTTTTATGGTTTTAAAAGTTTGAACATGTCATATATGACCCAAGTGAGCTATGTCAAGTTTTGGAACGATGTTTGGAAGTAATTGGCAAAAAATCACAAAGTTGGAAAATTGAGTTTTTAAAGTTGAAATTTTTTCTAAGTGTTGAAATGTTTTGAAACGCCCTCCTAAGGGCTATTGCTTCGATAATTTCAAGAAGTCAAATGAGCCAAGTAGTATTTTTTTAAAACACTAGGTATTAAGGTCTAGATGTGGTCCAAATTTGAGCTTAATTGGATGTAAGACGAAAGAGTTAAAAATCGGCAAAGGTAGTACAAAAATCAAAAATTCTGATTTCTGAACACTTGGCTGGGGCCAGATGTTTTGTACTAAACATCTCACCGGGGCCAAGTGTTACTGTTCATAGTTGAGGAGATTTTTCGGCCAACGAAGTCTAATGGCGCCGGGGTGAGATTGCTCTGCATTTGAAAAAATGTTAAGCTTCCAAAAAGCTATATTTTGATATAGGATGATAGAAACAAGTTATATAAACCCTATAATTGATTAAAAAAATGGTTAATGTAAAGAGTGTTAAAGTATATTAAAACAAGAAACGGTATAATCTAACATATCCAAAAGCCAAGTAAAGGCATGTTATGCTTGTGTACAAGGTCGGGGACGAGTTAGGATGTGTTATTAACCTATATAAGGTGTAATATAGCAAAAGTGAAATGAATAGAGATTAAAGGTTAGTGATTATGGATTAAGTTTGTCAAGTTTTAGAAATTTTTATGATCCTATAATGATATATAGGTTGTGTATTGACAGATAGAGCTCAAAGTAGTAAACCGATAAGACGAACATGAAAGACGTTTGAAGAAGCATAAGGGTTAAGTATATAAAGCATACCAGGCAAGTTTTTCAGACTTAAACGTGATAGTTATTCTACGTGAACTATATGACATTAAATGTTCAGATGTGCACTACGTGCAACTATGTGTTTTAACTGTTAGATGAAATATGTGGCATTTATGCATAGCATAGTAAAGTAAAAGATGTTTGACGCATGAATATAAATTGCAAGCATGAAAGGTATTATCTGATTGACTTGTTGAGCCTTTGTGCTCACTCTTGCTATGAACTAACATTTTCAAGTAAAGTACGAGAAGGCCGAAAGTTCCGGTGAAGCTAAAGGTAAAGCATGGTGAATACATTGATACGTATGAAGAAATTTGTTATATGCAATTTGTGTAATGTGCAAGCAAGCTAGATAATTGTAAATCTATAATGGTATATGTACATAACGTCTAGGTTTTAAGTATAAACTCAGTCGCTAACAAGGGAATTAATGTTTTATAAATCCATAGGGATTGAATATGCCTATTTGTAATAGTCAAAGAAATGTGTTAAAAGGTTAAGGTGACTGTAATGTTGTAAGTCGAGTATGATATATAAAGAAACTCGCATGTATGGTACGGATGTATGTAAACAGATGCAAATGAACAGGATCATGTATGGAACAAGTATGAGTAAACAAGGCCATGTATGGATAGACTAATGGCGAATTTTCTTTTTAGGTTATGTTATGTAAATCATAATATATATGACTCGGATAATTGTAATAGACTAGGTCATAATTAATCAATTTTGACTTAAGTTCTAATGAATAGCCAGTGAAGGTTACGATTCTGCGACAGATCATGATTGTAAGATAAATAAACAAAATTTTATGGACCGCATTATGGTCAACTGAATGATTTTAAAGGTTATGTTTTAACACACGAGATCGCCGATAAGATGTTTTATGATTATATAATATAATTTTAAGATTAATGATTACGTTATCCAGACATAATTGGATTAAATAAGAAATGTTAGGATCCTGGTGCGTTACAGTTGGTAGAGCAGTTGGGTTATAGACCTTAGGTAAGAGTACCTTAGGCTATAACTTTTGTGAGAAAGATGGAAATAATAAGGAAATGGACTCTAGAAGAGTTGAGTAAGAAAGAAATGAATTTTGGAAATTCAAGATTAAGAAATGGTAAGGGCTATGAGATCCGAAGCGATCAAATATAAAGGGACTCTTGATGAGTTGTAAGATATGAATTGATGAAATTCATATCAGGCAAAGGAAAAGCTGAGTTAAGGAAATGTTAGGGTATGTGGGATTTTTAATTGAGGACTCATGGTAGTGGCTGAGTTGTGCACTTTCTCATATGGGCGAGGATTTGTACTTGGTTTTACGACCACTTAGCTTTCTATCATGATAATTAGTGGAGGTCCAACATCATGGTATCGGTTATGTATGTTGAGAAGGTGATTCTTTTCTTCTATATGTACCTGATACATAGGAAGAGAGAAAGAGTAAGGTTAGTTGCATGTTTTGAAAATCGACACGTATGGTAAGTTCGTGACTCAAAGTCATGTGGTGGAGCCCCTTAGCGAATGGGCGATTTTGGCCTGACTAGGACAAACTCTTCAAACCATATGATTGTGGTAAGTTTCTGAGCCCAAATACGTGGCAAGTTTGATGAACAAGGGGGGATTAGAAAAGAGAGCCATAAGTTGAGAGAAATAGTTCTCAGGGGTTGGCTAAGGTTAAGGAAATAGGAAAGAGATAGAAATGTTAAGAAATGATTGAATGAGTTAAAGAAGCACAAAAAAAAAAGCTGATTAGGATTGGGTAGGCAATCCACTCTTCTAGCTATGCTAGATCATCAATGTTTTAAAATGTGCTTATTCTCACACTTTGGCGCATTGAAATGTTTTGTTCAAGTATCGTAATGTGATTTTTTAAATTTCATGATTCATGGGTCTATGCCAATTGATTCGGCTAGACAAAAGTTATTTGAAAATTTCAAAATGTATTTATGAACACATTGTCACACTGTTGAATATGGTGTGAAATGATAAAATAGTGGAATTCTCAACGTACTTCTATGATGGTACGGTATTATAAAGTCTTGAATGACTGAATTCTCAACGTACTGTTGAGATAGTGCGGTATTATGAAGCCTTTAAAAAAGTTTTTCTTTTCAGTTTATGAAAATGGGTTCAAATTTGGAGCTAATGATATTTCAAGTTTTTAAAGAATGAACAATTTAAGGATGTGAGTCTATGCCATTTGTTTCGGCTAGACCATTCTGCTAAAGAAATAAGTAAATATTTTTGGAATCCATAAAATGGATAAAAGGAAAATATTTTTTTGAAAGTCTGAGGTGAACAACCCTGAAAAAGGAGGATATGATATGTGGGTTGGTTAACGTGGTTCAACTCAAAAAGGAAAAGGGTATAATAGGCTGATCACCTAGCGTACCAATGGGCAAGGGAAGAAGAGTGACGTGGTTGCGTCATAACTCATGTTCCTAGTCTTTATGACCCGTGGATATTCTCAGTCTATGTGATTGTTAATATTCTGAATGTGTTCATGGTCTTTGTGACCCCTCGACAAGAAAAACAAAAGTTTTGTTTTGAAAGGAAAAAGTTTTATGTTAAAGGAAAAGTTTATTCCTATTTATTCATACTGCTTCACAATTATTGAGCAATTGTTGAAGATTCCTGAAAAACATTCTAATCTTCTGGAATGAATGTTAGAAAAGGGTAAGATGGGTAGAGAGAGGAGAGAATATAAAAGTTAGTTGAAAACCTAGTTATGCTAAATGAAAGCAAAAAGTAATGCATGTTGTAAATGAATTAGGAATGAGTATGTAGCAATTTCAATGACAAGATTTTTTGAAGGAGAGGTGAATTTGACATTCCGAATTTTAACAAGACTTCAAAATAAGGATTATGGTTAATTAAGTAAAGGTTAAAAACTAAAAACCTGGTTTAGAAGGACATAAGGTATTAATATGTGATTAAATATAATTTATTAATTAAGTGATGTGCTAGAAAAGACCTATGTGGTGGGTTGAATATGTGTATTTTTGTACTGGATTTGATAAAGGAAGGAGGAATTAAAGTTAGAGAATAATGGAAATAAGGAAATAATATATGATTTAAGCTTTGATTATAAATATTAATAACTGGCTTGATGGATAGGCCGTGTGAGGCTAGATTTCAAGAATGGAATGTAATACTCCCGAGCATGAGTAGAATGAATGTAGAATGTAAGTATGACTCAAATTGGTATTTAGGTGTTAAGTAAACAAGCGACAGAACGTAAAAGTTGTAAAACGTCAATATAAGCGAAAAATGATAAAGGATGATGAATTTTGGTAATCCGGTCGAGATTCGCTTCTCGAGAAAGCAGTTTATGGAATAAGTGAGTATCTCTACTAACTGAGATGTCGGGAAATGGAACTTTATTAAATATGGAACCGAGAAGGTTCGTAGAGAATTAGATGTTGTATTTGTGGTAAAAAAGAACTTAGGTAATCGAATTACGATTAATTAGCTAATAAAGCTATAAAATGAGACTACGTGGACGTAGCATGACGAAAAATGAATGACCTAGCCGGTCGATTGAAAGAAATATCGATTTAAATGAGCGAGAAACGAATTAAAGAGAATGAGGTATAAATGTTTGCTTAGAATGAAAAATGACATAAAATTGGAATTCTAGCAAAAGTGGCAAAAGTCCAAAATGCCCCTCAATAATTTAAATAATGACCATTGTTTCCTAAAGAGTAAAATGACCAAAATATCCTTGACAAATTAAGTAACGACCTATATGTCCCAAGTGATGGAATGACAAAATGCCCCTCACTTATAATATGAAATGACCAAAATGCCCTCGAATGGGTTAACTATGGTTATTATGCTTAACCAAGCCTAGTTGAGCTTTATTTAACCAAACCAAGCAAGTATGAGCTCTCATTTTACTACACTTTGCTGGAAATAATAACCCTACGAGAGAGAAAGGGAGAAAATCCATGGAAGCTAAGGAAAAAACTTGATGATTTGCAAAGCTATGATGGTCGGATGATGAAGGAGCAAAAAGAAAAGAGGAAGAGCTTGTCAAGACCAAGCTTTCTATGTAAATAAGTTGGGCATACAAGAAGGTATAATCATGTTCTTATTTTAAAGTTTGAAGTTTATATGTGTAAATGTAAAAACAAGAGTAGCCATGCATGAATCCTTGAATTATAAGGGTTGATTGTGAAGTTTTTATGAGTTTATGTGTGTTATGTTTGAAATTTGATGGAAACCTAGGCTTGAAAGTTGTGTTACAAAGTTGATGGACTATTCATGTATGTTTTTGAAGCTAGAACTCGTGATTTAAGGAAGAATGTGTGTTAAATGTTGTTGGTTTTGATGAAAACCTAGATGAAGAGGATGAACATGTTTGAAGTATGTGAAATTTCATGTTAAATAGCATTCAAGAAGTATTAAAGGTTCAAGAGTATGACTTGTTATAGAAATATACAATATTAGGCTATATTTCTTGTGTAAACCAAATTGTAAGATGTAAAGTGCGTTAGAAGGTATGTATAGAAGGTATACGAATTTATAAAGTTGTTAAATGTATATGTGTTAAGGTATATGTGCGTGAGTGCAAAGATTCAAAGAGGGTTCAAGAGTTGCATTTTATTAAGTTAGCAAAACTGCCACCAATATGGGATATTTGGCCATTTTGTATAAATAAAGGTGAAATGAGATCAAATAGCTAAGTTGTATATAAATACATGCGTTTGAGTTGATTTAGGAGTTGTTTGGCGTTTATGGCGACAATTGAGGATTTTAAACGTTTTAAAACGTTCGCCGACGCCTAAATCGAATCATTTTGAAAAATGAAGTCATTTGAAAAGGTTGAAATGTTTTGAGGGCTTGTGTAAATCAAATATGTGTTATAAGTGTTAAATGACATGTTGGAATCAAGTCTTGCAAAAAGGGGCTAAGAATATCATAAGTTTTGGAAATGAATAGTTCGTGAAATTTGATGAAAATGCATCTAAAATGTGATTTTTGGCCATTTTGAGAAATTAAAGATAAAATGAAGTCAAATGACTTAGTTTTATGTTATTACATGTGTCTACATTGATTTGGTAATCAACGGATGAGTATTAGAATGAAAATGAGTTTTAAACGATCGAAATCGACAGTTTCGACTCGAAATGGATTTTAATGGACAAATCTCGCCTCGTGCGAAGTTTTATGGTTTTAAAAGTTTGAATATGTCATATATGACCCAAGTGAACTATGTCAAGTGTTGGAATGAAGTTTGAAAGCAATTGGCAAAAAAATCACAAAGTTAGAAAAATTGAGTTTTTAAGTGTTTAAATGTTTTGAAACGCCCTCCTAAGAGCTATTGCTTCAATGATTTCAAGAAGACAAATGAGCCAATTAGTATTTTTTTTAAATACTAAGTAGTAAGTTTTAGATGTAGTCGAAATTTGAGCTTAATTGAATGTAAGATGAAGGAGTTAAAAATCGGCAAAAGTAATGCAAAAATCAAAAATTCTGATTTCTGAACACTTGGCTGGGGCCAGATGTTTTGTACTAAACATCTTGTCGGGGCCAAGTGTTACTATTCATGGTCGAGGAGATTTCACGACCAGCGAAGTCTGATGGTGCCGGGGCGAGATTACTCTGCATTTGAAAAAATTTTAAGCTTCCAAAAAGCTATATTTTGATATGAGATGATAGAAACAAGTTATATAAATCCTATAACTGATAAATAAATAAAAATGGTCAATGTAAAAGGGTGTCAAAGTATAATGAAACAAAAAATTGTATAATCTAACATACCCAAAGCCAAGTAAAGGCATGTTATGGTTGTGTACAAGGTCGGGAACGAGTTAAGATGTGTTATTAACCTATATAAGGTGTAAAACATCAAAAGTGAAATGAATAAAGATTAATGGTTAAGTGATTATGGATTAAGTTTGTCAAGTTATAGAAATTTTTATGATCCTATAATGATATATAAGTTGTGTATTGACAGATAAAGCTCAAAGTAGCAAACTGACAAGACAGACATGAAAGACGTTTGAAAAAGCGTAAGGGTTAAGTATATAAAGCATAACAGGTAAGTTTTTCAGACTTAAACGTGATAATTGTTCTACGTGAACTATATGACATTAAATGTTTAGATGTGCACTACGTGCAACTATGTGTTTTAACTGTGAGATGAAATATGTGGCATTTATGCATAGCATAGTAAAGTAAAAGATGCATGGCGCATGAATATAAATTGCAAGTATGAAATGTGTTAACTGATTGACTTGTTGAGCCTTTGTGCTCACTCTTGCTATGAACTAACATTTTCAAGTAAAGTACAAGAAGGCCGGAAGTTCCAGTAAAGCTAAAGGTAAAACATGGTGAATGCACTGATACGTATGAAGAAATTTATTATATGCAATTTGTGTAATGTGCAAGCAAGCTATATAATTGTAAACCTATAATGATATATGTACATAACGTCTAGGTTTTAATTATAAACTTAGTCGTTAATAAGGGAATTAATGTTTTTTTAAATCCGTAGGGATTGAATATGCCCGTTTGTATTAGTCAAAGATATGTGGTAAAAGGTTAAGGTGACTGTATTGTTGTAAGCCGAGTATGATATATAAAGAAACTCGCATGTATGGTACGAATATATGTAAACAGATGCAAATGAACAGGATTATGTATGGAATAGGTATGAGTAAACAGGGCCATGTATGGATAGAATAATGGCAAAATTTATTTTTAGTTTATGTTATGTAAATCATAATATATATGATTCGGATAATTGTAATAGACTAGGTCACAATTAATCAATGTTTGACCTAAGTTCTAATGAATAATAAGTGAAGGTTACGATTCTGCGACAGGTCATGATTGTAAGATAAATAAAAAAAATTTATAGACCGCATTATGGTCAACTGAATGATTTTAAAGGTTAAAGGTTATGTTTTAAAACACGAGATCGCCGATAAGATGTTTTGTGATTATATAATATAATTTTAAGATTAATGATTACGTTATCCAGACATAATTGGATTAAATAAGAAATGTTGAGATCCCGGTTCATTACAATTACTTTGTTCCTTAAAACTTGCTCCTTCATGTTTATGATTTGAACAAGAGTTTTTTCATACGTCAAGTCTTTCTCAATCTAGATTGGCTCATACTCAATCACATGCTTGTAATCCAGCTTATATGGCCTCAGTACCGATGCGTGGAATATATTATGGATATGTTCTAATTTTAGAGGTAATGACACAACCTAGGCTACCTCTCCTATCCTTCTTAGCACTTCAAATGGTCCGATAAATCTTGGACTTAATTTTCCCTTCTTTCTAAATCTTACCTTTTCTAGAGAGATACTTTCAAAAATACATGGGATCCTACTTCAAACTCTTTTTTCTGCCGATGCTGGTCAGGATATTTCTTCTGCCTATCTTGTGTTGTTATAAGTCATGATCTTATCACTTTGACAATTTCAACAGTCTGTTGTACTATTTTTGGTCCCAACAACTTTCGTTCTCCTACCTCATCCTAGTAGAGAGGTGTTCTGCACTTCCTTCCATACAATGCCTCATACGGCGGCATACCGATACTTGCATGATAACTGTTATTGAATGCGAATTCAACTAGCGGAAAATGATCATCCCAATTGCCCTTGAAGTCCATTACACATGCTCTTAACATATCTTCTGATGTCTGGATCGTTCTTTCACTTTGTCCATCTGTTTGAGGATGGTACGCTGTGCTCAACCTCAATTGTGTACCCATACGCTCCTGAAAACTCTTCCAAAAATTGGATGTGAATCGCGAATCTCGTTCTGAAACAATCGATACCAACACTCTATATCTTGATACAATTTCCTTCACATATAGCTTTGCCAATTGATCCAAATTGAACTTGATTTTGATCGGCAATAAGTGTTCAGACTTAGTCGATCCACTATTACCAATATCGCGTCATAGACTTTCTGTGTAGTTGGGAGTCCCATAACAAAATCCATTGTGACGTGTTCCCATTTCCATTTCAAAATTTCTAAGGGTTATAGTAGTCCACTAGGCCTCTGATGTTCTACCTTAATTCTTTGACACGTCAGACATTTACTTACACATTCTGCCATATCCTTATTCATGTTGGGCCATCAAAAATATTGACGAAAATCTTGATACATTTTCGTACTTCCTGGGTGAACTGAATTCCTTGAATTATGCACTTGTTGTAAAATCTTATCTTTTAACTCGGATATCATTAGTACCCAAGCTCTCCTTGCAAATCTTAGCAACCCATTATCATCTATCTTGAACTTTGTCTCATGTCCATTAGTTATACAGTCTCTGATTTGACCACATTCTTGATCACGTGTTTGAGCTTCTTTCACTTTATCCAATAATGTTAGATGAGCTTCAACCCTATATAATTTCTCTTCTGACTCCATCAGATACTTCACTTTTAGCTCCAATCTTTCCATCTCTTTAATTAGTTCTGCTTGAGCCGTTATCAATTCCAATCTTTCTCGACCCTTTCTACTTAAGGCGACGGCCACCACATTAGCTTTCCCTAGATGGTATAAAATCTCACAATTGTAATCCATGATTAATTATAACCATTTCCTTTGCCTCATATTCAAATCTTTCTAGGTGAAAATATACTTCAGACTTTTATGGTCTGTGTATATCTCACACTTTTTTCCATATACATAATGCCTCCATATCTTCAAAGCAAATACTACTGCTACCAATTCTAGTTCATGGGTTGGATAACCTATAATGACCCGAAAATTCATAAGACTAATTTGTATGGTCATAGTTGATTATTGTGATTTAAGGCTACGCTAACCCTTAGATAAGGAAGTAGTAGATAGTCGATTTATGGAAATTTTAAGCTTTCGAGAATTCGATCGGAAAATTTGAGGTTTAGATATAAAACTAACCCTGGTAAAGTAATAGACGATCATTGGAAAGGAATTAGAGTCCTGTCACGAAAGGAGCTAGGAAAGTATTTGTGAAACAATACCTATGTTAAGATAATCGATGAGATTATTCAGAGAAGTAGATGTTGTAAGGGTTTGGAAATAGACCAAACTTTAATTTAATTATGTGTGTAAATAATTAAAGAAATTATAGGAAGGTTCAGTTAATGGGTTGATTAAATTAATGGACCAACCTAGGTGGTGTAATATCAAAGTTTGATAAGGATAATGAGCTAGGTGATGATTTAATTAACTTGGTACATAACAAGCTAAATTTAAGGTATAAATTAATTAAGGTGGTTATTAATTAATGAGAATGCGTGAACATTAAAAATGTTATTTATTTCCATTTGAAAAGTTGTTAATAGTGGATTATTAATATTTTATAATTCCACTAGGACATTAATAATTTGGATTTGTTAAATTGATTTATTACTTGGCCCAATGTAAATTAATTAAAGGCCCAACATGAGTTGAAGAGGAACCCAATGGTGAAATTAGTTACTAAGCCCGATGATTTAATTATCAAGGCCAAAAACCTAGCCCAATGAATTAATTTCGGTAGCCCCCAACTTGGAGTTCATTTAATTTAATTGTTGGGAACCCTAAAGGATTTAATTATGTAGCCCAATGAAAGTTAGTGCATAGTTCATTATATAGCCCAATTGATTGCCTAGCCCATTGATTTAGTTAATGTTTGACCCAATCATTAATTAATTGGAGCCCAAATGGAGTTAATTGTTTAGCCCAAACAAGTTGAGATATTGAGCCCAAATGAATTTAAATTATGACCCAATGAGTAGCCCAAATACATATGTAAGGGTGATTACATATTATGCATGTATATATATAATTTACTAGCACAATTGGGCATTAAAAGAAAAGAAAAATTAAATGAAATTTGGAGCTTTGGGAGCATCATTGCCAGCAGCTTTGGAGGAGTTTAGAGGGCTGATTTGCTCAGTTTTTTAGATGCTCAAGACATTGGTAGAAGTAAGGAAAAATAGCCCCAAGTCTAGTAGGCCTAATACATTAATGAGTGATGTGTATACTTACATAAAATGTAAGTATACATTTTTACTAGCCAACAATATACTACACTCTCCTTCTCTCATTCATTTCATTAGTCATTTTCCTTCCTAGTTGATAGAGAGAAAAATAGAGAGAAAGGCTAGAGAGAAAATGAGAAGAACACTTAGTGTTCTTGAGATTTTATCAAAAATAAAATACCAAGTGAGACTTAGAGGAGGAGTGCACAGAAACTAGGAGGGTCTTGGATATCTTCAAGCTTCATCTTATTCTTGGGAAAGATGAGAAAAATAGCACACAAGCCCAAGAGATATAAAAAGTTCATACAAACCCTAGTTTGTGATTTCCTTTATATTTTAAGTGATTTCCATGGTGAGAAACCATTTTTCAAAGCTATAAATGTTTATATCCATGCTAGATTTGTAAATCTTGGGTTCAATGGGTTTAACATGTGTACTTATGGGTATCTATTATGAAAAGTTTCGTAAAAAGCTTGAAAACGATTTCTACCGACGGAACCCTAATCGAACGAATGATTCGACGCTATACATTTTGAAACCTACAAGTCGTATGTGCGATTTACTTTGTCATGTGCTAGATATGTAAGTAAAGAGTAAAACCTAGTTGGAATCATGTCAAAAGGTTTTGAACTGAGTAAGTTATGATTTTTGGAACCAAATGGGGTCAGGTTTCAAAACCCTAAACCTAGCAATCCACTTTAAGCCCATTTTTTGTGACAAAAATATGTCCAAAAATGTGTTTCAATGATGTAATCTTGTAGTTCAAGAAGATACGAATCTATGGACACCAATTTGAGGTCATTTGGACTTATATCGAAAATTTTATGAAAGTTAGAATCAAATGGACAAAATTGGAAAATCTGAAAATTTCGCCCAAAAATGTTTCTGTTTTGAAAGCCGGGGCATTCAAATCAGTGCAATTTTGGAAGCGGGGGCTTTGATGGCAGATTTTTGAAAAATGTTATTTTTAGATCTGGGTCGGGTCGGGCCATTCGAGACGGATCGGGTCAAGTCATTTAAGTCCAAAATGGGTCAAAATATTTTAAAATTAATATAATTAATTTGAGAGCCAAAATTAATAATTATTTATTATTTATAATAAATAATAAATAAGGTAAATGAAAAGGCATTTTTATGATAAATTAGTTAATTAATTATTATATTAAATAATAATTAAAGGGAGATAAAGTTAAAATAGTAATTATTTATTATTTAATTAATATTAAATAATGAATAAGGATAATTAGTTAATTAATTATTATTTAAATAATATTAAATAATAATTAAAGGGAGATAAAGTTAATATATTAATTATTTATTATTTAATAATGAATAAGGATAATAGTTAATTAATTATTACTTAAATAATAATAAATAATAATTAAAGGGAGATAAAGTTAATATAATAATTATTTGTTATTTAATTAATATTAAATAATGAATAAGGATAATTAATTATTTAATTATTATTTAAAGGATATTAAATAATAATTAAAGGAAGATAAAGATAATAAGGTAATTATTTATTATTTAATAAATAACGATGATTAATTATTTAATTATTATTTAAAGGATATTAAATTGTAATTAAAGGAATGTGAGATGAATAAAATAATTATTTTTTATTTAATTAATATTAAATAATAAATAGGGTTAATTAATAAATTAATTATTATTTAAATGATATTAAATAATAATTAAAGGAAAATTTGAATTAATTAATTTATTATTAAATTAAAGTGAATTAAGGTTAATGAGATAATTGTTATGTAATGCTAAATAACAAGTAATGTTAATTTAGTTAATTTTTATTTAATTGATATTAAATAAATAGTGTGAAGTAATTAAGGAAATAATTGTTTATGTGAAGATAAATAAACAAGTAAAGTTAAGTGAATTAATTATTTATTTAAATGATATTAAATAAATAATGTGAAGTAATTAAGAAAATAATTGTTTATATGAAGATAAATAAACAAGTAAAGTTAAGTGAATTAATTATTTATTTAAATAATATTAAATAAATAATGAAAAGTAATTAAGGAAATAATTGTTTATATGAAGATAAATAAAGAAGTAAAGTTAAGTGAATTAATTATTTATTTAAATGATATTAAATAAATAATGTGAAGTAATTAAGAAAATAATTATTTATGTGAAGAAAAATAAACAAGTAAAGTTAAGTGAATTAATTAATTATTTAAATAATATTAAATAAATAATGTGAAGTAATTGAGGAAATAATTGTTTATGTGAGGATAAATAAACAAGTAAAGTTAAGTGAATTAACTATTTATTTAAATGATATTAAATAAATAATGTGAAGGAATTAAAGGTAATAAAGTGTAAACAATTGGCGGGTAATTGTTGGAGTCTTTAGTTATTACCAATGTTGTAAATTATCATTAAAGGATTTATAATTAATGGTAAGTAGTTAAATATTATTAATGGATTAATAATATTGGTAATTTGGATGAATATTATTAAGGGTTTAATAATATTAGTAACCAATTAAAGTGTTGTTGAGTACTTAAGTACAGTTGGAAATTTAGCGATGTATTATTAATGTATAATAATACTGATCGGTAATTAAAAGATTATCCAAGGAGGATAATATTGTCTTAGAAATTATGAGTTAATAAATAGGAGATGTTGTATTGTAGAGTCAATTCTTTTATGAATAACAGCTGAGTTCCTCTGTACTTTACTAATTGCCAGATAAGCAAATTAGGTCTTTCGAAGTAGTGGATAGTCGATTTATGAAAAATTTAAGCTTTCGAGAATTCGAGCGGAAAATTTGAGGTTTAGATATAAAACTAACCCTGGTAAAGTGATAGACGATCACTGGAAAGGAATTAGAGTCCTGTCACGAAAGGAGCTAGGACAGTATTTGTGAAACAATACCTATGTTAAGATAATCGATGAGATTGTTCGGAGAAGCAGATGTTGTAAGGGTTTGGAAATAGACCAAACTTTAATTTAATTATGTGTGTAAATAATTAAAGAAATTATAGGAAGGTTCAGTTAATGGGTTGATTAAATTAATGGACCAACCTAGGTGGTGTAATATCAAAGTTTGATAAGGATAATGAGCTAGGTGATGATTTAATTAACTTGGTACATAACAAGCTAAATTTAAGGTATAAATTAATTAAGGTGGTTATTAATTAATGAGAATGTGTGAACATTAAAAATGTTATTTATTTCCATTTGAAAAGTTGTTAATAGTGGTTTATTAATATTTTATAATTCCACTAGGACATTAATAATTTGGATTTGTCAAATTGATTTATTAGTTGGCCCAATGTAAATTAATTAAAGGTCCAACGTGAGTTGAAGAGGAGCCCAATGGTGAAATTAGTTACTAAGCCTGGTGATTTAATTATCAAGGCCAAAAACCTAGCCCAATGAATTAATTTCGGTAGCCCAACTTGGTGTTCATTTAATTTAATTGTTCGGAGCCCTAAAGGATTTAATTATGTAGCCCAATGAAAGTTAGTGCATAGTTCATTATATAGCCCAATTGATTGCCTAGCCCATTGATTTAGTTAATGTTTGGCCCAATCATTAATTAATTGGAGCCCAAATGGAGTTAATTGTTTAGCCCAAACAAGTTGAGATATTGAGCCCAAATGAATTTAAATTATGACCCAATGAGTAGCCCAAATACATGTGTAGGGGTGATTACATATTATGCATGTATATATATAATTTACTAGCACAATTGGGCATTAAAAGTAAAGGAAAATTAAATGAAATTTGGAGCTTTGGGAGCATCATTGCCAGCAGCTTTGGAGGAGTTTAGAGGGTTGATTTGCTCAGTTTTTTAGAGGCTCAAGACATTGGTAGAAGCAAGAAAAAATAGCCCCAAGTCTAGTAGGCCTAATACATTAATGAGTGATGTGTATACTTACATAAAATGTAAGTATACATTTTTACTAGCCAACAATATACTACACTCTCCTTCTCTCATTCATTTCATTAGTCATTTTGCTTCCTAGTTGGTAGAGAGAAAAATAGAGAGAAAGGCTAGAGAGAAAATGAGAAGAACACTTAGTGGTCTTGAGATTTTATCAAAAATAAAATACCAAGTGAGACTTAGAGGAGGAGTGCACGGAAACTAGGAGGGTCTTGGATATCTTCAAGCTTCATCTTATTCTTGGGAAAGATGAGAAAAATAGCACACAAGCCCAAGAGATATAAAACGTTCATACAAACCCTAATTTGTGATTTCCTTTGTATTTTAAGTGATTTCCATGGTGAGAAACCATTTTTCAAAGCTATAAATATTTATATCCATGCTAGATTTGTAAATCTTGGGTTCAATGGGTTTAAAATGTGTACTTATGGGTATTTATTATGAAAAGTTTCGTAAAAAGCTTGAAAACGATTTCTACTAATGGAACCCTAATCGAACGTATGATTCGAGGCTATACATTTTGAAACCTACAAGTCGTGGTGTGATTTACTTTTTCATATGCTAGATATGTAAGTAAAGAGTAAAACCTAGTTGGAATCATGTCAAAAGGTTTTGAAATGAGTAAGTTATGATTTTTGGAACCAAAGGGGGTCAATTTTCAAAATCCTAAACCTAACAGTCCACTTTAAGCCCATTTTTCGTGACAAAAATATGTCCAAAAATGTGTTTCAATGATGTAGTCTTGTATTTCAAGAAGATACGAATCTATGTACACCAATTTGAGGTCATTTAGACTTATATCGAAGATTTTATGAAAGTTGGAATCAAATGGACAAAATTGAAAAAATTTTAATTCCACATTAAATTATCATTAATACTTTGTCACACAAGGCTCATCATTCAAGCTATATTAATTCATAATATAAGATTTAATTTTGATTCCCATCAAAATAATTATCCATTTTGGATTTCCTTCTCCATTTTTCTTAGTTAATGCAAACTAATTAAATTATTAGCTTATTTAACTATTGATACATATTTCAAACATACATATATATATATATATATATATATATATATATATATATATATATATATATATATATATATATATATATATATATATATATATAACCACATCTAATACACATCATATTTTTCAAATAAAAATATATTTTTTTGTAAATGAAATTTTTTATTTACAATGCCGCATAATATTCTTGGATATTACACGGTGCAGGCAAGTCGTCATAATCATTTGCACTCCGTGCAAATTATGTGATGTTAAATTGTTTAAATTTAATTGCTATGTGAAGTTCATTGTATTATGTGAAAAGGTTTATGAAAGGAGTTATTTGTCATTTTAATTTGGCTTAACTCAATTTGTGAGTTATTCCAGTCGAGATGATTATTGTTGCTATATTGAATTGTAATAATTCTTTATTTAATAGTTGATTTGCCTAACCAAATTGCTTTGGGACAGATTCAGCATGTATGTATCTTTTGTTGTTGAATTATTATTCTTTGAAATATAATAGTACTGCATTATTAGACTTGTTGAGCATGTTTAGCTCATTCTTGCAAATAAATCTTAATTTGCAGTTAAGGAGATTATTAGATGAATCTAGCAGTAAAGAAAAGGAATGAAGTTAGATAAGGAAGCATGTAATTATTGTTTCCTTATTAATTAAGAAGCATGTTATTATTTGTTGTAGAACTTAAGTTAAAATGAATTATTTGTAATAACAATGTAACTTGTAATGACTTTGCAGTTATGAAATAAAAGATTATTCTTTTAGAAAGATATTATGTTATGCAATGTACATTTAAAGTTGATGAATGTTATATTTCAAATACTTGGAGGTAGAAATTATCGAATATTAAGGTTGTAAGTGAGTTCTTCAAAATCATACTTTTGATATGTCTGTGACTCATACTAGTATGGTGATTCATATTATTATGGCAAATGTTTGAACTCATAATGGATGATAAGTTTGACGAACAATGATTGTAATATATTATCAGACAATAACATTATTGGTAGCAGCTAGAAAGTTCTGATGAGAAACAGGGTTATTTAATTGCGCGTCGTTAAAGTGTCATCAGAAGTAAGGCGACCCAATAGAATTGTATGGCTAGCTATATAAGCAATAAAAGAAAATCAAAAATAGGAGGAATTATGAGCATGGCCTCTTTTACCTAATCTTGGTAGGACCATGATTAAGGCCTAATGTATTTCCAAATATTATATAGGTGTATATGTGTATTTGTACATGTATATACATATCCAAGTCTCCTATAAATAGGGCTCTCTTGGCCCATTTTTTCTAAGTTTGGTAGCTAGAGAGAAACGAGAGGTGAGAACAAAATAAAGAAAACCAATAGAGACTCTTGCAATTTTCGGATCCTATAGGAGAAGGAGGAGCTAGCATCCTAGCAATGAGGAAGAAGATCAAGCCACTAGAAGGTTTAAAGTACTCTATCCCTAAAGCTTTAGTCATAAACATGTTTAGTTGTGGGAGTATTGTGTGTGAAGGAACCATGGTGGGTTCCGAAGGTATAAGGGTGGTTATTGATGGAGGAATATGTTTATTATGTGTATTAGAGCATGGAAAATTAAGTTAATATATACGAAGATCATAATTTCCAAAACTATGTAAACCAAGATATATGTGATTTTATTATTTTTGCGATTCAAAATCTTTGGGTGTTAGATATATGAGTTTTCAAACCAATCCAAGTGGAATGAACGAAAAATATTAAAATTTTAATTTATGGTAATTTTTCAACCAAAATAGTCCAAACTGTCGAAAAACCATTAAACCCACTAACCTAGACCTTTTTTGGGGACATAACTAGTGATATTAAATCCATCCTTTGGGATTCTAAAATTTTTTGTTATAACGAAGCTCATGTTCAAACATGAGCTCAATCCAACTTTGGATGAATGAGATATGACTAATCAAAGTTTTAGGTTGGAATTGAAAATTTTAGAGTTATATAACTCTGATGGGTTGAAATTTTTACTGTAAACATATAATGATATGAGGAACCTACCGCATGAATTTTGTAATTTTTGGAATTAATCTTGATTTATGAAAAATGTTACAATTTTGAGCAGAAATGGCTCTTTTAAAAATCGTAGATGATGTAGAAAAATTAAGAGAAAAATATTTAACACGTGAAATAAAATTAACTAAGTGTGGCCAGAAGGAAATAATAATAATAATGTAATTAAATAATTTTAATAAATATAATTAAGTTAGGAAAATTAAGAAAGTTAATTAAAGAAAAGCAGAAAAATTATATAATATAATTTTACCAATTAGTACGTGTTAAAAGTTAACGTATAAGACTAAGTAAGGAGGAAATATGGTCATTTTATATTAATATTATAATAATGATGTGAGATAACAATTAAGAGGGGTTAAGCATTAAAAAATTAATTACCGAGGTAGTTACGGTTATTTATCGGCGTTGTGATAGTTAATACTAAAGTTACTTAAATTATTCCTCACGGATATTGTAGGAAATCTGTTGAAGGACAGTAATAGCGTATTTAGGAACATTTCATCAAATCCAGACAAGTTTCCTTAACTTATACCTCTTTATTGTTCCATACAAGTATTTTAGTTGCAATAATTATTGAAAGATGTTTCATACTGAACTTGAATATAATTATTCACATTCATATGCTTCCAAAAGTTTAATCAAATATTAAATTGTTGATATTGTAAATTCCATTATTTCATGAGATATTTTAAGAAGTATGTTAATGCCACTTAATGTTAGACAAATATCGAGAAAAAAATTATTGAATGGATATAATTCTTTGAAATGAGATCCAAACTAAGATGTGTTGATATGAACCCTTATAATAAGGCTGAGATGAACAACCCCAATATGGGGGATATTTAAGTCAGAGGTGATCAACAAGACAAGTTGGACGCGGCTAACAAAGATACAGGCGGATGTCAATTTTCGTGTTATGCATAAAAAAGAGTGTTAATAGACTGATCATCTATTGATACCTGTTAGAAACGTTCTAGTATGAATGACAAAGGAACATACATAGAATTCGTATTATGTACAAATATTGAATTCAAGAAGCTTACGGTCTATAGTGACTACTCAGTATGAAAGCTAATGATTGTGAAAACTAAAAGAAATTATTGATTCCTCTTTGTTTAAGCTAATTAACATTTTTTGATAAATTATTGAATATTCCTGAGATATACCTTATGATTCATGATAGATTATTCATTAAAAATGTTTCATATTCCTTGAATATTGTGAAGTCCATGGAAGCCAAATTCTCCTATTCTTAAGTTATTATTTACTAAATGTTCTATACTTGCTCGGCAAATTTCTTGTTCACCCTAGCTATTCTTAAAACGTTTTCAATTAAGGTCAAAGATTCTCGTAAGATTGAGAAATGATAAGGATAAACAATAGATCGATTACTAGTACCAAATGTACAAAGTTATTTAACTGGTAAGGAATTAATTACAAGAAGTATATATTGTATTAGTAAATGTTAGAAGAACTTGGGATGTTAGTCAGTTACGTAATGTTATATTGGCTAATATGGTCATTAGATTGCCAAACTTAGAGCCCACATAAAGTTTTTGGAGGTTAAGTATATTTGAAAGCTACCTTAAGAGTAAAAGGGTAATGAAGCATTCCTATTGGTTAGTTTTGTTAGGCTATAAATAGAAGCCCTTATGCTTCGTTATTTCATATTAAAATCACTCAAAAGTTAAAGCAAGAAGGCTAGAGTATTGTTAAAGAGAGAAATCTGTAATTGAGAGCAAGAAAGCTTGGAAAATTCAAGAGTAAATCAAGCACGTCAAGAGGTATCCATAATTCATGCTTTCGTAGTTATTTCTTTCATTCGTTCATTCTTATGGTAGGATGCATGATATAATTCATTAGTAGGTCTATTATTATGCAATACAAGTTATTGAGTCATAAAACATGGTGGCCTGGCAATTAAATTCTTGTGACATCAAGTTTTATCAACCTAAATGAAGAACTATGAAACACAATTTTTATACGTCTTTCTGAGGGTTGTGCAATCTAATAATTTTGGAATTTTCGTCCAAAATACAAAGATGAAATGTAAAGGGATAAGTAATGAAGACGTGAGTGCAAGAATCATGCAAAAATAATTTAAAACAAAGAAGTTATGATGTTTCAAAGTAGTCGGGTTAGAGCAGCCAAACTGCTGGGCTGCACACTGCTTGTGCACTGTTGGTAGCTTGGTTAGGTGCTACCTGCGCAGAGTGAGGGGCACTGGGAGCTAGGCTAAGGCATGCCAAGGCCTGTCATCCAAGGCTACCGAGATCTGTCGGCCAAGGCTGCCGAGGCAGCTAGCCAAGGCTATCGTGGTAGCTTGCCAAGGCTGCCAAGGTCTATCGGCCAAGGCTTGTAGCCTTGAGCTGTTGGGGTCTACATGGGCTTCGTGCAGTCCTAGTTTTTTTGATATTTTGGAATAAAATAAAAATAAGTTTTCTAAAGCTGTGATAAACGATCATAGTAAAATTTACAGAGACAAAGTTTGGGGCATTAATTAAAGTCCGGAAAAGAAATAAAATTAAAGGTCAAGTTTTGACTAATAAATTGTGTTAATCACATTAATAATTGTAGATTGAACGATTGAATGCAAATTAGCATAAACGGTATAAACGGTACAGGTAAGTCGTCCTAATCCTTTGCCCTCAGTGCAAATTATGTGCTTTTAAATTGTTGAAATTTAATTGCTATGTGAAGTTCATTGTATTATGTGAAAAAGTTTATGAACAGGAGTTATTTGCCATTTTAATTCGATTTAACTCAATTTGTGAGCTACTCCACTCGGGAAGATTATTGTTGCTATATTGAATTGTAATAATTCTTTATTTGATAGTTGATTTGTTAAACCAAATTGCTTTGGGGCGGATACTGCATGTATGTATCTTTTGTTATTGATCTGTTATTCTATGAAATAGAATAGTACTACATTCTTAAACTTGCTGAGCATTTTTAGCTCATTCTTGCAAATAAATCTTAATTTGCAATTAAGAAAATTATCAGATGAATCTGGCAGTAAAGGAAAGGAATAAAGTTAGATTAGGAAGCATGTTATTATTTGTATTAGAACTTAAGTCAAAATAACTTATTTATAATAAGAATGTAAGTTGTAATGACTTTGCAGTTATAAAATAAAAGATTAGTCTTTTGAAAAGATATAGTGTTATGTAATGCACATTTAAAGTTGGTGAATGTTATATTTGAAATACTTTGAGGTAGAAGGTATCGAATATTAATGTTGTAAGCGAGTTTTTAAAACTCATACTTATGGTAAGTTTGTGACTCATAGTAATATGGTGATTCATATTATTATGATAAGTTCCTAAACTCATAATGTATGGTAAGTTTGATGAATAATGATTATTGTATATTATTAGACAATAACTATAACGCCCCCAAAATCCTCGCGCTTTCGATGCGACGGACCTTGTGCGTTAAACTCCATACATTATCGACTTAACCAATGATCCCATAATCATATTGGTTGAAATAGTCTTATTTTAGACTATACATTTAAATTTCTCTTAACTTTGTCCTTAGATCTTAACTTGATCTCAGTCTTATAAGTATACAAGTATCAACTTGTATTTCATCCATATAAATGGATAACACCATATATAACGGTTTAATTTTAACCTTAAGATTTAAATATTCTATAACTTTACATGTTCCAACATCCACGACATTAAATCATTAGGACGGCTCTTGGGAACAGAGAATCCCGCGGTGAATGTTTATTTCTTCACCCGTGATAAATGTTTGCATCTTTATCTATGACAAATGGTTATATCTTTGTCCGGTGCAAAATTCTCTTTCCGTACAGAACATTACCTAACTAGTTAAAACCTTCATTCGAAACATATTTGTTTATAGTGATATCTCTTCATATCAATAATCCTACTTATATGGTATTCAGAATAGTAATAACGAGTTATACCTGGGTTCGAGGAACCTTAACGATGGATTTAACCAGTCAACATCGCTTAGTCCTGTCTCGGATGTACAGCACTCACAAGTTATTTACCGATCCTCATCCAGATAAATACATCATTATCAATACTATGTTAAGTTTTAACAATTCTAGGTTATATCAAAATAAAGACATAATGACATTCTGATAATAATAATTTATATCATTCATTCAATATTCGGTTACATATTTGTTTGTTCGTATTACAATAGTCATTATGACTTATACAAATACAAGTAATAAACATGAAAACCTAATATATGCTTCATCTTTACGTTCATGATCTTCTTAACGTTCATCTTTAATCTACAAATAAGGTTTTATTCGCAAGAATGAGCACGACGGCCCAGCAAGTCTAACATACAGCACATACGCAGTTTATGCTTTCATATAAACTTTAACATGCATTGACTGAACATAATTCTCCATTTAATATCACATATAACTCACGTTCCAACAATTTATATCACATTGACACACAAAGTGTATAAATCATGTTCATAAATCATAAACATAACGCATAACAGTTAGATGGCTTGCAAACATCAGTTAAAGACTTCACATATCATCTATTGCATAATAACATGACATTCCACATCTCATTTATCATTTTAACAATACTACATAAGTAGCACATAGCAAGAGTTAGAAGACTTGCCTTTTTGCACAATTAGGGTTTCCCGATAATCGTTTAAAGCGCCTATATAAAGGGTTACGTGTACCCGAAGGTTAGTTCATCAAATTTTCCTTATTTAAACGTGTTTTTATCACTAAACTAGACTATTCCCATTGGCGGAATCATTTCGTTAAGTGGCTAACTCAAAATCATAAAATTTAGTGCTTTTAGGGTTTCCACCCGAGAGCCTCTTAAAAATTTTCAACTTTGACATCCTTTCCGATAATTGCCATAACTTTGTCATTCGGAAATATTTTAAAGTGATTCTTGAGTCCAAATTGCTTAGAATTTCATGATCTACAACTTTTATTTGTATTGCTAAAGCAGATTCAGATTTTAAATTTTTGAAAAATGGCAAAAACAGACAGTAAGCATGTTTTGACCAATATTCTTAGGGTTATCCATGTGAAACATGGTACCGCTTGCTTTAACTCTTTAAGAAATCATGTGGTAAGACTCAATATCATTTTATAACATAAAAATAACAAATCACAAACCTTCTCATAGAAAGATTCATGACTTTTGCTCAAGAATACACGAATAACACGAAGAACGGATAAACCGTACATGGTAACGACTATGTTCTTGAGCTTTTGGTTTTCGTACTTGAAATAATTTGGGCATTATAACTACTTATATGAGTGATTATAACACTTTATAATTGACCTCAACTGATTTAAAAGTCTTCCGATTAAATTGACCTCAACTGATTTAAAAGTCTGATATTACAGAGTTTTGTTCCGTATAAACACTATTTTGTAAAGTGAAAAGTCCAAAAGACGTTGCACATTTTTTGGTGAATAGTGTTTTCGACTACCATTTCTCAGAATATACTTAAACAATTAAAAAGTCAAAAATAATATTTATTTTTGTCTTTTTCCTATTTCATCTTATTCCCAACACACTTTTCGAGAAAATCTTTTATTGCTTATTACGCACCGGTGTTGCATACAAACACTGTATCCATCAACGGTTTGATCAAAAATGAAAAACGTTTTTGTTTGAAGAGCAATTTACGTTTTATCTTTGAAAAAATATCAGTGGCTCCCTGGTATCTATTCCCCGTATAAATGCTACAACGTGAAATAAAAAAAGTCCAAACGTCGAAAAGAACGTTCAAAAAGACAACAAACGTTCTCTCATAAATCGTGACATTTTCGTCTTTTTCTCCAGAAAATTTATTGATTCTCTGTCATCTAAACCTCATATTAACACAATGTTGTGAAATACAAGAAGTCCTACAGATGAAAGAAATGATCAAACGAATGAAAAATATTTCTTCATGAATAATGCTTTTACACGTTTTTCGAGAAAAAAACTTTTACTGACTATTACGTGTTTTTAAAGCATGGGAATGATGAATCTTGAAACGGAATGTTAATTTGACCTTCACATTTTGCTCGAGGGCCTAGGTTATTTTCTAGGGTTTAGGGTTTAACTCTTTTTCTAATTTAGGTTTTTGCCCTAAATTACATTCTGATTTTTTTTTAATAAGTGTTAAGGTTAACTACTCAAACCAAAACACAAATTTCTACACATAGACAATTCACATAACTCATTTAAAAGATCAATTCAAGCTTTACTAATCACATAGCACAAATTAGGTTAAAGATTTTTAACCTCTTAGGTGTATACGATCGTAGATTCAAGTCGTATATATTCTTTAAGATAGCTCAAGGTATGCTTGAGCAATCAATCTTAGGTTTTGAATTGACAACCTTGCTTAGATCTTGTTAGATCACTTTTGAAATATTTGGGATATTACAATAACATTATTGGTAGCAACTATAAAGTTCTAACAAGAAACGAAGTTATTTAATTGCGCGGTATTAAAGTGTCATCTTTAACTAGACCTGGCAAAATTGGTTCAGGCTTGCGGGCCGGGGCGACCTGCCTATAAAATACTAAGCTTAATTATTTCATTCCGTGGAAATCTGGGTGGTTTTGGCCCGGCCCAGCCCATATGGCCCAGCCTATGGGTGGGCTATTTTTTTTATAAAAAAAAACTTTATTACCCCCCTGGGAGTTGAACTCAAAAGCTCTCACTTAGCAAACATGCACGGAACCAACTGAGCAACAATAATTTTTTAATCTAAATTCGCCTTCAACTATATTTCTTATGAATTTGTTTTTCTATCTCTTTCCTAACTTTTTGTTTCTCTCTCCATCTTGTTTCAGATCAAATAAAGTAACTCAACAGTCGACAGCTCTTATTTCACTTAATTTTTCTCTCTCATCCCTAGATCTCCCTCACCTCTCTTTAAACCAACTCTCAAATCCTATATTTTAAAACCTAGATATGGTTAGATATAAGAGCTTGATGTTCTGAATTTGCATTCAGTTTCTTATTGAATATTTGTTATTGCAGTATGCAGTGAAAAAGAAGGTTGTGGAAATTTGGGGATGCAAAGATTGTGGCAGGGTCGAAGACTTAAAGCGGGTCGTGCTCAATCAAGTATCTTTTTAGATTTTTATATTTTTTTCAAGATGGCAAGATCTATGCAGACTGTTACTGTTATATTGATGAGATTATATATATATATATATATATATATATATATATATATATATATATATATATATATATATATATATATATATGTATATGTATATATCAGAGATACTTCGATCAGTGGGAATGTGGGATGCTTGATTATTCTTTTAGTTTTTATTTATCTTCTCGTTGTTTAACATCTTTATTATGTAATTATATCTTGGATTCCTACTTTTTAATGTGAAAAGTTCTCTTTTAAGCGTTATATCATGTTTCTCATAATTCATAATGAAGTTATTTTAATTTAAGATTTCTGCACACAAAAAAATGATGGTTCATTGTTCAGTTATATCATTGTTGGGTTTGGATTAATTTATGAACATGATTTGATGGTTCAACTTCAATTATTGAATGTGGTGTTTTGATCTGTAGATGGGTTTTTTTCTTTTTTGAATTGAGTTTGTTTTAAAAAAGATAGCAATTTGAACTTTATTAGTGTGCTTTCTCGGACATAAAAGAAAATAAAAAAAGCTTGTAGACTAGTCCTACTTGGCCCAACCCGGGCCACAGGTTGCTTATTTTCAGCTCATAAAAGCCTGGGCCATTTTTGGACCGCCCCATTTGCCAGGTTTATCTTTAATAGAAGGCCCCCTCTTTTCTAAGAACGATCTGGTTATCAATATTATGACTCTATAATATCTACCCTCAGATAGATTTATTGTTGGATTGAAAAAATTTAGAAGATGTAAGATATATTAAGTATTTGAAGTTGTGGTAACAAATGTAAGTGTACATTTGAGAACAATTGCGATCCAAGGATGAAAGTATAAAAATTGTTGTAATTGTCTGTAATAGACTAGTTAATCCAATAGAATGATTGGTTGACATATAGAAGATGTTGAGAAGTAAGCGTGAAGACCGATGTAGAGAGAAGGCGGAGTTCAGGGTGTCACATTATTTCTTGCTTCTTATATATGAAGAACATAAACTTATAAAACTTTAGTGATTTTTTGCTTTAAGTTTCTTTTTGTTTTCCCCTAACCTTATTCTTTTTTATCTTTCTTTAATTTGACTTAATTGTTTATGCAAAGACAAGCTTTTCTAAAATAAAATTTAATATTTCCCTTTTATCTTTTAAGCTTAAGCAAGTGCTAGGTGTAAAATTACGTGTCAATTTTATGCTAGGTGTCAAATTTTCAAATATATATATAGTCATCACTTTATAAAAGTTTTCTTTAGTCATCATCCTCTTTGCTTTTTAGAAGAAACGATCTATTTGGTCTGTATAACTATTTTTGTGAATACAAAAAATTTAGAAAGTGAGATGAGAAAGAAATGTTTAAAAAGAATATGAATAAAAAATTTTAGAGAGAGAAAGTAAAAAAAAAGTAAAAATTAAAGAGAATTTTTTTTTAGAGAAAGCAAGTGAAAAGGGAAAAAGTCTGGAGAAATGGAGTGAATAAAAAATTAGAGAGCCAAAATGTACAATTTTTTTTAAAGAGAAAAATGAATTAAAACAGTATTTACTATTTGGATTAGACCATTATAATTCTATTTTTTTTAATAAAAAAAAATAATAATAAGTTTAAAATTTAACATATAAATTAATCTATACTGGACTTACAATTATTTGAGTGTAAAATAATAAAACTTATAACCAATCTATCAATAAAAATAATAAATCTATAAAAAAAAAGTTGACATGCATAATAGTTGAATCCTATTATTAAGTCAAAAAGTTTACTTAGGAAAATTCACAAGCTTTGAGATATACTTTATAATCCAAAATTTATAATAGATTTAAGTTATAATTTAGACTTACAAGTTGTAAGTATTTGATTTTAACATTTATAAATAAAAATAATATTTTTTAAATAATAAATGAGTTTCAAACTTCACTTCTTATTTAAAGGTGGTGTCATGTTAGGGTTCAAAGAACCCCCATGACCTATGAGCTATATTGTCTAATCCAAAATCAAACCAAGATTTTGTTCTAGAGAAAGTATTACATGGCGCTGAATCAATATCAATAGGAAAAAGTTCAAATTTGGTGGAAATGGCGCCAGATCCAAGGGTTTCGAAGGCCTTCAGTGCAATGAGGGGCTTAGGTATTGTTGCGGAAACTGTGAAACCAGTTCTCAAGGAACTTTTGAAACTATATAACAGAAACTGGGAACTTATTGAGGCAGATAACTATCACACTCTCGTGGAGGCTATATTTGAATTGGAAGATGATATAAAGGTTTACTCTTTTATTTCTGTTAAATATCTGCTGAGACATGCAAATGAAAGAAGAATGTTATGCTAATCTTGGTTTATTTTACCTATATTTTCGGAGCTAGATTCATATACCTAACTCTATTGACTTAACATAGATTAACCTTTTTACAAGAAATGTACAATGAAAAGATAAAATAAGTGAATCATAAAGTTAGTAATATTTTATGATAAGAGTTTTTTTGGTGTTTTTGACAAGTAATTTAGGACTTGCAAAAAACACAAATATTCTAAGGTTACACTTGCTTGCGAAAATAATGGGTGGGATGAGATTATTTGTATTCATTTATTACCATTCTGAGACTATTCAATCCCATGATTAGTTTGTTATTTAATCTCATGAAATAGATTTTAATCCCGAGGAGAAATGTGGTATTTTATAATCCTTTTTTGAGGTATCAGATGACCTTAACAATTATAGTAAATAGTCCGTGTTATTATACAATGACTAATCATGAGATAAAATAGTCTGAATTTGTAATAAATTAGTATAAATAATCATATCTTACCCTTTATTTTTGCAAACAAATGTAGCCTAAGTTTTTTATTTATCATTACTACACTTTGAACATTGATGAAGCCAGGTAAGCCAATCGGTGGGGTCAATCACAACTTAATAATTTGGCAGGGTCTAGGGGAAGCATCCCCGGCCTAATTTATTTTGGACAATATTGTACTTTTGGATTGAATTAAGGTATTCTTATATTTTTCACAAATACTAGGACTTGATTTTTCAAATGTAGAAGCCAATTTTGTACATTCTGGTTGAGTTAGGAGTATTATGTGAGTTGAGACTTTTGAGAGAGAGTTACAATTTTTTAAAATTTAATCCTATATATTACTAAAATATTTTTAAATTTCAATGGGTTCATCTAATACAGTACTCCAAAATTTTAAATATATTAAAAAACAATTTTCTTTTTTGAGTGGGGGCAATTGACCCCAGTACCTTGGCTGTAGATGGTCCCTGCTTGGAATTTTTTTGCAAAGCTAATGAAAATGTAATGTAGAAATATGTAACTATTATAAATAACTTTTTTTTTTATAAATACAGTGTCGCTTAAGCTCAAATTATGTCTAAAAGGACATAATTATGTCCAAAAGAGCAAAATCGCTTCCCAGTTCCTACTCTCCTTTGTTCAATAATTATTAGAGATTTTATTTCCTTTTAAATTATGATTTTACTTATTTTCCAAAAATTAGAGTTTTCTTTAGTTCTACATAAAAGATGTCCCAGGACTCCGTCACCATTAGTACTTGTACATTTCTAGTGCATTTCTATTACTGGTATATTTTAAAAGATGTCTGATAGGCTGATTAGTTCACTTACACTTGTCTTTGACCTTTAAAATGAGCAAAGATGATGCGTTTTAGATGGCGTCTTTGTACTTAACCAAATGTGGTAGGTCCCCTATATATATATTAGCCTGAAATATAGCTTCGGTAAGCAAGCAATTTGAGAATTCAAGTTACACACTCGAGGAATCAGGAATGACTAAATTAAGGTTTACTCGGTAAGACCATCAAACTTATGCTCATAGGATTGAGATAGTTTTCCTTGACATGTTAGCTGATTGTCAGATACGATATATACAATTGGCGATCTGAAAAGTGGGCAATTTGTAAATTTAAATACAAATTCTAAGTCTTTTTCTCATGTCTCAAAAAACAAGAGTACAGATTCTAAGTTAGTAGACTAAGATTCATACAACAAGACTATGCAACATGCCGTCACATGTGAAACTATTTACCATGAAATGCTATTACTTACATGTACTTAAGATCAATTTTAGGTGGTGAGAGAATGCATCCTACCTCTCTGTGTGAGTTCTGCAAGGATAACTTTTGCTCTTGATAAATGCTCCATGTTATCTTTGACTGTTACATAGAGAAGGATTAATCTTCATTTTGGTTTTGTTTAATGAATTAAGATTAAGAAAGCAGTTGATTATGATCTTAGTTGCGTTAGGGCGAAGGAAGAGAATTTGATTATCACCACGTTCTGCACTTAATATAGCCTGCAATTATATTACATTTGGCAGTGAAAGAATTATAAGGGAAGAGTTGCATAATGCTCCCTTTTATGCTTTTATTTTCCTTTATGATGATTCCATGTCCTGGGAATCTGAGTGATCAGATTACCGGGGAGTTGGTTCAATGCTAGATTTGCTAATTCAATATAGATTTCCACCTCTGTGATAAACGACTTTGGACCTTGGACTCATTTGGTAATTTTTCTTATAAGAGTTATTTCTCTTTCTCGACTCATTCTTGCACCACAGTTCAGTTTCCTTTGACTTTTGTCATTTGAAAGGCAAAGGTTCTATCCAAAGTTGAGGAATTTATTTTGTTTTTGGTTTTACATAGGAAGAACACTAATGATCTTATCAGGTGCCCAGACTATTCCCCAGACATTTGTGTTACGTGTAAGCGATATAATGTGACACATTCTTATTTATTTTTGCATTCCTGTTGTTTGAGTTTGTGGAATTCTATTTCTGGCTTGTTGTGGGAAGAATAGATGTGTCCCACCTCGTTGCAAGGCTTTTTGTTTACAAGGTTCTGAGGTTTTTGAGGAATGATGAGAAGATGCTTTGGAAGTGTCAAACATTTCTCTGTTTTTGGGGAAATCTTGACTGACCTTAATGCTAAGCATTTAAGGATAGCTATTTATCTTTGATTTTGTTGTGAGATAGGTTTTTTTTTCCTTACTTCGTTATGGGCCTCTGTCATAGTTGCCTTTAAGGTTATTTCTATGGCCAATCTTTATAGAGATTGGAGAGCTGCCCTCTATTGATATATTTTCTCCTCTTGTTATAGGTACGCTGGACTCTTTGTCCCCCCTTTTGCTTGTAGTATCTCCTTTCTTCCAATAAAACCTCTTATTTTATCAAAAAATATAAAAAGATGAACAACAATTACTCCCTTCCCTTAATTAGCAAACAACAAATACACCCTTCCCTTAATTGCACATCAGATCTCTAGAGAACTGAAACTACTGCAATGGTGCTACCAATCAGCTTAATTATTTGGAATTACTTCTAATGCAATCCAACTGTGTGCTCTGTATAAAGCTGCACCTATCAAAATCTCTTTTAATTCATATGGGAATCCTTATTTGTTTCCAGGAACGAAATATAATCCATTCCATGCAACATTGTGTTAGCAAGCAGAAGAGACAAAGATGATCTATACAAATTTCTGTTTTTCTTGTTTTCTTATTTATTATTATAGTTATTATTTTTTGGTGCGTGTCAATAAACAAGTCAGCTGAAACTAAAATTTCGGTACTTCCTGTGATGATATTAGAAATTTGATGTTGTCTTCTTCCATTATTTACTGAATAGATACCTTCTGACTTCTATCATGTAGAGGAAAGAAGCCATGGTGTCTGACGTGTCAGAACCTCCAATCAAGAAATTGCGTAGAGATTTGCAGGAAGATCAGGTTTCATCTACAATGGATAATAGAAGTGAAATGTTAGATCAAGAAGAGGGTAAAATACGACAGACTTCTACTGTACCAGAATTAATAGAGTCACCTCAACCGTGTTCAAGAGACAGAATTCCATCTAATAGTCATTCATTTCAGGCACCCTTTAAGAACAAAGGGAAAACCCCCGTTCCACCTCACATGGGCCCAAGAGATAGAAAATTAGGTTATGAGACAGCATTTTGTGCACCTTCTTACTCTAACCAGACAACGAATGGAATTGATTTGATTCATTTGCAGAGGGAAAAGAGTCCTCGGGACCATGAAGATGAAGAGATAAAGCCTAAAAAGAAACAATATGTTAATGACTTGCCACATTTTGTTGTACCCAGTTCTAAGGCCCATTCAGGTAATTTTATCTGTTTATTAAAGTTTATAAGCAGTGTGTATTTGCTTGAGTGTATGCATTCTTTTAGGCTGCTGCTGCTGATTGATAGTAAATTTTCTTAGAACCCATGGAAATTTATTACTGGTATTTCTTGTATTATAAATAATCAGTCTTCCACTCATCCCTAGAGAGCTTAGAAGTGGGTGAAAAATTTCACCTATAGACACTAGTAGAAAATTAAAGATAATTCTTGATCTTCTGTTTTTTTCCTTTTCTTTGGATCAAGATTCAAGGTTATTTTGAAATGAGGTTCGTGAAAGAGCTACGGGTTGAAATGCTTAATAGGCCCTTTGGCTGTGCTTCGCTACCTCTTTCCTCTCTTTAGTTGTTGTAGTTACTAACCTGCCATCAATCATCCATCGAAAAAGAGTGCAGAGGGTTACTACAGACATCTATCAGAAAGATCATATTTTTTTAATGGATCGTCTTATTGGATGAAGAAGCAATTTAAGAACTCCTATGTTATGCATCAGTGGAAATTTACTAATTACAAGAGGATCCAGGGAAAAGTTCTGTTCTTTAGTTAGTTTCTTCTAGGCAAATAATTAGGTTATATAACTGTGTGATTTGGTAGCGAAAAGAATGTGTTCATCTTTCTTTTTAGGGTTAGAATGTTTTTGTGGAACATGCATTAGATATGATATACTTTTGAAATTGTATCTGATTCATTTCTGATTTGCTAAACTTAGTTTTTTCAGCTCTTACAGGTTTTTTGGGGGATTTGTCAAGTGCAAATAATTCCAGTAATGGGAACAAGGATGACAAAAATGATGGTTTAGCATCCAGTTATGGGACATGCTACGGAAGAATTTTCAACATTGCTTCTTCACCCTCTGGAGAAGTGAATATCTCATTGAACTGTAGTCTTGCCACTGCACGACCTGTCTTCCATGCCCCATACATTGAGTTAATTCTGAAATCGGTGGAGAATAAGTTTTTAAGGTCACAAAAGATTGTTGGATCCCAATTTTCAGTAATGAACTTGCTTAAAGAACTGTGTGAAAGCTACTTAGAACTGGGCAATGATTCTATAGAAAGATCTATCAAGAAAAGGTCTACAGCTAATGATTGCCACAGACAAAATATGCTGCTCGGCAGAGAATTGTCCAGACCTAGTAAATCAGATGGAGATTTGAACATAAATGAATCTAATTGTTATGGTTCTTCGAATGCACTTAATTTGGCACCTGCTTTGCATTCACCTACTGTTCGTGATAAGAAAATGTCTTTCCATAAAATAAAGGACATAACAAATGGAACTGAAAAGTTGAGAATATCATTGATAGATGAAATTGGAAGTGAGCATCTTCCAGATTTTGTTTACATACCACAAAATATAATATATCAAAATGCATACGTACACATCTCATTGGCTCGCATTGCGGATGATGATTGCTGTTCAAGTTGTTTAGGGGATTGTCTTTCATCATCAATACCTTGTGCATGTGCTCGTGATACTGGGGGAGAGTATGCGTACACACCACAGGGCCTGCTGAAAGAAGAATTTTTGAGTGCTTATATTTCTATGAATCTAGAACCTCAGAAGCACTACCAGTTTTACTGTCAAGATTGCCCATTAGAGAGGGCTAAAAATGCATACGGACCTGAATCATGCAAAGGTCATTTAGTGAGGAAATTCATCAAAGAATGCTGGAGAAAATGTGGCTGCAATATGATGTGTGGGAATCGAATTGTACAGCGAGGTATTACCTGCAATTTGCAGGTGAGTCAGTTTTGCAGGAATTTGTGTTATTTCTCATGTGTGCATAACATAGAAGGTGACCTTTGGTTATCATCGTTAACGCTTTCTTTCCAATTTTGGGGAAAAAGAGTTATATCACAATAGCAACTGTTATTGAATCTTTATATGTTGAAAAACTGTAAGAAAAACCGAAAGCACACTTCTTACACTTTTGATGCTTCTATATCTAGTAGAATTAGAAAAGATGCCTAGTGAAAATCCGCCATTTGAACAAATTTTCAAGTTGGCAGCACTCTCTTTTCTTTTTCCCCTCCTCCCCCCCAAATGATTTACTTGTGCGACTCCAATATTAGTTCCTTAGGTTAGCTTTTCTGAAGAAATGCTGACATTGTTTTTTGCAAAATTAATGTACTTCTATGTTTCAGGTATTCTTGACTAAGGAGGGTAAAGGATGGGGTCTTCGAACACTCGAGAACTTGCCAAAAGGTACTTTTGTCTGTGAGTATGTTGGGGAAATCTTAACCAACATGGAATTATATGAAAGGAACAAGCAAAGTGATAGAGATAATAGACATACATACCCAGTTTGCCTTGATGCGGATTGGGGTTCCGAAAGAGTTTTAAAGGATGAAGATGCACTTTGTTTGGATGCAACATATTATGGGAATGTTGCAAGGTTTATAAATCATAGGTAATTGTTGTTTTAATATATCTAATTCCCTTTGTTCTGTTCGTCTATTTGTATGTATGCATTATGGACTTGTACATACTCAGATATGTTTATTACTGTTACACGCCTACCTCCTGGTGTCATGAATTTCTAATGTACTCGGATACCTTTATGGTAGTTGGCATGACCAAATAAAATAATAGACGTTTACTAATTATATAACAAATTCAATAGCAGCTGCCATTATGCCGTGCAACATTGTGTAAAGTATTGCACTAACTAGTGTAAGTTTCTTTCTTTTAGAAGCACCTTTTTGGGATTTGAGTGAGAGCTTGGTGTTTTTTGCTTACTTTCTAAGATATGAAGTATCATTTATGAAAATAATGTCTATTGAAGTTCTCTGATCTGTGATTCTCAACTCAACTCAACTAAACAAAGCCGATTCCCAATTGCTTGGAATTGGCTGCATGAATCCTTGTTTGCTACTTTGTTCCATCTAAGCAATAGTTCTTTCTAAAACCACGAGCTTTTGTATGGTTTTTCACTATCTCCAAATAAGGTATACCAGAGCTTCACCTTCCTCGAGCAATATGCAAGAAAACTTTCTGGACAAGTCTATCTCAGTTTGACTCCTACAGGAGGCAGGAGCTACTCCTGTTCAATGAATATTTGAGAAGCTGTCTGCCCTACGTTCTTACCATTTTAACCCCCCTGGAGAAAATTTATTGCATCATTTTTAGGACTGTTTTATTAATTAATTTCTTGAAAAGTAGAATTTATGGTATATTCCACCTTTTTGTACTATTAAGGTGATACATCTCTTATATCTTGTTTGTTATCATTGTAGATGCTATGATGCAAACTTGGTCGCAATCCCTGTTGAAGTAGAGTCCCCCGATCACCACTACTACCATGTATGCATCGACTTGCACCATTTATGTCTAATGCATAAATTGATTTCAATGTTATTAGAACCATTTTGTTGACATTAACATTTAAAGATGTTGATGTGTTTCATTTATGCAGCTTGCTTTTTTCACTAAAGATAAAGTTGATGCTTTGGAAGAGTTGAGTTGGGTAAGTAAACTGTTTAAATGTTTGTATTAAGTATCTAAATAGCTAATGCAAACCTTAATATGCATTAAAAAAATCTTAAAACGACTCTCATTTTTGGATTGGGGGAGTATATTCAATACACACACACACATGTATGTATGTGTGTGTGTGTATATATATTTATTGAATATTTTATATATAAATGTATTTCTGAAAAAGAGAACATAAATGAGAGTGAAGCAATATTACAAATTTTAAGCTTTGGATGATAGAAACAAATTAAATTAATTCAAAGCATTAGGACTGAAATGTTTTCGCAATTGGGTTGTGTTTTCTGTTTTAATTAGTTCAAAAATTTGACATTTGAGGCCGCTTTGTCCCCTAGCACAATATGCAGCAACAGCTGGTAAAACGAATGCAATTAAAACTGGCATTATTTGTTCCATTCAGATTGCACTCTGAAAGTCCATATAGTACTTTTTCTGACCTCCTTTGGTAATTGGTGGCGACAAAGGCACAAAAAAGTAATTGGTTGCTGATATGGAAAAGGTGAAGTGGTCACCCACGCCGTTTATTTGTTTATAGGGTTTTCATTGTAAACTAAATCATGTTATGGTAATTATTGGATACAATTTGTTGCTCTCCAGCCTTCATTCCTTGTCACATTATGATAATCATGTATAAATACGTTTTTCTAGTGAATATATTGGTAAAAACAACTGATGTTATTGATTGCTAAGAAGTATTATGTGATCCATTAATACTGACTGCAGGATTATGGGCTTGATTTCGATGATCATAGTCATCCTGTAGATGCATTTGAATGTTACTGCATGAGTGTGTTATGTCGAGGCAAGAAAAGAAAAGGTATATGCTTCTGTATCTTTTTCAACAAGTATTCTCTAGACATATCTGGTGGATGAAAAGAATTTAAAATGGCATAGCATAAGGTCAAACTTTGAGTTATTGGTTTTTATTTCTGAAAAAAGATGGTTTGGGCCCTGATCTCTTCTCCAAAATGGTTAGGTAAGTTATTATTTGGATAAGACATCAGGTATCTATTATGTTATATTTAGAGACTCACCTTATACTTGGGTGCACAAAGTTTTATATTGGTAACATTTAAGATATCCTTTAGTGCACGTTACAGTAACAAGATGCCGTGGTTTGCGTATATTGTTTAGTTGTATATATATATTGAGCATCTTTTATCCCATATTGTAAAAAGTAGGTTTAAAAGTAATGTGAAACATAAGCTAAGTGCCCAGTAAAGGTAATCAACAAATTTGGTTATATCAAAATTTTATTACCGGAAAAGGAAACTTTGAAGTAATGTTTTATTAGGTGATTTTACTGAAAAGATTAGAACCATTACTGCTAGACTAAAATAGAGAAATATATTATGAAGAAATGTGAATTTTGAGAGGAAAGGAATTGTACCCTTATAAACCAAACTCACCTAAACAAAATACAACAAGATTTCAAGCATACTTGTCCAAAACTACTGACAGCCTGAACCAAAAAATGGAAATCCTCTTACTCACAACCAGAACAACTGCATTATGCAATTCAAACCAACAACTTGGTGGTTAACCAAAGTAAGCAAGCCCTTTAAAAACCCTATAACCCCATCTCGCTAGAGCCATTGCCTGGAATTTATAGTCCTAACAAACCCAATAAAAGCATAAAGCCAAACCACAACTGCCAAATAAGCTACAAAGTTCATGCCTTGCCAAAAAAATAATTACTGGCTGAGAAGTTACCTAGCTTTAGCTACACAGATTAGCAAGTAATCATTACTGCACTGTACGTTCCACAGTAAAAAACCTATTCAATAAAAAAGCAATCACCACTTGATACTGAACTCCAAAGCAAGAAAAATTAATGCATGAACATAAATATCGAACATTGTCACGAGTGGAAGCCAATATTAACCGATCGAAGTTGAACCACCATTAAAGCGTAAACCCTCATAATATTAAAATATTTCCTAAAATACACAAGTGCTAATTATATCTTAATAACTTGCAAAGTCTCTGGTAATAATAAACAAACTGAAGAAACATTGTCAGTATAAACTCATAATGCAAACTGCACAAGCACATCAAATTTCCTCACACCCTTTCCTGTTTCAAAATATAGGATTAATAGTGACTTTTTGAAGTTAAATTGAGATATTTTCAAATTTAAAATTGATATGAATTAGTTTGGTTTTAGACAATATAGTTATGAAAATTATAAACCATCTAAATAGTACACCCTCCTTTCCAAAATGTAAGATCATTATTGACTTTTTAATGTCAATTTGAAAAATTTTCAATATTAAATTTGACATAGATTCATTTAATTTTAGTCAATACAATAATGAATGTGGTAAACTATCTAAAAAATACTTATAATTATAAACTTTATTGTTTTATAATTTTTTATGAATCTAATTACTTTTGAGTTTGAAAATGTCGATTTTCAAAAGTCAATAATTATCTTATAAATTGGAACAAAGGAAGTACTACTAATACAAGTTTTATTATTTTCAAAAGTTAAATAAACCATATTAATTTTGAATTTAAAATTATCTCATATTGATTTTGAAAAGTCAAACTTGATCTTTTATTTTGGAACAAAGAGAATATATGGCAATATAATAAGATGGTTATATATTTTAAGAAAATAAAAAACATATTTGTAACATTTATTATTATTATTATTATTATTATTATTATTTAAATTAACCAGAATAGTTTAAATAGTCGGCCTAGGCAGAATCAGCCACCATACAGCTAGGGTCTTGGCACTACAAAATCCGCCTAGCTTCGAGTAAGGTTACCTAATTCACATATTATACTCATGTAGGCAATACCAATGTAAAAGTGTAGAAATCTAAAGAAAGATGCACCAATTTTCATCAATCTTCATCTTCTTTTTGAATCAATTTTCAAATTTGATATATTTGGAAGCGTAACAAAATATGCAGCATCCAAGAGAGATGATTTTGAATTTCGATCTTGAATCAATATTGAATTTCTTGCTAGATATCTTGAGTTTTGATCTTGTGTTGCACAAAAGAGATGAAGCTGATAGAGGGAGGATACACGTTTATTAAAAATGATTCTTTGTCTTTTAGATTCTACAGTTAACAAATAAAAAGTTAAGTCAGATCCCTAATGGTTATTAACAATTCAGTCCTTAATTAATGCTAAACTTCAGTAGTTTTTACACATTACTTCTAATAATATATATAATATAATATAATATAAGAAGAAATATTATATACATATGAAATAAAAAATAGAACTACACTGTGTACAAGAGCCGTCTAAACCTTGTCTACAAGGCCAAGGCACTCAAAGGTCCCTCTGTTGCGTAGGTACGCCTAGCACTTTTTAGATACTGAAAAATACATGAATAAAAAAAAATAAAAAATCTACACCAATTCAGACTTGTAAGAAGAATACAGAAATGGGAAAAAAGAAAACAAAAAAACTGAATATTGACAACTTTGCTCGAGAATGGAGATGAATGAAACTATCACAAACCTGTGAAAAAACAAAAATATCACAAATTTTAGGGTATAGATTTTTGGAGGAAATTTAAATTTTAGGGTTAGAGATAGAGACAAAAAAGAAAAGAGGAAGAAAGGCTGAAAACTGTGGAAGAATGGTGGAAGAGGCAGCAGAAAGAAACCAAATCATGGAAAGGTTTTACTTTTGTGAGAGAGTGAGTGGCAATTAATGCTTTATGCTAGGGTTATATTAAAATGGAAAAATTAACGTAATTTATTAGATTATATATATATATATATATATATATATATATATATATATATATATATAATACTAAATTATTCCTTTTTAATGTTTTTCCTTGTTCGGCTTCTTTGTTTTACCGACTGGCATATAAAATGTACTGTGGCAGACCGAACTTGTCAGTTTTGAAACATTTTGAATTGGTAAGCATTTATGCCCTGAAAAACACCCAAATGCTGTTGAATTGGGCGGGTTGCTAGGGTCCAGTTGGGTTCTGAACAACCCTAAATATCATTGATTGAAAGATTCAAGAACTTTACATTGTGACTTCTATTTATAGACTAATTTGTTTTGGTATTTAGATGTGACTGAGGACACCTAGAAATGATTTCATTTCTTTCTGCTGTAATGAGGTAATGATGGCAGATTGATGATTATTCACAAGGTGCTTTGTTATAATGATTGGAATATTGGAGGTTTTTGGTTCATGGTATTAAATTTAATTGATGGGACTTATTTTCGGAATCTGCATGTTCGGGACTGTCATGTCTTTTGTGAATTTTGAAGCTGAAGTTTCACTCTGGAAATTGAAGTTTCCGGAATGCTTATGCATTCCATTCTTTCTGTATCCAAGTAAATCTGTATTTTGACATACTGGATTCTATCTGAATTAGCTAATGGTTGTTTAATTCTACATGATAATCAAGTGTAAGTGGCCTCTACTAAGGAATTATATCGTTGGTTAAGTGTTCCTACCTATAGGATTAATGATCCAGTACTCTAGCCCTACCAACAGGGAAATAATTTGAGTTATGCTATCTTTGGCAATTCAATTCCAAATCTTTGAATTAGAATTAAGCACCAAATTTTAGCAATATTTCAATTCTACAGAATTTCTGATTTGCTTTTAATTCCAATTCTAGCACTTGAAATTGAGTTGCCAAACATAGTTTACAATAAAGCTGTATGTAAGCATCGGAGTAGGTCCTTGAAAGTGCTTCCAAGCGAATATTATTTCTGATTAATCACATACTCGTGCTTATGCTTGCTGTTATTTACACTACATACCAGGCTCTAGACCTCATTCAATTATTTAACATTTCAGGTTAAGGTTTCAGAGTTTTGCAGCTTTTGGCCAGGGGTGCAGCCTGAGCTAGAGACTTGGTAATCGCAACGAAGCACATTACTTGCAGGAAAGAGTTATGTTAATGCAAAAGTTAGTATTTGATGTACAATTTTCAAAGAGCTTTATAGTGAGTCTTGGTTATTTTGTTTTTCAAATACAAAAACAGTTTTGAGGACCAATATTGTCGACTTCTTCAAAATCTGCTTCGCACTTGCAAAAACTGTGGTGCTAAACGAGTATTCCTTAGTGCAGTTTGGAATTGAAATACTTATAGTACATTATAGTGCTCGCTATGTAGTAAACTTATGCTATGTTTGAATTGAAAGAATGAAATATAGAAGGGAAGGAATGGAGAAAATGATTCATTCAGTTCTTGATTGGAATGAGGCATTCCAATACTATATCACAAGTAACAAATTTCACAAATTTGGCAAGATTAAAAAATGAGAATGGTTCATTCTATTCCAGTAGAATAAATATATATTTTTTTCATTCTATAGAAATTAACTTGATTCTTACAATCTAAATGTATTATTAAATGTGGAATTAGAAATAAACTTGGAACAGAGGGATTTTAGATTCTGGATAAATGAATTTTTTGTTTCTAAAATTTTGGAAACTTGAGGCAAGATTGATTTTACGGGACAGAGTAAAATGGAAGACCAAAAATATTACACATTGTGAATGCTTGTGTTGATTTTTTGATTGTTAAGATAAATATTAGTCGTAAACCATTTAAAAAGAAATGTAATAGATGAATCCCTCTCATAATTTTATTCAATTATGTGTATTGATATGTTTTACAACATTCTTGAAATAAATAATGACTCCACAAAAAAATACAACAAAAAAATGAAAAGCTAAAAACAATATTGAAGAACTAGCATGTTCTCATTGCATTTTGAACCCCCCAACGACAAATATCGAAACCATTATTTAAAAAAAAAAATGAAAATTTATATATAGTTTCCTTGATTATTTTAATGCAAGAGAGATGTAAACAAATAAATGAATTGACGCAATTGGAAAAATCAAAGGAATATTTATCAGCAGCTAAATGGCACATCATCCCATTTTACGGGAAACACCACTACCTTTTCGCATCTTTGCACAATATTCAAATAAACTCCCATTGAAACACCTTCTCACAGCTTCCTTTGATAAGTAACCTTCTGAATCCTTTGCAAGGATATAGAGGCCTCCCCATTCCAACTTACTAGGAATCCTATATACATGGAAAAACACATTTTTAATTTTGGTGCATTAGTAATACGACGGAGGTTATAAATAAGTCGAGTCGCGTTGAGTTGTGACTCGTTGAACTTGAGTCGAGCTGAATTTTTAAATGAATCTTAATATATTGTTTGAATTTGAACTATTTATAAATGAATCGAGTTCGAGCTCGAGTAAGTGTAAGTGAGCCTACTTGATTGCAAGCCTAGTCGGCTTTTGGAGCTAAGCCAAATTTAAATAATGATTAAATTAACTTTTTATTTATTTATTTATAATTTTATAATATGTAAAGTTAATTATTTCAATTAGATAAATCCTAAAGAAGTCGAGTTTAAGTGAGTTCCGTCGAGTTTAAATGAGTGAAGCTTAAATGAATCGAGCTCGAGTTAAACACAGTATAATTTGAACTCGGCTTATTTAATAAAACGAACATGATCTCTTGTTTGAGCTTGATTCGATTACGATATCAAGTCAAGTCAAGTTTAAACGCGTCGAATTGAGATTTGTTCACAAATAATTTGGTTCGTTTACACTATTAATTGTTTGTTTTTGGTGCCTTAGTAATACTATGGGTTACAACTATAAACAAAATGTACTGCATGCGAATCCGATCTGACTTGACTTGACTAAATCCAACTTAAACATGAACAATTTTCTTTCTCCAATTAGTTAAACGAACAGAGCTCTAACAATGCGATATCCAGCTCGAGCCCAACTCGAGTCTTTGTACCAATTTATATTATTATTAGTAAAAAGAGAATTCTTTTAAATAAATTATTTTTTCTTTTTGAATAAGACTCTGAGATAGAATATATATATATATATATATATATATATATATATATAGAGAGAGAGAGAGAGAGAGAGAGAGAGAGATCTAACCAGCCAAAGAAATCAAATGCATTACGATTGGCATCAGTCATGTGCCAGAGTTCCTTCCATGTGAGCTTGTCAGGCACAGTGAGAGCATATTTGCTGAATATGTTCTCAAGGTTTGCTGGAATCAACCTGCGTTTTTGTTGACTTCTTTGCTAGGCTGTAAATGACATATATAATCATGCATGATGCACGGGCATAATAAAAAACTTTATTCAGGGGAATAAAATTAGTACTTATTCAAAATATAAAATAAAGGTTGATTTTTCAACGTTATTTTGACTTTTCAAAATTAATATAAAATAGTTATAAATTTAAAATTAATATAATATATTTAATTTTTAAAAATAATAAATCCTATTATTAATAGTAATTTTTATAAAATTTATAATTTTTACTATTATTAATTTACATATGAAAATCTCATAACACATTTAAAAGTAATGTAATATATTTAACTTTTAATAAATTCTATTATTAATAATATTTTTTTATAAAATTTACAATATTTGCAATTATCAACTTACATATAAAAATCTCATAACACAACAAGCCCCCCCTCCCCCTCCAAAGAAAAAAAAAAATCTTCGATAGGTTAGTCATCATTTATAAAATAGTCATATAAAAAGATAGAGAGATTTTTTTTCCTCTTTCCTAAGTTAAGTGATCAGGGACATATGCACTTTTATCATATTTGGGAAAGTGTCCCGATGGCCGTCGACCGACCACTTCGCCTATTACTTGTCTGCTTCTTCTTCCGGCAACTAAGTGTCCCGATAGCCAGAGACGAAACTAAGGGCAGGGGGTCAATTTTATTTGAATTAACAAAATCTGGTCTATTAAATGTTTAGCTTGTAATCTTGTTTGGTGCGACGACGGAAACTGTGTAGTTAATAGAACTTGACACTACTGCTAATGTAATGAAGGCTCTTCCAATTTGTTGGATCAAACTGCCTTTGCTTGTTTTAAACAATGTAAGCCTGCTTTTTCTTCCACCATTTTTACTAATACTATTAGAATGGGTGGTTGATTTTGCCAAAAAATAAAAATAAAATATTGGAGCTATAATATAAGTGATGTTTAAAGTATTAAGTATTGTTAAAATAATTGCAAAACTATCGCTATGAAGATCATCAAAAGTCCACCTCGAAATAGAATGAGAGATCAGTGGTTGAGTGATAGTTTGATTTTTATATTGAAAAAGATATTTTTACTTGTATTAATAACGAAACTATAGTGTGACGTTTTCACGAAACGAGAATTCGTTGTGGGTAATTATAGTTTGTATATTTTTTTTTCCATAAATAATACTAGTCTCGTTAAAGCTTTGCCCCGGCCGAAAAAAAATCTTGAATCCGTCCTTGCAAGTGATAACACATTTTTTAAAAAATTGTGTGAGTGTGTTACATGTGAAAAAATGACATCACCGTTATATATATATATATATATATATATATATATATGTATATATATATATATATTCTCACCTTCCTTCCGTGTCATAAGTGCTGAATCACTTCCATCCTTTACCCGATGCAAGTTTCGTATATAAATAGGGAAAAAAGGTGATGGAGCAAATATTGTACAACTAGTTGCTCAAATATTCTTAAGATCAAGTTTCAATTTTTTAATATTATTTTGAGATATTTTTAAAATAAAATTAATGCGATTAGTTAACTTTCGAACATAATAAATCTTTTAATAAGTCTATCTGTCTCTTAAAAGTTGACTTAATTTTATTTTTATGGTCAAATTGACTATTTTTCGTAATCAAAACTTATAATACTTTCTTGTAAATATAGGTGAAAAAACTATAATTATTAGAAACTATAAAAAATTTATTACTACTACCTACAATTTTTATGAATTTGATTATATATATATATATATATATATATATATATATATATATATATATATATATATATATATATATATAATTCTTAATTTTAAAATTGGTCAATTTAATTAGAAAAGTCAAACTTACAGGTAGAGTTGCATAACTCATAGTTGAATGAATAAGTATCATAATAATGAAAGAAGCCACCGAATTGAAACCAAGATCGCGAAACCCTGAAGAACATCAAGTTTTTAGCAGTTTTAAACACTAGATTTGCTGCAATAAAAGTGACTTTGTAAGAATTCAAAGCTATTTCATTGAGTTGTTTACCGTAAATTATTTTTTCCTTTTTCAGTGCAAAAATATGTGAGAGAGGTAAGATATTCCAAACTTCCGCAGGGCACACTGTGCTTATTAATATGTTAAGTTTAGCTTAGCTAGCGAATTCAAATATGTTATCTTATCTCCTATCTTATCTTATATAACATAATTTTTATTAAGTTATAAATACTTGTAAATAAATAGATAAAAATCATGTGACCATAATATAGTATAAGAGTCAACATATAAATAAGACAAATAAAAGAGTAATAAACGAGGAAGTAAAAACAAATTGGGAGAAATTGATTTGGCTGATATCCAAAAAATAGAGGGAAAGAGAAGAGTTGGAAATGATATGTAACCATCTTAAGATCACATGGACCAAAGTAAAAAATTGCTTCATTGTTGTACTCAGTAGCATGAAGGAAAAAGAAAGAATTATGAAGACTTGAACTAAAGAATTGGAACAACAGTATCTGCTCCCAAGGACAGACAAGTATGATGAAGAGGAAAAGCTTGTAATGTGGATTGAATGCAATGACATCCCACTAAAAGCTTGTGAGAAGTTATTCAGTGGTCCTGGGACACCATAGAATAATTTTTCCTTGCACTGAGGAAATAATAGCTATCGGGGATGGGGGGGGGGGGGGGGATTTAACATGCATTAATGAGACATTGAGAATGGAAAATATGGACCGGGCACACATAATGATTTGGTCTTGTAAGAGGATTATGGAGAAGACTATCAAATCAATGAGGGTAAGGACAAGGGAGTTGTACCAAGTCCAATTAAAAGAAGTAAATGGGGATGATATTATTTATGTTGTGGAGGAACCGGAGATATGGATTAATACTTCATCGCCGGAGAAGGAGGCTGATCACGGCGCACAGGAAAGTGAAGCTCAAGGGAATGGCAAGAGACACAACTTTCAGTTATTGAGTGACAGTTTCCAAGGTAAGACATTTAATGCCATAAATGGGAATTTTCAAAATTCCACTAATTATGGAAGAAATAACTCATTGGAAAGGGGAGAGAATTTGATGCGGGAGGATCTGAGTTCGATGATGTCGACTTGTCGGAAAGTGTGTTGTTGGCATTGAATTATCTGAAGTTAGGGGTCGGAGCAAGCATAGTAAGCATTGAGGGCTTTGGGTGAGCTCAGTCCTCGGATTCAACTTCAGAAAATGATGTTGAGCTCAAACTAGACTTTTTTAGGAAATATTCCCCGACTTCGGCATGTTTGAGTCTTGGCTTCGGGCGTCTTAGTCTCCTTAGTTTATTTTTCTTAGGTTATTTTCTATTAATATTTTTCTAATAATTTTGGTAAATCTTTTTATTTATTGTGTCACATGGTATTTTCACGTGGTGTGGTTATGAAATCTTGCTACATGGTTTTACTTTTGTAGTTGTCAAAGTTAGTTACGCAGAGCATGTGTACGTGATGGTATGACCTTTTTACATAGCATAATTTTAGGGATATGTTAGAGATTTCCACATGATTATAGGAGTAAAGTTATTTTTTGCTGCTCAAGAATGTTTAGCTATTAAACCCAGCTTGTGGGTTAAAGAATGAGCTTTTGGTTTTGATAATATTGAATCTGAGCACTAGAGAATTTCTCTGTGTTTGTTTTGGGATTTTATCTTGTTCCTTTGCTAGTAAAATTTTCTGTTAACCAAGCCCACAAGATTGTCGCTATCCTGTCCCGGTATCAGTTTGGTATCAGAGCATCAAGCATCCCCTGGGGTTAATATCCATCAGTTTCAATGGCTGGTGGTAGTGGCCATCGTGGACAGGTTTTGGTTGAGGAAGTCCCGTACTGTGATCGTAATGTTCAGGACGTGATAATTGAGGATTTGCAGAGACAAGTTGCAAAGTTAACTTGACGTCTAACGGCGCAAGATCTCGGTCATCGTGGATAGGTTCCGACTGAGGAAGTCCCGCACCTTAATCATGTGACGACCCTGAATCCAGGTTCCTTTAACCTTAAATCCGGTTCAACATGAGTGCTACCTTGTCCTTATTGTTCATGAATTTTAACAATATTATAATTGCTAAATAATCATTTATTTACAATTTTACAACTTCTCTTTTATTCCAAAATCGCAATCTTTATACATTTCTAGTGTGTCTCAATATCATACATGATACGACATTTTATTATAATCAAATTGAGTATTTAACACTCATATAATATACTAACAAAGTATTATACTACACAATCATTTATCTGTCCAATTTGGACTGATATCTACAATAGACATTTAGATCTTTAGTGAAAGTAATATGCTTTCCTGTTCCTTGATCTTTATCGAGAACTTCAACTAACTTGCACCATCTGAAAATATTAATTTTAAGCAAGAGTGAGCACGAAGGCTCAGCAAGTTTAACAGTTACACATAACACATTACATGCTTCACATAATACACATGCATTGCATCTTAATCTTACATCATGCTTTTCATATTAATAATACTTCATACCTCTCATGCATCACATACAATCATCAACTAGCATTTAACAAATCATGCTTCATATCGGTACATATTTCACATGTAACCATATCTCATATTATTCATATATCACAAATATCATCAAAATATCTTCATGTTAATAATATAACATCAAATTGTAGCATATTAATACACATAGGAGCAAGTTCTGAAAAACTTATCTGGTTCGCTTCTACCATTTACGTTTATTTGCATCTTTCGTTCAACCTACAATTTATATAAGAAATTGACATAATCATTAGTTATAATGACTATAAATCAGTCTTAACTTAAGACCTTAACTTTAAATTATTAACTCTAAATATGTTCGACACACGAACCCTTGTGTTTCGGACAAAAACCATAGCCCAAACCTAGTTGGACATATCGGGTACGCTTAACCAACTTACACCTTCACTACATGTTCTTCGTACGACTTACTTTTAATAAGTTGTCTAAAATTTAGTCACAAATTGACTATTTACATCGGTCTAATTTAATTAAACATTCTTCTTTTACATAACTTAATGATTCAGACATTTAATAATGTACCAAATACTTCAAAATATTATCTACCTTTGATAATATACAACTACATTAAGATATTATTAACCATTTAATAATATTTTAATCACTTATTAATATTATTAACCATTTAATAATATTTTAATCACCTATTAATATTATTAACTATTTAATAATATTTTAATCACATATTAATATTATTAACCATTTAATAATATTTTAATCACATATTAATATTATTAACCATTTAATAATATTTAATATTTTAATCACTTATTAATATTATTAATCATTTAATAATATTTTAATAACATATTAATATTATTAACAATTTAATAATATTTTAATCACATATTAATATTATTAATTATTTAATAATATTTTAATCATTTACTAATGTTATTCATCATTTAATAACTTTTTAATCATATACTAATATTATTGATCATTTAATAATATTTTAAATACACATCAAAAAATACCAATAGTTAACTTTTTAATTGTGTTAACTTTAATTTTTATTTTAAACATTTAGTTACCAATTAATCAGTAATAGATTTCATATATATTGGTTTAATAACCAAACACATTCATTTTATACTTATTTCAACTTAATTTTTTAAAGAAAACTCGACCCGGACCGACCCGACCTAGAGCACCAAAAATCTGCTTGGCAGATTGTTCTGACGCAGCTGCGTCAGTCCTAACGCAGGTGCGTTAGGACATTCTGTCCGAAAGTTCATTTTTTTGACTGCTCAACCCTTCGACAGCCATAACTTTTTCATTTTAAAACATTTTGGGATGATTATTGAGTCCATTCTTATCATAATTTCCCCCTCTACAATTTCTCTTTAGATCACAAATCCAAATTCTGAACGGAACTGGACTAAAAACTGCTCACAAGGACAAAGTAAAAACTAAAATCACAAATCCTTGGTTTTAATTGTTCAAACTTGAATAAAATAAACTCTACACATCCAAATGACACCAACTTAGTGTTGTTGTCTTCCTAACTTCTTGTTTTACAATATTTCATGGTTCGATCACATTTTTAAAAATATTTTGACAATAAATTTAAGATCGAACCATCTAGGGTTTTACCGGTAAATCGTTATATGGACTTTCCTTCTAATTCTTTACGTACCACCTGTGACGCCCCCAAATCTGGGCCCACACAGCCCAAACTTGAGTCGTCAAAATACTACAACAAAATTATTACAACAAAGCACAACGTACAACAATACAGTGTATAATAATACACAACTAAGTCTTCATTATTATTGCCACACTATTTTACAAAACGTGAAGACTATGATAACTATTCCTCGGACCCTCACTCCATTCCCCGGCTAGACCCTGTTATGTTTTCATCTCCTGTTGAAAAACAATGGAACAAAAGAAAGGGTGAGCTCAAATAGCCCAGTAAAGAATATCATGACTAAGATAATGACGAATAAATTATCATTAGTCTTCAACAGTTGAGTTCTTGATAGAATACAATAGACTACAAGGTTTATATCAAAAACTGCAGTTAAATTCTTAAACAACGTTCAGATCAATAATAGCAGCGGAATGAGTAATCTATTAGAAGAATAATGCAGACTATAATGTCCACTCGGTTCTCTTTTTAGGAAAAACATCCTCGACTTTTATCATCTGAATTATCATTAGTCAAGATAATACAAATTCACAGTTCCTGATCATAATCATGCACATCAACAGTTCATTTTTGTACTACGGGCCAAAGATATTCAATATAGCACCAACGGTCATGATTATACCAGATTCAGCCTTTGGTCATAATCATACCAAGCAACAGTTCATCTTTACACTACGGGCCAAAGAGAACATTCACCACGTGCCATAAAAGACACCGAACAGATGTATCGCCTTTAACCTATTATATCGCCTTTAACCTATCATCTGTTCAACAAATATATCACATCTGTGCCCCCGGCCACAGATATTCACAACAGCTTGATTTTTGGATGATTAGAATGATATAAATGATGAACAGAAGAAATAGGATAACAATAAGTATCGGAAGTTTACTTTGTACAGATTCAAATAATGTCCAAATTGTCAACATGATGTGGAGTGAAATTCAAGATCCACAGTTCAGAATAACGGTTACAATTCAATAGAAATGTTCACGTAAATAGGAAGGTTCAGTTGAAATAATGAAGTTCAACTATTATGGAACATATAATATTTTCAGGAATTATAGAAGCAATAGTTCCATAATAAATTTCGATTTAGGAGTATGAAAGAAAATAATATCCCTTACCGTAGCAGGTTTGATTAACAAAAGGTGAAGGAAATTAATACAAAGGGTTATTCACCAACAGGCGGCAAACCGCTCCGTAAGGTTATTCCCACAATTTAATAGAATTTGAGTACAAAGAGTTATTCACCAAACAGGCGGCAATCCGCTCCGTAAGGTTATTCTCAGAGATTAATAATGAATGAATACGAAAGGTTATTCACCAACAGGCGGCAATCCGCTCCGTAAGGTTATTCTCACAATTTAATAGGATTTGAGTACAAAGAGTTATTCACCAAGCAGGCGGCAATCCGCTCCGTAAGGTTATTCTCAGAGATTAATAATGAATGAATACGAAAGGTTATTTCTGTCGTTTTCTATATCCGACAAATATTCCGTTGTGGGGTCCACCAATAATTTGTTATTTCGGCGCCGTCGGACCAAACGAATATTCCCCGACCAAACGAATATTGTCCGACAAAATAAAATTTGCACATAACATCCTTAACTTTTAACTTTATCGATTTAACCACTTACTGTTTAAAAAATATCTATATGAAGAAAAATTAAATTTTGTATTTCATAAAATTCGGGGTCTTACACCACCTATACAAATACATGTATTAACTATATCAAACTATGAATATACCTATATATCATAGTTTTAGACTTCCAGATCATCAAAATAACTTTTGATCGGTTAAAAATATATTTTAACCGTTCAAATCATATCTAAACTATAAAAATGAACTAAGGAAGAGATAGAACACTTTTGAACGTCTAGCACTTTTTCTTGGTGGAATCATCAATCTCCCAAAGTTGCTTGCTTTTCTCTAGAATGCTTTCCATTTTCTCTCTAGTTGCTCTAAAAATTGTCTAACCAACAAAACACATAGATGAGACACTCTATTTATAGCACTTCTCTAGACATACTTAACATTTCCTAATCAACTAATGCTAGTCAATTAGGAGCTTAATTCATGTTTACCATAGCAAGGAATGACTAGCTTGATGGACACTTTGATTGAGATCTATCAAGATAGTTTACAAGCTACCAATGGAGTGACATTTAAGCAACCAAATGCAACAAGCCACCATGTGGGCCCCCTAAATCTCAGCAAAATGAGATTAAATCTCCCATTTTTGCTTTATTTTTATAGCTTATACACACACACACACACGCACGCGCGCACACACACACACACACACACACGCGCGCGCGCACACACACACACACCCACACACACACACACACACACACACACACACACACACACATATATATATATATATATATATATATATATATATATATATATTGACCAATTTTGACTACCATTTGGGCTTCACATTGGACTCTAGGATTTAAATATATTGGGCTCTTCCATTTAATTTGGTTGGGCTCAATTTAATTATTCTATTGGGCTAACATCAAATACCCTATGTTACATTTAATTAAAACAAGCATTGGGCTAGTTTAATTAATTACATGGACTAAAGTTTAATTAATTACATGAACTACTAGGTAAATTAATTTGACCTAGAATAATATCACATTTGGATTTAAAATATACTCCAATTAGACTTGCTATAAATAATTCTACCACCTTGGGTTACTCAATTAACTCATCCATAATTAATTCTCATCACTACCTTCCTTCCTTTAGCAATTAACCAATGTTTGGTTAATTCTCTATCTTGCCTACCAACTAGGGTTATTCAATTAACCCTACATTAGTTAATTCTCCACTCTCAACCAAATTTCCCAACACTTTGATCATCAATTGACTTTTTAAACGTTTGGGCTACATAGTTTACTTTGCATTGAGCTTTCTTATTTAATTACTTGAGCTACCCAACATAACTCACACATCTTTCATAACTTGGGCTAGGTAATTTATTTAATTGGACTACCACCCCATTATATACAATACTTGCCAACATTAATTAATTGGACTTATATTAATTACCTCTTGGGCTATTAATCAACATAACACTTGGGTTTATTATTTAATTACTCACCTTCAAGCAAATATTCCCATATTGGGCTTGTTTTAAATCCATTAATGGACTCTATACAACAATTTAATAATTAAGTTAATTAGTTAATTAATTACTTCACATTATTGTCATCCAAGACAATCATCCTAAATTTTTCACAACTTTAACTCATACTAATATAATTAACCTAATTAATTATATTTCATGACTTCATATTTAAACTAATTAATTTATTAGTTTAATTGAGTATTTATTTTTCTTATCTTCTTGTTTGGCTAACAAGCACGCTTTATGTATATATGTATATCAATATAACAACTTTCACTTCTCAATTGAATTTATTTCCTTAATAAATTCTCTACATGTATCATTACAATATCCTCACATTTAATTTCTAACAAGTAAATCATAAAAAAAAAATGTTTACCCATTTTCTACACATCTTACTTCTCAAATTCTAGGTTTTAAACTATAACCTTTAATTAATATTTAAAAATCTTATTTACAAACCTTGTAAATATTTGGGATATTACAGATCATGCTAAGGAGGATTATGAATTCGAGTTGAGTTTTGACAACCCTTACCACCATAGGGATTATTTCTGGGAATGACGTGGTTGATATGATCATTGTCGAGATCTGGGTTTTAAGGTGGAACTACTAGAGTTTTTTGGTATGTTGCAAGATGAGGGATTCATCGATTATGTGAACAAAGTGGAGCGTATTTTTGAATATAAGGAGGTTCCAGATAGTGTCAAGGTGAAATTAGTTGCTATTAAACTCAAGGGCAAAACATTTGCTTGGTGAGAGCAGTTGAGATGCTCACAGGAAAGGTAGGGTAAGACTAAAATCACGGATTGAGAGAAGATGAAAAAGGAAATGTAGAGTCACTTTCTTCTTTTTGGGTACACTCAATCCTTATTTAAGTGGCTGCAGTTGTTGAGGAAAGGAACCCAAATCTTTGATTTGCTTGAGACAGAGGAGCAACTGGTAGCAAGGTATTTGGGATGACTGTGATAACCCTTACAGGATGTTCTTAGTCTTCATTCAATTTGTACTATTTTTGAGGCTTGTTAGCGAGCACGTTATGTGGAGCAACAATAGAGAAGGCGTCCAATGATGAGGATTAATCCAAATAGTAGACCAACACTCTCACAATAAGCCCGTCCTACTCCGCAACAACCATAAGGTGTGATATCCCAGATATTTATGAGATTCAAAAATATAATCAAATGCTATTAAAGGTTGAATTATAAAAACCAAGCACTAGTAAGTCAATAGATGATTAATGAAATGAATGACTAAGCATTTAACCTAATTCGAATATTAGGGTTAAATTGGAAAACATGTGTTGGAAGTTAAAACCTATAAGTGGTTGAGGGTGTAGACGGTAAGGTATACACCAAGTCAAGTATTTATACGACGTATAGATACAGATAACCCGATTCACAAAGGTAGTTGGAATACGGGAAGAATACGAAAATAAAACGAACGGTTCACAAAGACGAACATGATGCAAAAAAAAGGAAAAGGTCCGATATGCAGTAGTACCTGTAAAGCGACCATAGAGATCAATAAAGATTGACTCCATGATTGTCGGTTATTTGCTAGTTAAAAGTGAAATTACTATTTTAATTTTCGATAGTTGGAAAGTTATTAAATTATAATAAGACGAAAAAGGATGTGGCTAGAATGCGAAAACCCTAATCGAACCGATTAGGTTAAGAAATAAAATTAAGGCTAACCTAATTGTTAATAAATCCTAATTAAGATCCAAACACCAATTAATTGGGTGACATGGATTGTAGAGATTAATTAGGCCCAAACATAAACCTAATTAAGGTTAGGGCCAAAGTTTGGTAGGAATTTAAATAAAAGCTTAATAGAAATCAATGTGGGAATTAATTAAAAATCCAAATTAATGATCAATTGATTTTGTGTCTAGCAAGTCTAATTGGATTAAGTTTTTAGTTAATGTTGCATTTAATTAAGCTTCAATGTAATTTAAATTGGTAGCTTGACAAATGTAACATGGCAGTCCAAACAAGAATTATTAAATTAGTGATTCATGAATTAATAAATGCTAACCCTAATGTGGTATAATTAATTCATGTTAGTAATTAATATCATGTGATTTACTTGATAACTCAATCAAGTTAAATGCTTAGCCCATTGTTGGAGGAATTTTCTAGCTCAAACATTTAATTAAATGAGGCCCAAAGGAAATGCAAGGTGTAGCCCAATGAATTAATTTAACTAGGCCTAAAACCTAGTCCAAATATATATACGTTGGTAAATATATATATATATATATATATATATATATATATATATATATATATATATATATATATATATATATATATATATTACCACATTGTATCATTAAAATAAAAGAAAAATTAAATTTGGAGCCTTAGGAACCTAAAAATTAGCAATATCAAGGAGCATTGCGGGAGGTTATTTAGCTTCCCTTGGAAGTTTTGTAGCATTGGTAAAAGCATAGAAGTGATGGGAGAAGGTGATGTAAGAGGCTAGTAGGCCTATGGTGATGTGTTGGGTGAAAATGATGCTTACAACTTATGTAAGTATACATTTTCACTAGGTAAGTGATTATACTCTCATTCATTTCACTTATTCATTAGTTCACTTTTTCTCTCATAAGCTTAAGAGCAAAAGAAGAGTTAGAGAGAAAATCAAAGAGAAAAAGTTAGATCTTATGAGATTAAATGTTTGGATGATCTTGAAGCAAGGATTAAAGTGCTTCAAACCCTAACTTTCACTTTAATATTGCGTTTTATATGTTTGGAGTGTTTTTATTGGTCAAATATGTATTTTAATGGCAGAAAATCATTTTCAAAGCTCTTGATGCTTAAATTCATGATAGACTAGTATATCTAGGGTTTAATGAGTTTAAGATGAGTTTTGATATGCATCTATATTGGAAAGTTTGACAAAAACATGAAATCGATTTTCGTTAGAAAACCCAAAACTGGGTAGTCCATTCCCGGAGTTACTGTTCACGTTTCGTAAGTCGTATTCATGATCCGTAACTTTTGGATGGTAGGATTATGAGATAATAAGAGATTCCAAGCGGAAGAACTAAAAAAATATTAAATGAGCTATTTATAATGATTTTTCTAGCAAAACAGTTCCTGCCGAAAAGATGCCAAAAAGCTATTGTCCAAATTTTTAAAGGGACTATTTGGGCCACTTTTCTTACTCCAAAAATTTCAGCCATTTTAGATGTGGTAGTATATGGTATATACCAGACACTGTAAAAATTTGAGCTCGATTCGACCTCGGATGAGTGAGTTATGACCTAAACCATTTCGTACATTTTAAAATTTTTGTCAGCAATAACTTGATGTGTACTACTCAGAATCTTATGAAATATTTACTGGAGCTTTTCTAGTACGGAAGGCAGCTTTAATATAAATTTCATAATTTTCTGATGAAAACTAAATGTTTAATAAATACGGTAAATTTTGGACAGAAATGGACTATTTAAAAATAGTAAATAAAGTTGGAAAATTAAATGAAAATTATTTTGTGTATGGAATGAAATATACTAAAGATATCTAAGAGTTATAAAAATAATAAGTCAATTAAGTATTTTTAATAAATACGAAGGACTTAAGAAAAATAAGGATAAAAGAATAAAAGAATTATGTATTATACAATTTTAATTAAATAATACATAAAGTTTATTATTTATTATTTAAATAATATTTAATAATAAATAAAGTAAATAAAAAGAATTTAATTAATTATTTATTATTTAAATACTAAATAATAAATAAAGTAAAGGTGTATATGAAGTTGATAAAATAATTATTTATTATTTACTTAATATTAAATAATAAATAATGGTGATTAATTATCTAATTATTATTTAAAGGATATTAAATAATAATTAAAGAAAGATAAATTTAATAAGGTGATTATTTATTTTTTAATAAATAAGGATGACTAATTATTTAATTTTTATTTAAAGGATATTAAATAATAATTAAAGAAAGATGAAGCTAGTAAAATGATAATTTGTTATTCAATTAATATTAAATAATAAATGGGTTAATTAATTAAGAAATTATTATTTAAATGATATTTAATAATCATTAAAGGAATTGAGGATAATTAATTAATTAATTATTATTTAAATGATATAAAATAATAATTAAAGAGAAATAAGGTTAAGAAAATAATTTTTTATGTAAAGATCAATAAACAAGTAAAGTTAATTAAATTATTTATTTATTTAATTAATATTAAATAAATTAAAAGAAGGAATTAAAGGAATAAGGAGGTGATTAAGCAATTTATATTTAATTTTTTAAATCTTTAAATATTACTAAAGGAGTAAATTATTATTAAATATTTAATGATAATAGCAAGTGATGAAATATTATTAAAGGATTAATAATATTCGTAATTGGGTAAATATTATTAAGGGCTTAGCAATATTAGTTAGTAACTAATTAAGATGTTGTTCAATACTTAATAACGTTTCTAATTTAATGAGGTATTATTAATGTATAATAATACTAGTCGGTAATTAAAATATTATCTAAGGGTAATAATATTGTCCTATAATTTATGAGTTAGTAAATAGGAAATTATGTGTTGTCGAGTCAATTTATTTGAGAATGATAAATGAATTGTGTAAGCGTAAGCGAAGAAGCAATTCATACAAGTTTTTCAGAACTTGTTGTTATGTGCATTATTATGTTATAAAGTGATATCAAATTATTTATATGAAGCCATATTGATGTTATTGGTGTTATGTGAATAATCAATGAGTATGATTATGTGTGGATTATGTGAACAACATGAAGCAAGATTACATGTTAACATGAAAGGATATAAATTGTGAAGCATGATTTAAATGCTATGTTGATGAACAAAGAAGCATGTATTGTGACACCCCAGGATTTAACAAGAATTTTAAATGAGAATTATGGTAATTAAGTAAATGTTATTAGTTAAAAACCTAGTGTTGAATGATAGATGTATCAAGGAATGATAAAATATGAATTATTATGCGATCAAGGTGTTAGAATGGATCAGTGTGATTGAAATATTAAAAAGGAATCTATGTGATTAAATATAGAAAGAAGAGTAAAGGTAATGAGGAAAGCATAAGTGAATTGAGAATTAGTTATGAATATTTAAGACAAGTTAAATGAATAGGCCTGGAGAGGCGAAGGTATGTATGTGCAGTAATGAAGGAACATGTTGACCTAATTTGTATATTAGGGATTTAAGTAATAGCAAGGATAATGATTTGTTAATGTTGTGAGGTTATGAAGAAATTGCTATTATGGATTGAAATTAGTTATGTAGTTATACGATGTGTAGAAATGGAAGATAATACCCCGAAAATGAGTAAAAAGGAAGTTGTATGCAATTATGATTAAATTGGTAAATATGTATATTAAGTAAATAAGCTAATGGACTTAAAAGTTGTGAATGATTATTATGACTTAAAGGTTAAAGGACGATGATTTTTGGTAATTCGGTCGAGGTTCGCTTCTCGAGAAAGCAGTTTACGGAAAAAGTGAACATTTTGCTTATTGGAGATATTGAAAAGTGAGGTTTATTGAATATGGAACCGAAATGGTTCGTAGAAAATTAAGAATGATATGATATGTAAAGATTAGTAATTATGGTAAATTATGGATAATTATTATTAATTAATGAAATTGGCATTTTGAGGTGTGACAAGAGATTTGGGACAAGTCAATTATGGTGTATTTGATGATGAAATTAAATTCAAGCATAAGGAAACAAGTTTGAATCAAAATGGGCTTGAAATGGATTAAAAATGATTAAATTATGATTTATGGGAATTAATTTTCTCTAGATTTTGAGGTTTTTGACCAAAATAACCTTGACAATTTGGGTAATGACTTATTTGTCCCAAGTGGTGAAATGAAGGAAATACCCTTCACTTAAAATGTGAAATGACATAAATGCCCCTAACCATGATTAAGTTAAACTAACTAAGTTGGGTTACTTGTTGGAGAAAGCATGCAACTTATATATGTGAATAATTGATAAGCATGAGCATAACTTATCTTTATTTCTTCTTCATCATCCGGTTAACAAGCTAAGAGAGAAAGAGAGAGAAAACCATTAGAGTCATGGAGAAGAGCTAGGAAACATGGAGCTAGAGACCTCAAATGACTAAGTAACAAGAAGAAAAGAGGAAGAACTCATCAAGATAAAGCTATCTATGTGAAGAAGTTTTCCATCCAAGGAGGTATAAACATGATCTAGTTTTAAAAATTTGAAGTTTATGTGATTAAGTTTAAGAATAGGTATCACCATGCATGTATCTTTGAAATACATGGTTTGATTATGGAGTTTATGTGAGTTATATGCTATATGTTTAGTAAGTCATGAAACCCTAAGTTCCAAAGTGGTAGAATAAAGTTGATGAACTATTCATGTTCTTATTCAAGGCTAGAAATTATGATTCATGGATGATTATATGTTATTTGTTGGAAATATGGATGAAACCCTAAATAAGGGTGTTGATTATGTGAGAAGCATGCATAAATTGATGCTAGATGGTTTCAAAGAAACATAAATGGAAGAAAAATATGTTTTGTTAGTGAAAAGTCAAATATTAGGCTATACTTTTTGTGTAGATAACGTAATAATCTGTAAAGTGCACTAGAATGTGTATAGGGAAGTTATAAAGACGTGCAAAGTCATTAAACGTGTTTATGGTAACTTATGTGGTATGTTGAGGTTAAGATGTCAAGTGGTGTCCAAGCTTTGGAATTTGAAAGTTTTGAGAAGTTAAGGAAAAATTCGATCTAAAGGTGATTTATGGCAATTTTGATGAATTAAAGGTGAAATAGAGTCAAATGATTAAGTTTTATGTTATTACACGTGTTTAGGTTGATTTGTTAATCAACGGATTTAAATTTGAAGGAAAATACGATTCGAACGATCGAAATCGATCGTTTCGACTCGAAATGGATTTTAACGGATAAAACTCGCCTCGTGCGAAATTTTATGGTTTTGAAAGTTTGGACATGTCATATATAGGTTATATGAACTATGTCAAGTATTGGAATGGAGTTTTAAAGCAATTGGCCAAAAATCACAAAGTTGCAAAAGTTGAGTTTTAAAAATCTGAAATTTTTTCTAAGTCTGGAAAAGCTTTGAACAGCCCTCCTATGGGCAAGTTTATCTCTGATTTTAAGAAGTCAAATGAGGCAAATGAAAATTTTATAAAATACTATGGTATGAGGTCTACATGTGTACCAAATTTGGTGTCAATTGGATGTATGGTTAAAGAATTAAAAATCAGCAAAGAATGAGAGAAAATCAAAATTTCAGTTTTTGGCTGGAAAGGGAAGCACGGCCGGGGCCAGATTTTTAAGGCAAAAAGCTGGCCGGGGCCAGATTTGGCTGAGAGGTCATGGCCGGGGCCATGTATTCTAGGCCAAAAATCTGGCCAGGGCCGCGGATGACAGACTTTGAAAAAAATGTTATTTTAACCCAAAATGAAATGTTTTGATATAAAATGTTAGAGACATGTATAACAAGTCATAAATTGATAAAAATGATCAATATGGTAGATGATAAGGCATAAAGAAACAATGTGTTTTGTGTTAAAGTTATGTAAAGATAAAAGATAACTTAAACAGCAAGGTTTAGCATGCATGGGTATGTAATTAATGTGTAAACCAACATTTTGGTTATGTAAGACCCAATCGAGATAAGATATTACCAATAGAGATAAACGAGGATAAAGGGTATTAAGACAATGAGCAATGAATGGTATGAGATAATATACCTACAGCTAGAGAAAAGTATTGTAATGTTTGTGTTCTAGGATGGAGATAAGGTAGGATGTATTATTAACCTATGTAGGGTATAATACATCACATGTGATGTGAATAGAGACAAATGGTCTAATAATTATGATGTACGTTTGATAAGTTATATAAGTTATGATCTTATAGTGATACATATAGATTGTATGTTTACAGATAAGGTTCGAACAAGCAACCTGAGGCAAGGAATGATAGAAGGCCAAGCGAAGCAACAAAGGTTAAGTAAAATAAATGCAGACTAGGCAAGTTTTTCAGACCTAAAAGTACTGATTGAACTACGTGAGCTATGTGATAGCATATGAGTTGAATGTGCCTTATGTGCAATTATGTGGTTAAGTGCTAAATGAATTACATGACATTACGCATAGTATATTAAGGTAAAGGATACATGACGCACATTATGAACTGCGAGCATGAAAGGTGTTATCTGATTAACTTGCTGAGCTTTATGCTCATTCTTGCTATAAACTAACTTTTTAGGTAACGTACAAGTAGGCCGGAGGTTCCGGTGCAGCTAAAGGTACAGAGTGTTAAATGCATGGATAAATGTGAAGGAATTTTGATAAATGTGAAATGTTCATGTAAAATTGATAAATGTTAAACCTAGAGGGAAGTAAAGGATGTATGGTTTGTAAATCCATATAGTTAAAGGTGCATGCATGTATTATTTAAAGTAGAAGTGATAATGAGGCTGTATGATTGTAATAATGACGTAAGTCGAGTATGGATATAATGAAACTCGCATGTATGGTATGAATCAGGATATGTATGATATAGATGTGTACAGGTATTTATGAACATGAATAGACATATATAAATAGGGCCTTAAACGAATAGTTCATGGCGAAATTTCAGTTACGGGACATGTTAAAGTATAATAATATATATATGATTTAAACTGGTAATAAACTAGGTCACAAATTATTAATGTTTGACCTAAGTTTAATGAAAGGTAAGAAACATTACGATCTTAAGGCAGATAAGGGGTGTAAGATAAAGTGTTTTAAAAAAAAATAAAATGGACCGTATTTATGGTCAACTCAATGGTTTTAAAGGTCAAATGTCAAGGTTTGACGCACGGGATCCCGGTTAATGTGGTTTAAGGTTTATGATTATGTCATCCAGAATAGAATGGATATAATTAAAGGAAGGTGGGATCTTGGGGCGTCACATGTATAACATGTCATATATTGATATATTGTTAATCATGCATGATGCATGAGCTATGTGATATATTATAACTGTTAGACTTGTTAAGCCGTTGTGCTCACACTTGCTTAAAACAAAAACTTTCAGCTAAGGACGAAGAAATTCAGAAGTCCCGATAGCGCCCAGAAATCAAGAATGATTGTTGCTTAAGGAGAATTAAGGACAAAATTTGGTGTGATATCGCAAGCACCCAAAAATAAAATCTTACTTTGGAAAAATAAATATGTAGTAGTGCAAGTAAGAGTCAATCCCACAGAGAATGATTAATTTAATTTTATGTTTTTGTAAACTAAAATTGGGGGGTTTTTAATTAAAGAAATAATTTAAATAAAATTAATTAAAATAAAGATGCAAGAAATAAAAATAAAAAGCCTTGGTTTAAGTTAATATCCACCATCAAGAATTTACAACTGATCACTGATGCAAAAATAAATCAATTCATATTTTAAATATTCAACGTGGAATAATTACTCCCATTCGAATAATTTTCCTATCTCTCCTTAATTTTAGTTAAGCAGAAACAAAAGATCTAAATAACCTTTACTACCAAATAATCTCAGACAAGCGCTAAAGATTTAACCTAGTAGCAGCATAAAGAAATAGAGAGATCGTTGAACTAAACAACACAATCCAAGCGTTTGCATTTAATTTAGATGAATATTTTTCCTAAGATAAAATAATATTTTGATAAGCAAAATAATTATTAAACTTAGTTGCTTCGCAAATTAAAGTGACCAAACAATTACGGATTTGATATTTAATTTAGCAGTAGATTTCAACGAATAATAAACTAGTATGCATCCTAACAATTAAACGAATTAATCATAAAATTAAACACAGAAAAATATCTAATACTCAAAATATAAATTGAACAATTAAAATAAATTAGATTTCACAATGTAGAAATCTTGATGGCTTCAATCACTTAAACCAAGAAAAAGAATTTAGCTACTCATAATTGTAGAGAGCATCAAAGAATAGAAGAAAGAATTTTTATTCTAATAGAAAAGTTGTGTCTTACAATGTATGTCAAACCCTCTATCTATAGGCTCCAAAATCCTCCTAAACCTAGTTGGAATTACTCTTTCAAAACCTTAATAGGATTTAAAATACAAATAAAAATAAAAGAAAAAGAAAAATAATTATTATCCTAACCCTAGTTGAAATTAAAATCCAATTTGGAATCAAAAAGGAGTAAAATTCCCGAAATAATCTGTTTTGGGCAATTAACGCGTCAAACAAACACGCCCTTCGCACCCCTTGACCCGGTCAACTCACGCTGCCGCGCACATTGCGCGATACTGGCCGTAAAACGACGTCGTTTTGTTCCGTTCTTGCGACTGTTCACGACACTGCGCGCATTGCGCGGAAGCTCTGATTAAACGGCGTCGTTTTGATGCTCGGCAGTCCATCCCCGCGCATTGCGCGGTCGCCACTTTTTCCAGAAATTACCGAAATGCCATCGAGCCGTTTATTTACGATTTTGCCATTCCGCTGCTAATTTACGATTTTGCCACTCGATCTTTGCAGAATTTATGAAATTGCCCCCAAAGCTTATTTTTCCTACAAAATAAAATATAAAATAGTTAAAAATAAATAAAAATAATATAAAAATACTAAAAATAATAAAAATGCATAATGATTAATAAAACACCTAAAACACTAAAAATAAATAAAAACACATAAATAAAAATAAATGTAAAAATACTATAAAATTACCTAAATTAACATAAATTAACTAAAATTCTATAAAACCTAATAAAATCAAAATAAGCTAAATAATTAAACATTTAAGCACACAATAAATATAAAAACTAAGTATTAGTGAATAAAAATAGCATATAATTCAACCCTATCAAATACCCCCACACTTAGCTTTTTGCTCGTCCTCGGGCAAAACAAAAATAAAAACTATAAAAATAAAATTAATAACCAAACAACTTATTTGAGCAACAGATCAATATAAATTTCAATATCAGCCTCAAAGATTTTTAAATTAATAACTCAAAGAAAATTTCAAAATTATGCAAAGTCCAAAATTCAACATATTTATTAATCTTACTTACTCAAGACCCTTTGTGTGTGTGTGAATCCCAAATGTATCAAACTAGAAAAAAACTTAGATCTGCTCACATAATTAAATGTCTCATAAATGATATAAAAAATGGTTAGTTTAACAACAAAACTTTATAGTCTTACTTTTCACATCATTTTCTATTAATACAGACACATATAACTAGAAGATCAAAAGGTTTTTAACAATTATACACACTAGGATTATTAATATGCATTTTTTCAAATATTTTTTCATTTTTTTTAATGGGTGCATTTTATGCTCCATCCCATTTTTTTTTTCTTTTTTCTTTTTTTTTCCACGGTTAGTGCATTTTATGCTCCATCTCACCAGCGAGTGCGTTTTACGCTCCTTCTCGCTTTACATGTGTTTATGAGTGAGTGCGTTTTACGCTCCATCTCAACCCACCACAAGATTTTTTCTTTGTCAATAATAATCCTAGAAAAATACCTAAATCATCTCCTCCAAATTATATTTTGCCTTATATTTCACTTCAAATAATGATCAAATAAGATATAGAGTTCAAAAATATCCTTCATAAGCATTTAACCATATAAACTTTCTCTAAATTAAAACTAGCTCAAAGAAATGGATATAAATGCAGAAAAATTTAAAAGATTTCAAAAAAAATAAATAATAATCAATAAAAAGTCAAAAATTCAAACTAAGCAAAAATTTATCCTTTTTCCAAAAGTTATTAAATAAAAATCAAAATTTTATCATTGGCTAAAAATTTAAAATTCAATTAATTTATTACTCAAGCGACACATCCTAAAAATAAAAAAAAACTACCCCATTTTCGTAGAAAACACGGTTACACTTAGCATGTGCAACAAGCCTTTGAACCCCAAGGTTACCCCAAGTGGACGATTTTTGTCTCGTGAGGGTTTGCAGTGAATATACCCACAAAATTCAAATTTTCAAAATTTTTAAATTTTCCTAAAAATAAAACAATTTTTGTTTTTTTATTTTTTTAAAAAAAATAAAAATAAATAAATAATAATAAAAAAAGAAATAATTTTTTTTTTTAAAATTTCCTAAAAATAAAATAAATACCCTAAATCCCTTCCCCTACACTTAAAATTTACATTGTCCCCAATGTAAAGAAAAATGGCATAAATAACTAATCTATAAATGCAAAAATAAAAAGAAAGAAAATTATACTCCCCTTGGGTTGCCTCCCAAGCAGCGCCTTTGTTTATCGTCATTGGCTTGACAGTATGATTAAACACTACGTTACTCCTTCCTCTTGAATTTTGACCATTTCATCCATCTTTACTCCATTTATCATAGTCTTGTTAAAACTCCCTTGCAGTGGATATGAAGGTTCTACTCCATCTTCAATGAACATATATTCGAGACGATTAGGGAGAGGCTTCAAATCTGGAATGTAATCCTGCAAAACAAAAGGTAAAGATTTCTTGTTAGGAACTGGTAAGTCAAAATATGGATCATTACCTGTGTTCGGAGAATCATTCACAGCCGCAATAGTTCTCTCTAAATCAGCACTCAAGACTAACTCCTCTTTCTCTTTCCCAAAACTCTGACTGCATGTCGTTTTCAATTCATCATTTCCATTATTTTTAGAAACTTTTGCTGTTAAAGAATCAATCACATCAACAGAGTAGACAGGATTATGACATTTCATGGCATCAAAAATATTAATGTTAACAATTTCGCCATCAAACTTCATTGTCAGTGTACCACTATGAACATCAATATTAGTTTTGGAAGTCTTTAAGAAAGGTCTTCCCAACAAAATAGGAGCATTTTGATCACCGTTTTCCATATCAAGCACATAAAAATCAGCAGAAAAAATTAAATTATCTACTTGCACAAGAACATCATCTACTATACCCTTAGGATAAGTGTTAGACCTATCAGCCAACTGAATCACAGTACCAGTTATATTTAAAGGTTCAAGTTGCAAAGAAGCATATATAGAATATGGCATGACATTAATAGATGCTCCTAAGTCTAACATGGCTTGTTCAAATCTAGTGTTACCTATCTTGCAAGGGATAGTAAACATTCCTGGATCTCAGCATTTTGTAGGATGTTTTCTTTGAATTACGGCAGACACATTCTTTCCTACTTGTACCTTTTCATATTTTTTAAGTGTTTGTTTCCTCCTATGTGTACACAATTCTTTTAGAAATCTAGCAAAGCGAGGTACTTGTTTAATTGCATCTAACAATGGAATTTTGACCTCGCATTGATGAAAAGTTTCATATAAGTCTGAGTCTTTCTCGTATGTCCTTTTTTCTGTTAAAGCATGAGGGAAAGGGGGTACCGGTTTATACTCAGAGAGAGGTGGAAATTTATGCTTAGGAGTACCATTGTCGACTAGAACATTGTCGTCCTCTTGACTGTTGTCTACCTCTTTATTGTCCATTCCTGTTTTGCTTTGCTCTTTTGGCGCAGACTCTGTCTTTGTTGGAGTTTCGATCTCTTTACCGCTTCTCAACGTGATTGCACTAACATTTGCTTTTGGATTCGCCATTGTTTGCGAGGGTACTTTTTCAGAATTTTGCGCCTCCAATCTACTGATGGCACTTGTCATTTGTCCCATCTGTGTAGTTAAATTCTGTATATTTGCCTTCGTTTCCTGTTGAAATTGCAAAGTGTTAGTGCTAAGTTGTGTAATTATATCCTCCAAAAACATATGAGAATCAGATGTTTGGCCCTGTTGTTTGTTAGGATATAGCTGCTTGTTTTGTTGGTAGCTTGAGAAATTTTAAGTCGCAGACGGATTCCCTTGTGGATTTCCATAGCCGAAATTCGAATGATCTCTCCAACCTGAGTTGTACGTGTTCGCGTAAGGATCATATCTCTTTTGTGGTTGACCAGGGAAACCACCTACTGCATGCATTTGTTCGTGGGACTCCTCTTGAAGAGTGGGACACATATCCGTCGTATGTCCTACGATTGCGCAAATTTCGCAAGCTTTCACTTGTTGCATATTACCTACAGCCATTTGACGAACAACGGAGGTTAGATTATCAATTTGTTGCTCAAGTGAAGAAATATTTACCTCATTAACATTCTTGGATGAAAAATCAAGTCTAGTGCCAAATTGTTGGGAGTTAGCAACCATGTTTGCAATTAAGTTCCTTGCAGCTTCGGGCGTTTTGTCCACCAAAGCTCCTCCACTGGCAACATCGATCATGCTCCTATCAGTAGACATAAGTCATTCATAGAAGTATTGGACGAGGAGTTGCTCGCTGATTTGATGGTGGGGGCAGCTTGCACATAGTTGCTTGAAACGTTCCCAATATTCGTACAAGGATTCTCCATGGTTCTGCCTCACACCACAAATGTCTTTCCTAATATTGGCTGCCCTTGAAGCTGGAAAATATTTCTCCAAGAATAGTCTTTTCATCTCTTCCCATGTGGTGATGCTTCCGGAGGGTAGGTACTAGAGTCAATCCTTAGCCATATCCTTTAAGGAAAACGGAAAAGTTCTTAGATTGATTTGCTCTTCAGTCACTCCAGAAGGTTTCAGACTTGTGCACACCATATGGAATTCCTTTAAATGTTTGTGAGGATCTTCACCTGCAAGGCCATGAAAATTTGGCAATAGATGGATTATACCTGATTTTAATTCAAAGGAAGTGTTAGCATCTACATTTGGAAAAATTATGCTTAAAGGTTGTTGATTCAAATCAGGGGCCGCAAGCTCTTTCAAAGTTCGACTCCTAGCCATGATTTCCATCTTCAACCTGCACAACTCAAATAAAATATGAAAACTAGAAAAAAAAAAAAACTAAGAATAATTACTAAATTAAATTAATATTTACAAAAGCACAAAATTAAATTAAGATCATTCCCCGGCAACGGCGCCAAAATTTGATGTGATATCGCATTCACCCAAAAATAAAATCTTACTTTGGAAAAATAAATATGTAGTAGTGCAAGTAAGAGTCAATCCCACAGAGAATGATTAATTTAATTTTATGTTTTTGTAAACTAAAATTGGGGGGTTTTTAATTAAAGAAATAATTTAAATAAAATTAATTAAAATAAAGATGCAAGAAATAAAAATAAAAAGCCTTGGTTTTAGTTAATATCCACCATCAAGAATTTACAACTGATCACTGATGCAAAAATAAATCAATTCATATTTTAAATATTCAACGTGGAATAATTACTCCCATTCGAATAATTTTCCTATCTCTGCTTAATTTTAGTTAAGCAGAAATAAGCGATCTAAATAACCCTTACTACCAAATAATCTCAGACAAGCGCTAAAGATTTAACCTAGTAGCAGCATAAAGAAATAGAGAGATCGTTGAACTAAACAACACAATCCAAGCATCTGCATTTAATTTAGATGAATATTTTTCCTAAGATAAAATAATATTTTGATAAGCAAAATAATTATTAAACTTAGTTGCTTCACAAATTAAAGTGACCAAACAATTACGGATTTGATATTTAATTTAGCAGTAGATTTTAACAAATAATAAACTAGTATGCATCCTAGCAATTAAACGAATTAATCATAAAATTAAACATAGAAAAATATCTAATACTCAAAATATAAATTGAACAATTAAAATAAATTAGATCTCACAGTGTAGAAATCTTGATGGCTTCAATCACTTAAACCAAGAAAAAGAATTTAGCTACTCATAATTGTAGAGAGCATCAAAGAATAGAAGAAAGAATTTTTATTCTAATAGAAAAGTTGTGTCTTACAATGTATGTCAAACCCTCTATTTATAGGCTCCAAAATCCTCCTAAACCTAGTTGGAATTACTCTTTCAAAACCTTAATAGGATTTAAAATACAAATAAAAATAAAAGAAAAAGAAAAATAATTATTATCCTAACCCTAGTTGGAATTAAAATCCAATTTGGAATAAAAAAGGAGTAAAATTCCCGAAATAATCTGTTTTGGGCAATTAACGCGTCAAACAAACACGCCATTCGCGCCCCTTGACCCGGTCAACTCACGCTGCCGCGCGCATTGCGCGATACTGGCCGTAAAATGACGTCGTTTTGTTCCGTTCTTGCGACTGTTCACGACACTGCGCGCATTGCGCGGAAGCTCTAATTAAACGGCGTCGTTTTGATGCTCGGCAGTCCATCCCCGCGCATTGTGCGGTCGCCACTTTTTCCAGAAATTACCGAAATGCCACCGAGCGGTTTATTTACGATTTTGCCATTCTGCTGCTAATTTACGATTTTGCCACTCGATCTTTGCAGAATTTACGAAATTGCCCCCAAAGCTTATTTTTACTACAAAATAAAATATAAAATAGTTAAAAATAAATAAAAATAATATAAAAATAATAAAAATAATAAAAATGCATAATGATTAATAAAACACCTAAAACACTAAAAATAAATAAAAACACATAAATAAAAATACTATAAAATTACCTAAATTAACATAAATTAACTAAAATTCTATAAAACCTATTAAAATCAAAATAAGCTAAATATTTAAGCACACAATAAATATAAAAGCTAAGTATTAGTGAATAAAAATAGCATATAATTCAACCCTATCAACTACGTTGTGGTCAATTAATCCATACTGTTATCTGGTAGGTAATGATTATAGTTAGACGCTTATGTTTTGTATTTAAACTATCATCGTCATAAATTATATCATGTGATTGTAAAACCTTTTAAATGAATTATGTTCCCTAGTTATGAGAGAAGATGGTTATAAACAGATAGACTTAATGTCACTGTAATTGTCAGCAAATGAGTTTTATGTACTCACAATGATTGTAATAGACTAGGTCATGTTATAAATGATATAAGTTTCTAGAGCAGTGTAAAGATTTCGATTTTAAGGCAGACTTCAAGGGAATATTATATAAGTTTAAATTTATTGAGTTTTTAACAAATATTATTATATAATGTTGTGAATTGTAAGGAGAAGGTTATTCGTTAACGACCGGGGGTTGCCCGTGGCTAGTAAAGGGACTCCTGGGGCGTTACACAAGGAAATCCCAGTTTTAGTATTAAATGTTTTAGATGTGGAGAGCAAGGGCGTAGAGCTTCGAAATGTAGGAAGCCTGCCAATCTGAAGGGGAAAAAACCTACTGATTGAGGAAGATGTGGTAAATGAGACAAAAGAGTTTATAATGCCTATGTAATGATATGTATTTTCATTAAATGTTGTAAATATTAAATTAATAAGTAAGGTAAATAGATTGTTGAAATATATTAAATGTGTTGTGACATGAAATTGTTGTATTAATTGATTATAGAATAAAATTTAAGCCTAATGAAATAATTTGGGATCAAGAAGACTTGAATGAGCCAAATTGAAACAAAAATAATTTATGAAATATATAAAATATCTAGAAAAAAAGGAAAATATCCATAGTATCCTTGATAAGCCAACTTATGACCTTGGTGTCCTAATTAGTGTGAAATGTCTATTATACCATTAAATGTTTGTGAAAAATGCCTTGCATCCCCTCAACTATACTTAGTTAACTAACTTGAGGGTGGTTAGTTGTAGAGAATATAGATATAAGTTATGTATGAATAGATTTAGTAAGTTATTAGCTAGGTTACTACTCTATCTTTTTCTTCATTTCATTTTATATGCTTAGTGTTGAGAGCTTAGAAGAGAGAAAGAAAGAAAGGGTCTTGAGAGAGTTTGAAAGATTGGTAAAGAACTGTGTTAGAGATCAAAGCTAGCAATAAAGGTGGAGCATCCATCCTTGAGAAGTTTCCTAGCAAAGAGAAGAAGATCTCATAGAAGGTTTAAATTTTTTTGTGTCTTAAGACCTTTAAGTTATGCATGTATATATGTGTATATAGATGTTTTAATGGTTAAAAATATTGATTATGTGAGTTTATGTACTATGTGATTGATACATAATGAAACCCTAAGTGTTAGGGTAGTATTATGAAGGTGGTAGGTGCATTTGCATGCTATATGGTATGCTAGATACATGTAGTTTTGAAAAACATGGTTGTGTTTGGTTAAAAACCTTATGTGATATTTTATGTGCATGAAAATCAAATATAAATGATTGCATAAGGTATTAGAGTCATACATGTGCTATCTAAGTCAATGGTGTATGCATATGAGATTTTTGTAGAGTATATAGGAAAGGGAAGTTATAAACTTAAAGTTGATTTTATAGAAAATTTAGGTTAATTTGGTAAAATTATGTTAAAGGGTGATTTTTAGCCATTTTAAGTAATTAATGGTGAAATGAGGTTGAATAACTAAGTTTTATATAAATACACGTGTTCGCATCGATTTGGGATATATGGCGATAAAAGTGTCTTTTAGACGTTCGAAAACGTTCGTTGGGGCCTTAAATGAAAATTTTGGAAAACTAACGTCATTTGGAACTTAATTGATTTTTGAAGGCTTGGGAAAATCATATATATGTTATGTATGCTAAATCAGGTGTTGGAATAAAAAAATGCAATGTATGGCTAGAAATAGCATGATAAAAGTTTGGAAAAAATTTGGAAAACTTGTTTCAGTCAATCTTGTGGACATCAAGATGTTTGAACTAAACACTGTGTCGAGGCGCAGTGCAACTGAGAGGATTTAACGGCTAGTGAGATGTTTAGTATAAAATACTGCGCCGGGGCGCAGTGTCTTGGCTTTTGAATTTTATTTTTTTTTGGGAACAAAAATGAAGTGTTTTGATCTTATATGATAGAGACATGTATACTAAACCATAAATTGATAAAAATGGTCAATGTGGTAGGTATTAAGGTATGAACGAGCAACGTATTATGTGTTAAGTTAAATGTAAAGGTAAATAATGACATGTAAGTCATGGTAAAATAGTTAACGGTTATGTAACTGACGTGTTGACCAACGTCATGGTTATGTAGGTTATAAACATGGTAAGGTAGTAACAATAAAAGTAAGCGAGCGCAAATGAAAGTATTCTTTCCGAACTCTATTTTGTAGTTCATTTGACAGTTATGCATATTATGTATTCTTTCAAGCCATTTGTGAAGTTCATTCATTGTTGAATTGATTTAAGAAGGGTCGATGCCATTTTTATCAGACTAGACATATGTTGACGTTTATGTTAAATTCAAATATTTATTGTATGTCCTCCAATCCATATTATTGTGGTGCGGAATCTATATAAATACTATAACAGAACAACCCTGATAAAAAGGGAAATAAAAAGTAAAGAGGGATATAAATCATATGGCGCGGTTGCATCGTTAGATGGTTATGCTGTGCACAATATAGGGTACGATAGACTTATCACCTAGAGCACACATCTAAAAGAAAATGCAGTCATATGACAGTGTCAGGCAATGTCAGTCTTTATGATTGGTATTGTTCTAAACGAGTTCTTAGTCTTGTGACCTGATAAAGTTAAATTATACGATATTTTTATTCCACAATACTTAGTTTTTATATTTATTGTGTGCTTAAATGTTTAATTATTTATTTTATTTTTGTTTTAATAGGTTTTATAGGATTTTAGTTAATTTATGTTAATTTAGGTAATTTTATAGTATTTTTATATCTCTTTTTATTTATTTTTAGTATTTTAGATGTTTTATTTATTATTATGTGTTTTTATTATTTTTAGTAATTTTATATTACTTTTAATGTTTTTATTTTATTTTGAAGGAATTTATTAAAGTTGGATGACAAAATAGTAATTAAAGCAGCTGGAACACGGAGGGGCAAAAAGGTAAATATCGCAAAAGGGCTCACCGCGCATTGCGCGCGTTCAATTTTTAGGCAGCAAGAAACGGAACCAGAAACGACGCCGCATCATACAGAAAAAGAGGCCAGCGCAATGTGCGACCAGTTATTTTGCATCAGGCACGTGGCGTCGACGCGCCAACAGTAACAGGCGCCTGGCAGTTTTTTTTCTCTCTTTTCGCGTGGCTCTTCCTTTTCCTTCCTTATTTTGGATTTCCTACACTGCAATGCAACAAATCAATAGAGTAAAAATCTGATTTTAATTTGAAAAAGGAAGCGATAATTTTTTATTTTATTTTTAATATTTTATTTAGAATTCCAATTAGGGTTAGGAAAATAATTATTTTATTTTTTCTTTTATTTTTAATTGTAAATCCTACTAGGGTTAGGAGGATTTTGGAGCCTATAAATAGAGGGTTTGAGACACAATGTAATATACAACTTTTCTATTAGAATAAAAATTATCTCTTCTATTCTTTGATGCTCTCTACAATTATGAGTAGCTAATTTATTTTTCTTGGTTTAAGTTATTGAAGCCATCAAGATTTATACACTGTGAGATCTAATTTATTTTAATTGTTCAATTTATATTTTGAGTATTGAATATTTTTCTGTGTTTAATTTTATGATTAATTCGTTTAATTACTAGGATTCATACTAGTTTATTATTCTTTGAAATCTACTGCTAAATTAAATATCAAATCCGTAATTATTTGATCACTTTAATTTGCGAAGCAACTAAGTGTAATAATTATTTTGCTTATCAAAAGATTATTTTATCTTAGGAAAAATATTTATCTAAATTAAATGTAGACGCTTGGATTGTGTTGTTTAGTTCAACGATCTTTCTATTTCTTTATGCTGCTACTAGGTTAAATCTTTAGCGCTTGTCTGAGATTATTTAGTAGTAAGGGTTATTTAGATCGCTTGTTTCTGCTTAACTAAAATTAAGGAGAGATAGAAAAATTATTCGAATGGAGTAATTATTTCACGTTGAATATTTAAAATATGAATTGAGTTATTCTTGCATCAGTGATCAGTTATAAATTCTTGATGGTGGATATTGACTTAAACCAAGACTTTTTCTTTTCATTTATTTTATTAAATTACTTATGTATTTATTTTAGTTAGTTTTCAAATTATTTCTTTGATTCAAAAACCCCCCAATTTTAATTTACAAAACATAAAATTAAATTAATCATTCTCTGTGGGATCGACTCTTACTTGCACTACTACATATTTATTTTTCCAAAGTAAGATTTTATTTTTGGGTGCTTACGACATCACACCAAATTTTGGCTTTAATTTTGTGCTTTTGTAATTATGTATTTAATTTAGTAATTTTTCTTAGATTTTATTTTTTTAGATTTTCATAATTTAATTTAGTTGTGCAGGTTCAAGATGGAATTCATGCAGGATTATACCAATGAGGTAACGATTTCTTCTCTTGAGCAACAAATTAATGATCTAACTTCTCTTGTTTATCAAATAGTTGCAGATAATGCACAACGAATGGAAGCTTGTAGGATTTGTGCGGTGGTAGGACATCCGACTAATATGTGCCTCATTCTTCAAGAGGAGTCCTATGAGCAAGTCAATATAGCAAGTGGTTTTCCTGGTCAACCCCAATGGAGATATGATCCCGATTCAAACGCATATAATTCAGGATGGAGGGATCATCCTAATTTTGGCTATGAGAATCCACAAATGAATCCGCCCGCAAATAAGAATTTTCCATGCTATCAACAATACATGCAGCCATATCCCCAACAACAACAGGTCCAATCATTTAATTCTGATATGTCTTTAGAGGATATGATTAAATTAATTGAAACTAACACTTTGCAATTTCAACAGGAAACAAAGGCAAATATACATAATTTGGAAACACAAATGGGCCAAATGGCAATTGCACCCAGTCACTTGGAGGAACTAGATTATGAAGAATTACCTTCTCAAACGATGGATAATCTAACGGAGAATACAAGTGCACATGTGTTAAGAAGTGGTAATGATATAGAAGATCCAGAAAAAAGAATACCTCTATCACCGACGCAAGAGAAAACAAACAACATCAATAAAGCAGACAGTGTTAATATAGACAATGATGTTATTTTTTATGATGACATGCCTAAGGTGGATGAAGTTGTTAAGGAAATAAACAAGGAAAAGTTAGATATGACAATTACCAACAATTTGCAGTTAGAGAAAGAAGAAGCAATTTAGCTGAAACAAGATTTAAAGGAGGATGAAGCTCAATTAAATTCTTTGCCAATGATTTTTGATAATAATGCAATTATTTCCATTCCATTGCCTGTTACTCACGACAAATTTTCATCTTTTATTTTGCAGGATCCCATTCCGAATATAAAGACTCTCTCCAATCATATTAAATATCTATTCGTTGAAGAGGGAGTAAAACGTTCATGTCATGTACAAGGGAGACTGAATCTACTAATGAAGAATGACGTGATGGATGGGGTACTCAAAATTCATGATATTGGAGTGACGTAGTACTTTGGCCTGTTGTCGAGCCTGAATTCTTCTTGTACTATTTCATAGTACCACATACCTTTATAACATCAAACTATACTTTGTTGACCATTAACAGGTCTTTCTATTATTTCACATTCTCACTCGATCCCATCATGACCTTGTTTTATAATCCATTCCTTACTCGTTTCCCTTACCTCATGATCGTATTGTAGTACGATCCTTTCGCTGTTCCTGATCATATTATTATGATCTCTTCCTATACGTTTTGGATTACCTTGTTATCTTTATTACTTTAATCAGGTGTCCCCCGATTATCTTTGAGATTCATCTTTGAATCATTTCAGATATTCTTTCAATTATGTTCTTAATTAAACTTATAAATTTTCTCAATTCATTACTTTCATTCAAATCTTTCTTAACATCTTTATCTCTTCCTTATAATCTTATCTCTTTCATATTTCCTTTACTTTAGTCAATATCTGAGATCTGTATTTCTTAACTTACATCTTTCTATTTCAATCCCCCCATGTTCATCAAACTTTTCACGTATTTGGACTCAGGAACTTACCATAATCATATGGTTGAGGAGCTTGTCCTAGTCAGGCCATAGTCGCCCATTCGCTAAAGGGGCTCCACCATATAATCATGAGTCACGAGTTTACTATACGCTTGAGTTTTCAGAACACTCAACTAACCGTACTCCTTCTTACTAAGGTTATAGCCTAAGGTATCATTTACCTAAGGTTTATAACCTCTAGCTCTGATACCAACCGTAACGACCCCAAAATTCGACCCACTTTATTACCTTAATTTTCATATTTATTAAACATTATCTTCCTTACGTCCAAATTTCGGTTCGTTAATAAATCTTTAATCTCCTTATTTAATCCATTAATTGACATTACAAACATCAATTATCAAATTTTTCGGTATAATTTTTTTTCTTTTTCTCAATCATTGTATTAAAATATTTGAATATGTAAAATCCTTATATCTCGATCCTGGTCCCTGGATCGCAACCTTTACTTTTTCTTTTCTTTCTGTTACAAATATCGTACAGCTCAACATTTAAAATTTAATATTGTATATATCCATACCACATCTTTCGTTTCATAAATCATAATTAATTTATTTAATAATTTCTATCGTAACATCTATCTAGTACAACCACAGTTCAAAATTTAACTTTACTTATCCTGTCTGGATTCAACATATATGAACATACAAAATATCAATATAAACTTAACAACTGTATTCACATTAAATTATGTTATTGAAATATAACAATAACATTCACAACCTTTTGTGATTATCCGTCTCTATATGATCTGATATTTTTGAAATTTATTTCTTTCCTGCAAAAATATATATTAAACAAGTAATGAGCACAACGGCTCAGCAAGTTCAACAGTTTATGCTTCACGTAGCACATTGCTTAACCTGCTCTGTGTGTGTCATATATTACGTGTTGTGCTTCTACTTGAGAAATATATCTCATAAATATATTCATATCGTTGCACAAAGCACACATTGTGGTCATATTAATCACGTATCACATAGCACAAAATTTGTATGCATTTAAAACAAGAAATACATATCATAACAGTCTAACAGTTAATATAAAAGGACTGAAGAACTTGTCTGTCGTCCAATTATTTAAATTGATAGCTCAAAACCCTCTCTTGATCAACCTATGATCATAAAATAATCAAATAATAATTATTTATCCTCTTATGATATCAATTTAATTAATTAATACCATTTCTGGGCTAATTCTTTAATAATATGGTTAATTATGTTAACCTCGTTCCTTAATAAATTAATTTAACTTAATATCATACTCCTTCAATACGGACAACCCCGCTCATTGGACAAATTTTAATATATTTGGTTGTCCGAAAACTTTATTTAATCATTTTCTAGCTTGTAACCTTATTATATTAATATTTAAACATTTAAATATTAATCCCCAATATTTAATATTTAATCAAAAATATTAAATTTACTGCCCACATATCATTTCTATATTTTTAGTATTTTTCTATAATTTTCTATGATTTTTAAATAATATTTAAACATTTATTTCAATTAAAACTAATTTCTGGGGGTATTTGATAGAGTTAAATTATACGATATTTTTATTCCCCAATACTTAGTTTTATATTTATTGTGTGCTTAAATGTTTAATTATTTAGTTTATTTTGGTTTTAATAGGTTTTATAGGATTTTAGTTAATTTATGTCAATTTAGGTAATTTTATAGTATTTTAGGTGTTTTATTTATTATTATGTGTTTTTTATTATTTTTAGTAATTTTATATTATTTTTAATGTTTTTATTTTATTTTGAAGGAATTTATTAAAGTTGGATGGCAAAATAGTAATTAAAGCAGCTGGAACACAGAAGGGCAAAAAGGTAAATATCGCAAAAGGGCTCACCGCGCATTGCGTGCGTTCAATTTTTAGGCAGCGAGAAACGGAACCAGAAACGACGCCGCATCATACAGAAAAAGAGGCCCGCGCAATGCGCGGCCAATTATTTTGCATCAGGCGTGTGGCGTCGATGCGCCAACAGTAACAGGCGCCTGGCAGTTTTTTTTCTCTCTTTCCGCGTGGCTCTTCCTTTTCCTTCCTTATTTTGAATTTCCTACACTGCAATGCAACAAATCAGTAGAGTAAAAATCCGATTTTAATTTGGAAAAGGAAACGATAATTCTTTATTTTATTTTTAATATTTTATTTAGAATTCCAATTAGGGTTAGGAAAATAATTATTTTATTTTTTCTTTTATTTTTAATTGTAAATCCTACTAGGGTTAAGAGGATTTTGGAGCCTATAAATAGAGGGTTTGAGACACAATGTAATATACAACTTTTCTAGTAGAATAAAAATTCTCTCTTCTATTCTTTGATGCTCTCTATAATTATGAGTAACTAATTTATTTTTCTTGGTTTAAGTTATTGAAGCCATCAAGATTTATACACTGTGAGATCTAATTTATTTTAATTGTTCAATTTATATTTTGAGTATTGAATATTTTTCTGTGTTTAATTTTTTGATTAATTCGTTTAATTACTAGGATGCATACTAGTTTATTATTCGTTAAAATCTACTGCTAAATTAAATATCAAGTCTGTAATTGTTTGGTCACTTTAATTTGTGAAGCAACTAAGTTTAATAATTATTTGCTTATCAAAAGATTATTTTATCTTAGGAAAAATATTCATCTAAATTAAATGCAGACGCTTGGATTGTGTTGTTTAGTTCAACGATCTCTCTATTTCTTTATGCTACTACTAGGTTAAATCTTTAGCGCTTGTCTGAGATTATTTAGTAGTAAGGGTTATTTAGATCGCTTGTTTCTGCTTAACTAAAATTAAGCAGAGATAGAAAAATTATTCGAATGGAGTAATTATTTCACGTTGAATATTTAAAATATGAATTGAGTTATTCTTGTATCAGTGATCAGTTGTAAATTTTTGATGGTGTATATTGACTTAAACCAAGACTTTTTCTTCTCATTTATTTTATTAAATTACTTACGTATTTATTTTAGTTAGTTTTTAAATTATTTCTTTGATTCAAAAACTCCCCAATTTTAGTTTACAAAACATAAAATTAAATTAATCATTCTCTGTGGGATCGACTCTTACTTGCACTACTACATATTTATTTTTTCAAAGTAAATTTTTGGGTGCTTGCGACATCAAACCATGACCGTACAGAAGATAATGATAACGTTTCAAATCAAATGCAAAAGAGTTTTATGTTATGATTTCAAGTCCCTTCGTAGTAGTGTTGAATTGTTAAAGTTAAATAGAAAAGTTTCTTCTATTATTTCTGAGATATCATGCCATTACTTGTTTATATACTTGCTAAGCTAGTTTATATTCATTCTTGCTTTAACATGATATTTTAACTAATTCTGAACAGGTAAAAGGTTTAGAAATTGATAAAGGAAAGCGAAAAGCGAGCAAACAGTAGTTGTTTAATTATTAGACTTTTGTAAATGTAATATTTTCTTGTAATATGTTAGGCAGTTAGTCTTTTATAATGTATAAAGGTATGTAAACTTGGGATAGGTATGTAAACTTGGGATAGTTATGTAATATTATAAATTAAGTTATTATATTCGTAAGTGAATGGATGTGAATGAATGGTAGAATAGTATCATGAGCACTGAATCCGAGGTTTAAGGAACTCGGATTTGGAGGCGTCACAGGTTAGTATCAGAGCTGATAGGTTATAAACCTTAGATGGAGAAAACCTTATGAATATGATCGTAAAGAAAGTAAAACTCACTAAGAGTTATGTAGGTCGAATCGAGGAGATTACTCAAAGATGTGAAATTTTCACAATATATGTTATGTGTTATATGTAATAGAGATAAGGAAAATTACATTGAACTAATAATTGTTCGTGTGATTTTATAGTATGCCAAAGATTGGAGAATCCAGTCAGGCAATAGAGGATGAATGGCGAGACATTCGAGTGGATGTAGTAGCTGCTGTACCAGTTGCGACAATTAAGGCTGCAAACGAGTCAAATCGATCCGAATTCGTGGTAATTCGGATTCGTTTCGATACAAAAATTTCTTGCTCATATTCGATTCGAAATGAAATTTAAACAATGTACTCGTATTCGACTCGATAACATACAATGATACTCAAGATCGACTCGAAATTATGTTCGAATTACTCATTTTGATACGAACTCGAGTAAAAATGAACTTGTATCATATTATTGATTCCAAATTTACAGTTTACAATAGAGAATTTCGAAAAAGTTTAAGGCACATGAATTACAAATACACATTAGCAAGCAAGCTAGCAGCAGAGCATTTCAATTCAAGTTTCCAATAGGCATTCAAGAATCTTGTTTCTAGTAGTTCAGCAGCACGCAAGTGTCTAAGTCCAACATTCAAGTGTCTAAGTCCAGCAACACACAAGTTTCTACAGTTCTACTAGCTTTATTGCAACAATCCTGCAGTTTCATTTTTCATTCTTTAAGCTTCCAAGTTTCAAATCAAAAGTCCTAAGAATAAAACAGTGTGTTTGTATATATATACGGATACACATATGAGTTTTTAAGTCTTTAAATCCATGCCAAACACCACTCAAATTGAATAAATTAAAATGGATATATATATATATATATATATATATATATAAACGGATACCATCTGTGTCTAATTCAAGCGGTCTTCCAATTTTTTCAACTAGTAAATGAGCAGCATTCTGGATGATTTTTGATAAGGTGCTATAGGAGGCCAACATCCCAGTATATAGTATTTGAAAAAGTACAAAAATAAGCATATATAAAAAGCATGTCAGGTAATATGGATAGTACCTTTTCATTGCCATCATTGCTATATATACCATATCGAAAGGCTTGGCTTAGATTGTTTGCTAGAGCTGCAACATCATAATCTGTCTTGGTAATCATCATCTTCACTATCCCTAGTCAAGGTAGACGATATCAGCACCCATGCTCTTTTCAGACTCCATCTAGACTAACACCTATGAGCTAAAATGACACATAAATCACAAAAAAATTAAGACAACTGTGATACTAAAGGAAACGAAACAGATACTAAAAATGATAGAGGCATGTGTATTTACAAGCTTTTTTGCCCCCCAGTGTTTGAATTATGCAGTTTGCCCAAAGCCTGTTGTAGAGGGTCCAATCCTTGTGCTTCTTGTAGTCCAGCAACAGCAGCAATGCATTCCAACAGCAATAGCAGCAACAATGCATTCCAGTAGCAGCAGCAACAATGCATTCCAACAGCAATGTATTCCAGTAGCAATGCAGCATTCTAGTCCAGCAGCAGCAACAATGCAGCATTCCAACAGCAGCAGCAACAATCACAACTTCTGTCATACTTGTGCTTCATGTGATCACCGACAATTATAGAACTTCTAAATTGTAAATAAAACAAGTAACAAATAGTAATAATTCACAACAACATCATTAAGTTTAAAATAATAGTAACAAACCAAGCATATGAAGTTAATACCAATAGGTAGTTTGTGACACCCCGAGATCTCCACCTTCCTTAATTATATCCGATTATCTCTGGATAACATAACCATTAACTTTAAATCCATATTAACCGGAATCTCGTGTGTCAAAACTTAACCTTTAATCTTTGAAACCATTCAGTTGGCCATAATGCGGTCCATATTTTTTATATATCAAAACTTTACCTTATTTTCCTTACATGTCTCAAGATCGCAACGTTCACTTACCCTTCATTAAACTTAGGTCAAACATTAATAATTTGTGATCTAGTCTATTAAATTTCATAATCCAATATAGTTTAAGAGCTATATAACTTGTAAATAAAATTTTATCATGAATTATTCAAACATGGCCCTATTTAACTATATATGTGTCACAACCTGATCTTGTTCACATGCAGTCATTCATCATATCTATGTTCATATATGTATTTGTTTACACATATCTGTATCATGTTGTGGAGTTTTTTACACATCAAACTCGACTAACAAATAATACATCAAACTATATCCTTTACATCCTCTCACTGGATTATATATACATGTACATATATCTCACTGAATTTATAAATCATTCATTACTTATTACAGATATGGTTTAACATTTAAAATCGGCCAATACATAGTTATTACATGTAACAATTCTTTTCACGTTTATCAATGCATTCATCTCTTTATACCTTTAGCGTCACCGGAACCTCCGGCCTTCTCGCACTTTACCTGAAATGTTAGTTTATAGCAAGAGTGAGCACTAAGGCTTAGCAAGTAATTTAGATAATCATCTTTCATGCTCGCAATTTATAATATGCTTCATGTCTCTTTACTTTATCATGTCATGCATAAATGCCATGTATTTCACTTAACAATTAAATCACATAGTTGCACATAGGGCACATTTCAAATCCTTTATTACCACCTATTTCACATAGAATAATAGCACATTTAGTCTGAAAACTTGCCTGGTATGCATTTGTTTTACTTAACCTTTACGTCTACGATAGATTTTTTTATCCTTCTTTGCATCGGGTTGCTACATCGAGCGTTACCTGTAAACATTGCACTATAAGCATCATTATAGGATCATATATCTCTATATAACTTATCATACATAAACCATAAATACATGACCATTCGTCTCTAATTATTTCACATGTGATGTATTAAACCTTATGTAGGTTAATAATACATCCTAACTTGTTACCGACATTTTCTATAACCCTAACATGGTTTGGCTTAGCTTTAGACATGTTATATTATGTCATTCATCATATCATTATACCATAACATCCTTTAACTTAACCATTATTATCAATTCTAGGGTTTATATAACCCATGTCTATCATTTCATATCAAAATATAGCTTTTTGGAAGCTTAAAAAAATTTCAAATGCATAGAAACTTCGCTCCGGCGCCTTCAGACTTCGCTGGCCGCGAAGTGTTCTCGATTGTGAATAGTAATGTGAGGATCCGAATTTTCAGAATTTCTTTAATAATATCAAATGAACATTTAATTGATTAAATTATCAAGATTATTCAAATTAATTATTATTTTATGTGATGAGATTTAATTAGTAAATTAAATCTGTACAGAGATTATGATAAATGGTATTGAAATTAAGTAATTGAAAAGTAAATAAATTGTTTTAAAACAATTTATTAAGAATAAGAGAAATTTCAGATAAATGTACATTAATTTGTACAATTAAATTGTTATGAAAATGTGGAAATTTAGATTTAAAGGAAATTATATGGTAATGTGAGAAGTAAGATTTAAATATGTATATTTATATATGTAAATGTTTAATTGATAATTATAAATGTTATTAAGTATGGAAATTAAGGGATTAATAATTAAATTAATCCAATTTTAAATGGAAAAAAAAAATTAAGGAGAGAGTTGTAATAATATAAATATGGATTTTAGATTTTATTAAGAATGTTGGAAAAAGTTTAGAATTTATAAAGAAGAGATGTAATTATATAAATTATATAATAATAATTATATAATTTATATAAGGAAATTAAAGTGAAATATGAGAAAAATAATAATTATATAAATTATATAAGAATAATTATGTAATTTATATAAGGTAATTATATGGAATAAAGTTAGAGAAAATTAAGAAATTATTTAAAAGGAGAATGAAATTATATAAATTATATAATATTAAATTATATAATTTATATATAAAGAATTTAATGTGAATATTAAAGAAATTGAATAATAAATAAGAAAAAGGAATGTTTTAAGTTATTAAAAATTATATTTATGTATAATGGAATTATTATGACTTTTATGAAGAATAATATTTCAGAAACGTGAACATGTTAGTGTAACATGTTGTCCAAGTAACGAAGTGAAAAGTGATGAAAAATAATTTGTATATGTCCTATGAATTATTTTATGATTTTTGGAAGTATAAATTATCTCATATAATTACATGCATGTCGTTATGCGTGTACAAAATTTATCATGTAAAATACCGAAAAAGGTATTAATATTATTCATAAATTATATTATGATTTTTAGTAAATTAAAATAAATATTTTATATATTTTATATAAAATATTTATTACACGAAACAATTACGTAAGGTATTAAATTAAAATGTTATGCTTGATTGTTGGAACATTCGAGAAAGAAAAATTGGTTGTGCATGCGAGGTTAATCCGAAATTGATAGTAAAGTCGGTGGAATTGTTTAGAAAATTAAAAGCAATTAATTTCTTTTGTCTATAAAAGGAAAAAGAGAAACAAGGAAATAAAATAAAAAAAAAAGAAACAAAAAACCACTCTTCCTCTTCATTTGGTTCTTCCACCGTGAATGCCATAACCACCACCATGCCACCGGAAAACACCAAGGCTACCAAGGAGGGAGACATATTTGATGTCATTCATGGGAGAAACAAGCATTGGAAGGTAGAAAACTTTAATTATTTGATTTATTTTGTTATTTTTGGTAGTAAAATAATTTTGAGAAAAATTAGTAATTAATTAAGAAAATTATTCTAAATAATTTTTAGTGATATATTTATGAATTATGTGATTTATGGAATAATTATGTTGTGAAATTGATAATTAAAATGGTTAAAAATTTGCTTTGGGTGGTATACTGTTGCTGCGAAAAAACTGGGAGAAGAAAAAGGGCTGCCGCGCATTGCGCGGCAGCCATTTTTTTTCTGGCGCGGGGATATAAACGACGCCGTTTTGGGGCAAAACTGAGGTTGGTCCGCGCCATGCGCGGAAGCTCTGTAACAGTAAACCAAACGACGTCGTTTGGTGAAGGCGGGGGCGAAGGCAGCGCATTGCGCGGCCGACACGCTGGAAATTACCAGCGTGCCCCTGGTCATTTCCGTTAATACCGAACGTGTCCCTAGCTTTGTAAAATGACCGGAATGCCCCTGAACTTTTTGGAAAATTCCGGATTTGTCCCTAGCGTTGCCGAAATGACGGAAATGCCCCTGGGCTTTTCCGGAAATACCGAATGAGCCCCTATGGGCGCGGAAATTACCAAAATGCCCCCAGAAATGATTTTTAATTGAAATAAATGTTTAAAAATTGTTTAAAAATTCCAGAAAATTATAGAAAAATACTAAAAATATAGAAATGATATTTGGGCATTAAATTTAATATTTTTGTAAAAATATTAAATATTGAGGATTAATATTTAAATATTTTAAATATTAATCAAATGGGTTTAAAGGTTAGAAAATGCTTAAATAAAATTTTCGGACAACCGAAAATGCTAAATTTTATCCTATGAGCTGGGTTGTCCGTCGTGAAGATATTAAATATTAAGTTAGGCTAATATATTAAGGAATGAGGTTATTATTGTTGGCCATATAAATTAATAATTGGCCTAGTGATGATATTAATTAACTAAATTAATATCATAAGGAGTTAAATAATTATTATTTGATAATTTTATGATCATAGGTTGATCGAGTAACGGGTATGAACTACCAATTTAATAAGTTGAGCTATTAATTGGACGTCAGGCAAGTTCTTCAGTCCCTTTTATGTTAAATGTTGAATTATTATAATATGAAAATTCTTGTTTTAAATACGTACAAATTATGTGCTATGTGATACGTGTTTAATATGACCACAATGTGTTCTTTGTGCAATTATATGAGATATATTGCTATATTTGAAGCACAAGCACATGATATATTACACACACCAAGCATGTTAAGGTATGTGCTACGTGAGATATAAACTGTTGAACTTGCTGAGCCGTTGTGCTCATTACTTGCTTAAAATAAACTTTTGCAGGTTAAGAAATGAATTTCGGAAATATCAGATTATGTAGAGAAGGATTTCCCAAAAGGTTGTAAATGTTATTATTATATGTTTATATTACAATTTAATATGGATACATTTGCAAAGTTTGTATTGACGTGATGTATGCATGTATAAATGGGATCCAGACAGGGTGAATAGAGTTACATTATGAACTATAATTGTTCAAGATGATTATTATGATAGAAACGATTATATATCCATGTTTAAATGATGAATTATGAAGCAAAGAAAGATTTTATGGATATGAACAATATTAAAATTTGAATGTTAAGTTTTAGGATATTGGTACAGAAGGAAAAAGTTAAGGTCACGATCCAGGGACTAGGATCCAGATGTAAGGATTTTAAATATCCAAATGTTTTAAATACAACGATTGAATTGAGAAAAAGAAAAATTTATACTGAAAATTTGGTAACCGATGATATTTAAATTAAATAATGGATCAAATTAGGTGATGAAAGATTTATTAACGGACCGAAATTTGGACGTAAGAAAGATAATGTTTCATAAATATGAAAATTAAGGTAATAAAGAGGGTCGAATTTCGGGGTCGTTACAAGTAACATGGTGCCCCGGCTAGATGTTTAGTACAAAACATCTAGCCCCGACCAAATGTTCAGAAATTTTTGATTTTTTCCCTACCTTTGCCGATTTTTAATTCCTTCATCTTACATCCAATTAAGCTCAAATTTGGATTACATCTAGAACTTACTACCTAGTATTTTACTAAAATACTACTTGACTCATTTGGCTTCTCAAAAATAGAGATACACTAGCTCCTAGGAGGGCTGTTCAATAAATAGAATGCATCACCAATGGGTTATGTTATTAGTCATTTTACTAGAACACTAGAGAGAAAAAAGAGAGTTTCCTAGAGAGAAAAGTGAGAGAACTCTTGCGAGTTTGAGAATCCACCAAGGAAATTGCTAGAGATCAGTCAAAGTCGAGTCCTTAGCCAAGTTAAGCTCAAGAAGAATAAGAGCATCCAAATCTATAAGGTTGAAAAGTGTTATTTACCTTCCCTAGTTCATTTCTATGGTCTATATATATACTTAATGGTCAAAATATGTTTTTAATGGTTCAAAACCTATTTTGATGTTCTATAATGCTAGATCTTGGATATATATGTGTTGGTTTGTAATATTCATAGACGCAATCAAATTGCACAAAATAGCGGAAACATGGTAAAATCGAATTTAAAAATTTACAAACCATAATCCAGGATCGACCTTTTATGCGCAACTATTAATTAATAAAGAAGAAGTTAGAGATATACCATTGTAAAACTCAAAGCTTTAACGGGTACAAGTTCACCTCCAAGTCCTTCACGATCTCCTTGAATTTCACCGATTGGATTCCAATGATCAACATTAGCCACCCAAGTGTTTGGCCTCTAGAGGTGATCCACCAAGGAATAATAATAATTCAAGAAGTGGGTGATGACAAACCCTAATTTTCTCTCTCTAGAGAATATGTGAGTACTCTCCCAAAACATATGGAAGTGTATGTGTGAAACCTTAATGTAACGACCCCGAAATTCGACCAACTTTATTATCTTAATTTTCATATTTATGAAACATTATTTCCTTAACGTCCAAATTTTGGTTCGTTAATCAATCTTTAATCACATTCTTTAATCCATTAATTGACATTACGAACATCAATTACCAAATTTTTCGGTATAAATTTTTCCTTTTTCTCAATCATTGTATTAAAATATTTGAATATGTAAAATCCTTATATCTCGATCCTAGTCCTTGGATCGCAACCTTAACTTTTTCTTTCTGTTACACGTATCATAAAGCTCATCATTCAAAATTTACTGTTATTTATTTTCATACAAATATTCCTTGTTGCGTCATTCGTAATCAAACATTTAATAATTTATATCGTAACAATTATCCTGATCAATCACAGTTCATAATTGAACTTTTATCATATCCAGATTCAACTTATATATACATACAATTCATCATAGTAAATTAACAAATTTCTCACATTGAATTATAATATTAACAATATAACAATCACGTTTTCTACCTTCTAGGCAATTCATCTCTAACATAATCCAATATTCTTGAATTTCATTTTTTTCTTGCAAAAATGTTTATTAAGCAAGTAATGAGCACAACGGCTCAGCAAGTTCAACAGTTCATGCTTCACCTAGCACATACCTTAACATGCTTGGTGTGTGTCATATATCATGTGCTTGTGCTTCGACTATAGCAATATATCTCATTTATATTCATATCGTTGCACAAAGTACATTGTGGTCATATTAATCACTTATCACATAACACATAATTTGTATGCATTTAAAACAAGAATTGCATATCATAACAGTCCAATATTTAACATAAAAGGACTGAAGAACTTGCCTGGATTGTGGCTTTAAATAATAATTACCCTTTTTATATTGCTCCTCGTACAACCTTCCTTGGAGCTTTTCTTCCCTTGTTGGCACTCAAAACATCCCTTCTTGGCAGTGGCTATGGAGTTTCCGAGTGGAGGTAGTGGTTTCGGTTGGTGAAGTGGAGAAAGAGAAAAGGTTTATGTTTTGTTGCCTTTTCTTCCTTATTTCTTTCTTTCCTTTTATTCCTTATTACATCCACATATATACTAAGCATGCATAAATAATTTCTAAAACCCTTCCAAGTCCACCGCCCAACCACACAATCGACTTAATAATTCTCGAACGTTCCAAAAAAAATAGCATGCAAATTTTATTTAATACATTACGTAAATATTTCGTGTAATAAATATTTTATATAATATATATAAAATATTTATTTTAATTCACCAAAAATCATAACAGGATTTATAAGTAATATTAATACCTCTTTTGGGTACTTTACTTGACAAATTTTGTACACGCATAATGACATGCATGTAATTATATGAGGTATTTTATACCTCCAAAATTCATAAAATAATTCATATAACATATAAAAATTATTTTTTATAATTTTTCACTTCGTTACTTGGACAACATGTTACATTAACATGTTCACATTTCTGAAATATTATTTTTCATAAAAGTCATAATAATTCCATTATACATAAATATAATTTTTAATAACTTAAAACATTCCTTTTTCTTATTTATTATTCAATTTCTTTAATATTTACAATAATTTCTTTATATATAAATTATATAATTTAATATTTTATAATTTATATATTTACATTCTCCTTTCTTAAATAATTTCTTAAATTCCTCCATAATTATCAATTAATCAATAATTTCACATTTATTAACTCTCTCATTATTTTAATTTTCTTTTATAAATTATATAATTATCCTTATATAATTTATACAATTATATTTTCCTTTATACATCACTTTAATTTTCTTATATAAATCATATAATTTATTATTATATAATTTATATAATTACATTTCTTCTCAGTCAATTTCTAAATTTCCACCATAATTCTTAATTAAATCTAAAATCAATAATTACACTTTTACTAACTTCCTCATTAACTTTTCATAAATTTTCGGATTAATTTAATTATTAATCCCTTAATTTTCATAATTAATAACATTTATAATTATAACAATTAAGCATAAACACATATATATACATATATAATTCATATTTCTTACATTACCATATAACCTCAGTTAAAACATAATTTCTGCACTTCCATAATAATTTAATTGTACAATTTATTGTACATTTACATAAAATTTCTCTTATTCTTAATAAATTGTCTTTAAACAATTTATTTACTTTTTTATTATTTTAAATTTAATACCATTTATCATAATCTCTGCACAAATTTAATTTACTAATTAAATCTCATCACATACCTTAAATCACATAAAATAATAATTAATTTAAACAATCTTGATAATTTTATCAATTAAATTCTCATTTAATAATTAAGGAAATCCGAAAATTCGGGTCCTCACACTTAATCCATAATAAGACTTCTCTTATTTATAGATTTAGTAAACCCTCCTAACACCTTTAGGAATATAATTTTTAATTAAACTCCTAATCTAATTAGGAACTTAATTGATTTAATATAATAATTATAATTCCTAAACTATTTAGGAACTTAATTATTAATTATGAGAGTACTCTTATTAATTAATTCCTAAACCATTTAGGAGCTAAATAATAATGATAATAGTAATAATAATAATAAGACTCCTCTTATTAATTTATAATTAGTATTTCTAAAATACTAAATAATAAATACTAAGCTATTTAATTTATTCTATCCCCATAGTATAAATTAAATATACTTAAATTCTTGAACAACGTTCAGATCAATAATAGCAGCGGAATGAGCAATTTATTAGAAAAATAATGCAGACTATAATGTCCACTCGCTTCTCTTTTTAGTAAAAACATCAACTTTTATCATCTGAAATACCATTAGTCATGATAATAAAAATTCACAGTTCCTGGTCATAATCATGCAAGTCAATAGTTCATCTTTGCACTACGGGTCAAAGATATTCAATATAGCACCAGCGGTCATGATTATACCAGATTCAACCTTTGGTCATAATCATACCAAACAACAGTTCATCTATACACTACGGGCCAAAGAGAACTTTCAATATAATATCAACGGTCATGATTATACCAGATTCAGCCTTTGGTCATAATCATACCAAACAACAGTTCATCTATGCACTACGGGCCAAAGAGAACTTTCATCACGTGCCATAAAAGACACCGAACAGATGTATCGCCTTTAACCTAGTATATCGCCTTTAACCTATCATATGTTCAACAATTATATCACATCTGTGCCCCCGGCCACAGATATTCACAACAGCTTGATTCTTGATGATTAATACAAATAACAGTGATACAAATGATGAACAGAAGAAACAGGATAAACAATAAGTATCGGAAGTTTACTTTGTGCAGATTCAAACAATGTCCAAATTGTCAACATGATGTGGAGTGAAATTTAAAAATGATATTCAAGATCCACAGTTCAGAATAACGGTTGCAGTTCAATAGAAAGATTCAGAAAATAGAAAGGTTCAGTTGAAATGATGAAGTACAACTATTATGGAACATATAATATTTTCAGGAATTATAGAAGCAATAGTTCCATAATAAGTTTCGATTTAGGTGTATGAAAGAAAATAACATCCCTTACCGTAGCAGGTTTGATTAACAAAAGGTGAAGGAAATTAATATTCCTTACCATAGTAAGTTTGAATAATGGAAGATGAAAAAGATGGTATCCCTTATGAGTATAAAGGAAAATGATATCACTTACGAATATGAAAGAAAATGATATTACAAACCAATATGGAATAAAAGTGTCATGTGATAATTCGTGTAAACAAATTATTTCCACACGAGACAAATAAAAAGGGTTATTCACCAACAGGCGGTAGTCCGCGCCGTAAGGTTATTCTCATCAATTTGAATACAAAGAGTTATTCACCAAACAGGCAGTAATCCGTGCCGTAAGGTTATTCTCAGAGATTAATAAGGAATGAATACGAAAGGTTATTCACCAACAGGCGGTAATCCGCGCCGTAAGGTTATTCCCACAAATTAATACATGGAAATAAATGACACATCTTATAAGTAAGAAAGAAACGATATTATTTTCGAGAATCAAAGAATGATAATCCCTTCCAGTAAGAAAGAAAATAATATCCATTTATGGTGATGAAAAGAATGATACCCCTTACCGTAGTAAGTTTAAATAATAGAATATGAAAGAAGATGATATTCCTTACAAGTAAGAAAAAAATGACATTCCTTACCTTAACACGTGACTGGATATTGATTTAAATGAGGTTGATCAACTTGAAAAATTCTTGCACTCCTTTTGGCTTTCAAACACTCAAAATAGCCTTACTATTCTCAGAGAAAACTTATAAAATTCTTATAGAAAAATTTTATATTTTAGGTGTGAATTTTCTATTCAGCTGAGCAGGCTATTTATAGGAGAAAAGAGGGTACTATGCAGGTAGGTGGGGGTAGGTGGCTGGCTGCTGCTCGTGCTGCAATTTTTTTTTCTTCAATTTCAACTTCACCAACTCATGTGGGCCCCACCAATGGGTCCACATGTTTCTTACTATTCACGTTACTATTCACGTCACTATTCACGTTACTATTTCAAATAGTAATTTTTTTATTTTTTATTTTAAAATTTTATATTTATATTTATTCTTCCTGTGAGTCCAACATATAAAATAAAGTAATGCTACAACAATAATTCAACAATAATGTAATAAACACGTTACAGATTATTTTTAATTTAATAATATAAATTACAGTATATTTGCAACTGTGACAATTATTAGGTTCAATAATTTTAAAAACAGTGCAGCAACAATTATTGACTCAATGATATAAAATACAGTGTAATGACAATTATTAAATCAATAATACAAAATACTGTGTAATAACAATTATTGAATTGATAACATAACATATTATGCAGTGACAATTATTGATGAAATGATGCGCAACAGTTACGGTGTCAATTATCAGACCAATAATATGAGACACTGTGCAATACCGTGTGCTACTATAGAGTAACGTGTGCTACAGAAAAATACCATAATTTACCGTATGCTACTATTCTTTTATCACCGGTATTTTAACAGTTAACACCGTTGACTATTTTTATTTAGAAAGGTTACTTCTGTTGTTTTGTATATCCGACAAATATTCCATTGTGGGGTCCACCAATAATTTGTTATTTCAGCGCCGTCGTACGACACGAATATTCCCCGACCAAACGAATATTCCCCGACATAATAAAATTTGCAGGTAACATCCTTAACTTTCAATTTTGTCAATTGTTTTATGAAAAAAAAAAATATATGAAGGAAAAATTAAATTTTATATTTCATAAAATTCGGGGTCTTACAACCTCCCTTCCTTATGAAATTTCGTCTTCGAAATTGACGTACCTGGCATATCGAAGAGGTAAGGATACCTAGACTTCATCTCAGATTCTAGCTCCCAGGTTATCTCCTCAATATCTTGGTTTCTCCATAAAACCTTAACTTGAGGTATAACCTTTGAGCGTATGATCTGCTCCTTCTTATCTAGGATCTTAACTGGTACCTCCTCGTACGTTAAATCTTCTATTATAACGTCTGGTTCTAACTCAATGACGCGGTTTGGGTTCTTCACATACTTACGTAACATAGATATGTGAAAAACGTTATGGATGCGAGACATACTTGGTGGTAAAACTAGTCTGTAGGCTACGGTTCCTACTCGATCGAGGATTTCAAATCGGCCAATAAATCGAGTGTTAAGCTTTTCTCTCTTTCCGAATCTTGTAACTCATTTCCATGGAGAAACGCGTAAGAATACATGATCTCCAACGTTGAATCTCTCATCTCTCCGATGAAGATCAGCATAACTCTTTTGTCGTTCTTGCGCGGTCTGTATTCGTTGTCGGATCATTTGGATCTTTTCTGTTGTCAAGCGTACCAACTCGGGTCCCAACATTTTTGCTTCTCCTACCTCATTCTAACATACTGGAGAGCGACACTTGCGCCCATATAAAGCCTCGAATGGAGCCATGCCTATACTTGCTTGGTAACTGTTGTTGTAGGAAAATTCCACCAATGGAAAGTACTTATCCCAACTTCTTTTGAAATCTAGTACGCAAAGTCTTAAAAGATCTTTGAGGGTTTAGATCGTCCTTTCCGATTGTCCGTCCATTTGAGGATGGTATGCAGAATTGAATCGTAGCTCAGTGCCCATAGCTTTTTGTAGACTGATCCAAAAGCGTGAAGTGAATCTAGGATCTCGATCAGAAACTATGGAAACTGGCATGTCATGCAATCTCACAATCTCATTTATGTACATACCGGCAAGACGTTCAAGTGAAAAGTTTTCTCGTATAGGCAAGAAATGAGCAGATTTGGTCAATCTATCTACGATCACCCAAATTGCATCTAAGCCTTGAGAAACTTTGGGAAGACTCATTACGAAGTCCATATTGATGACCTTTAGGTACTTGATGTTCTGCCATGACACGTTGACAAGTTAGGCACCTTGAGATAAACTCTGCAACTTCCTTTTCATATTGTTCCACCAAAATGTATGTCGAAGATCTCGATACATCTTGGTACCTCCTGGGTGGATTGCAAACAGCGTGTTGTGTGCCTCCATCATGATTTTATGCTTTAATTCAGGATCGTTAGGAACACAGAGTTGAGAGTTGACTCGAAGTATTCCTTTCTCGTCGATTCTTGCTTCGGGAATGGCACCTTCTTGTACTTTCTTCATCATGTTCATCTGTTCCGGATCGGTAGCTTGAGTAGCTTTAATTTTATCGATTGAACCCGGTTCTACTCACACGTGAGCAATCTTCGAGTGGGTCCTTGGTGTCTTTGGCTCTATCTCCATCTTTTGCAAGTCGTACAGAATACGCTTTTGTGTTATCAGCAGTGCACTTGTACTCGCATAAGATATTCTGCTCAAAGCGTCAGCTACAACGTTAGCCTTTCCTGGGTGATACTGGATTGTGTGGTCGTAATCCTTCAACAGCTCAAACCAACGACGTTGTCGCATGTTGAGTTCCTTCTGGGTGAAGAAATATTTGAGACTTTTATGATCCGTATAGATATCCACCTTTTCTCCGTACATGTAGTGTCTCCAGATCTTCAACGCGAAAACGACTGCTGCCAACTCTAGATCATGAGTAGGATAATTTTTTTCATAATCTTTGAGTTGTCGAGAGGCATAAGCTATAGCATTTCCATGTTGCATAAGGACACTACCTAGACCTTTGCCTGAAGTATCGCTATATATGACGAATTCTCCTGATCCTGATGGAATGGTTAGAACAGGAGCTGAAACCAGTCTCCTCTTGAGTTCTTGAAAACTCTTCCCGCATTCCTTGCTCGATATAACTTTTGTACTAGAACGAATGATACCGATATCTAATAATTAAACTTTCAACTCTTGGCATTCTATGGGAGCCATTTGGTATGGGGCTTTGAAAATGGGCTTAGTACCGGGTTCAAGATCGATACAGAATTCAATTTCACGGTTTGGGGGTAAACCAGAAAGTTCCTCAAGAAAAACACCAGGAAACTCATTAACAATGGAAATATCATTCAAGTTTGACGTGTTTTTGTTCAAATTAATGACATGAGCTAAAAAGGCTTGACATCCATTTTTCAATAAACGAATGGCTTTATGGCTAGAAATAACAGTTATAGATTTCAATAGTTTAGTTGCTTGAATTTGCATGACAGGTTGATTAGGAATATGAAAACTAATAATCTTATGAAAGAAATCAATTTTAGCATGATGGGTAGTCAACTAATCAATTCTTAAAATCACATCAAATTCATGCATTTCCAAAGAAATAAGGTCAACGGGTAATGTGAGGTTGTTGATTTGAACTAGGTAAGATTTATAGACAATAGATGTAATGGTCATTTCTCCTAATAGGGTTTCAACTGATAAGTCAAAGTCCAAATTTTCAGGAGTTACGTTTAAACGCTGAGCACATACAGGCGAGATAAAAGAATGGGTAGAGTCAGTATCTAACAAAGCGCAGACTTCATGAGAATTTATGAATAGCTTACTGGTTATCACCTCATTCGGTTTCTTGATTGTTATCGTTAAATCGAATCCCGAGTACTTCATTCGGATCTTCACGTATTTCAACCATGGGAATACCACTAAATAATTCTCTAACGAACTGTTTCTCGGATTCCTCAACTTCATCAGTAGTAACGTACCAATGATTTCTATAAGAATAGTATTTTCGATAGACTGCAGTTTCCACGATAGTGACTAACTTAGCCTGAATTCCTCTAAATTGTAACGCCCAAAAGTATAGAAACATTATTTTTAAATAATCTTGAAAATCATAGCTGGAACACCATAAATCCCAAAGACTAATATGAAAAGTCCATATATTCTGATCCTTTGTTATATAGCATAACCAGGTGATATGACTCTCCCAATTAGTGAGCAGATTAAAGGCAATAATTTCTGCAAGTTCATTACATCCTTTAATTGCTTCTAATAAAGGATCTGGCACGACTGTAGTATAGCTTTCACATTCATCCTTACAGTATAGAACACGCATAAGTTTTTCCTTAGGCAAATGATTCAACTCTGAGTTTGTAGGAAGATTATTCGTCGCCTCTTGTTTCGCAGCTACATTTGTTTCGGGCATTTCATAGTTAACCTCTTGATTTCCAGATGTCATTCTTAACTGTGATCACAAAATATAGTTTAAACAAACTGACTCATCACTTTATGTTCATACATTCAAATCGACTTATTAGATAACAAAATCTAATTTAGGTGGGACACACTAGTGACCGATTTTATTCGTCTCTCCCCTCCTAATTCTAACCCCAGATCTCCATTAAAGACCATATCTCTAAGCTCTGATGCCAACTGTGACACCCCCAAATCTGGGCCCACACAGCCCAAACTTGAGTTGTCAAAAGACTACAACAAAATTATTATAAGGTAATACAATACAGGGAATAATAATACACAACTAAGTCTTCACTATTATTGTCACACTATTTTACAACACGTGAAGACTATAATAGCTATCCCTTGGACTCTCACTCCATTCCCCGGCTAGACCCAGCTACATTATCATCTCTTGTTAAAAAATAATGGAACAAAAGAAAGGGTGAGCTCAAATAGCCGAGTAAGAAATATCATGACTAAGATAATGACGAATAAATTATCATTAGCCTTCAACAATTGAGTTTTTGATAGAATACAATAGACTGCAAGGTTTATATCAAAAACTTGCAGTTAAATTCTTGAACAACGTTTAGATCAATAATAGCAGCGGAATGAGCAATTTATTAGAAGAATAACACAGACTATAATGTCCACTCACTTCTCTTTTTAGTAAAAACATCAACTTTTATCATCTGAAATACCATTAGTCATGATAATAAAAATTCACAGTTCCTGGTCATAATCATGCAAGTCAATAGTTCATCTTTGCACTACGGGCCAAAGATATTCAATATTGCACCAGCGGTCATGATTATACCAGATTCAGCCTTTGGTCATAATCATACCAAACAACAGTTCATCTATGCACTACAGGCCAAAGAGAACTTTCAATATAATATCAACGGTCATGATTATTCCAGATTCAGCCTTTGGTCATAATCATACCAAACAACAGTTCATCTATACACTACGGGCCAAAGAGAACTTTCACCACGTGTCATAAAAGACACCGAACAGATGCATCGCCTTTAACCTAATATATCGCCTTTAACCTATCATCTGTTCAACAATTATATCACATCTGTGCCCCCGGCCACATATATTCACAACAGATTGATTCTTGATGATTAATACAAATAACAGTGATACAAATGATGAACAGAAGAAACAGGATAAACAATAAGTATCGGAAGTTTACTTTGTGCAGATTCAAACAATGTCCAAATTGTCAACATGATGTGGAGTGAAATTTAAAAATGATATTCAAGATCCACAGTTCAGAATAACGGTTGCAGTTCAATAAAAAGATTCAGAAAATAGAAAGGTTCAGTTGAAATGATGAAGTACAACTATTATGGAACATATAATATTTTCAGGAATTATAGAAGCAATAGTTCCATAATAAGTTTCGATTTAGGTGTATGAAAGAAAATAACATCCTTTACCGTAGCAGGTTTGATTAACAAAAGGTGAAGGAAATTAATATCCCTTATAGAAAAATTTTATGTTTTAGGTGTGAATTTTCTATTCAGTTGAGCAGGCTATTTATAGGAGAAAAGAGGGTACTATGCAGGTAGGTGGGGGTAGGTGGCTGGCTGCTGCTCGTCAGCAGCAGCCTCGTGCTGCAAATTTTTTTTCTTCAATTTCAACTTCACCAACTCATGTGGGCCCCACCAATGGGTCCACATATTTCTTACTATTCACGTTACTATTCACGTCACTATTCACGTTACTATTTCAAATAGTAATTTTTTTATTTTTTATTTTAAAATTTTATATTTATATTTATTCTTCATGTGAGTCCAACATATAAAATAAAGTAATGCTACAACAATAATTCAACAATAATGTAATAAACACGTTACAGATTATTATTAATTTAATAATATAAATTACAGTATATTTGCAACTGTGACAATTATTAGGTTCAATAATTTTAAAAACAGTGCAGCAACAATTATTGACTCAATGATATAAAATACAGTGTAATGACAATTATTAAATCAATAATACAAAATACTGTGTAATAACAATTATTGAATTGATAAGATAACATATTATGCAGTGACAATTATTGATGAAATGATGCGCAACAGTTACGGTGTCAATTATCAGACCAATAATATGAGACACTGTGCAATACCGTGTGCTACTGTAGAGTACCGTGTGCTACAGAAAAGTACCATAATTTATCGTATGCTACTATTCTTTTATCACCAGTATTTTAACAGTTAACACCGTTGACTATTTTTATTTAGAAAAGTTACTTTTGTCGTTTTCTATATTCGACAAATATTCCATTGTGGGGTCCACCAATAATTTGTTATTTTGGCGCCGCTGTACGACACGAATATTCTCCGACCAAACGAATATTCCCCAACAAAACGAATATTGTCTGACAAAATAAAATTTGCACGTAACATCCTTAACTTTCAATTTTGTCAATTTAACCACTTACTGTTTTATGAAAAAAAAATATATGAAGGAAAAATTAAATTTTATATTTCATAAAATTCGGGGTCTTACAGAAAATATCTGGGATATTACAGATTCTTTGTTGATCACTCACCTATCTCCATGTATGACTTATTATATCCAATCATACCCTTTGATACACCCTAAAGGTTTTAAGGAATATGTTAAAACATAATTTATCATACAAAAGATACTATGATGATCTCAAGTTCAAGGATCACTTGTACTACTATCACAAAAGGAACTCCTATTGACAGGCAAGTAAGACTCCGTTAGGTGTTCCTTGAGCGAGTCACATTCAGTGAAATTATTATCTAATAAGCACCTACATACTTGCTTTAGTGTCTCTACACAAATGATTATGAGATAAATCATCCTCTTTATAAGAGCAAGCATAGTATGTACCAATCTATCCGGATCTACTAATCCTCTTTTAGTGATCTAATGATTAGGAACAATTTTAGTTTTGAGCTATCATGAATTTAGATCTCATTAGCATGATCCTCATCATGGTTCTAAAAGCATTGCTAAAAAACTATGGGTTTATCCATTTGATTAATTTAAGTAATTAATCATAAATAAAAAAATGCCTTGATTCTTTTATTAATAAACGAATAAGATTACAAAGTATATGCTTATCACGTCAAATGTGATTGGCTTGAGGGCATACTACTTTCAATATGAAGATTCATGGTTTAGTATGTTTAATATGTGTATTTGTATGCTTAGTATGAAAATAAGTTGTAGAAATGTATATATAAATGTTTACTAGTAAAATCTTAACTAGCTATGTGTTATAAATAACTATAGTTTAAAATGTACAAGTTGATTATTTGATTTTGATCGCCAGAAAGTTACATTTATGAGTTATAAAGATAACCCAACTTGAATCTCTTAAAAATATGAAAAATTGAGAAAGTTATAAGTTTTATCGCAAACTATGTCATTTTAAAATCCTAGAGTGATCGATCTCGAATATTATGTCTAAAATATTTTCGAAAACGAGATCGAACCATGAAATGTTGAAAAACAAGAAGTTAGAAAGATAACAAAACTGATTTGGTGTATTTTGGGCATGTATGTTTCATTTTATAAAAGATTGAACCAAAGAAATTAAAGTTAAACAATTAGGGTTTGAAAAATCAGCACTACCGCCGCAGCAGTAGGTCTTACCGCCGCCGTAGTGAAACACTCTAGAAATTAAAAATTTGAACTAACGCCGCAGTGGTAGGTCTCACCGCCACCGCGGTGAAATTCCCTGGATTTTAAAATTTTGAACTACTGCCGCAGGGGTGGTACTCATTGCCACAACGGTAGTATAACCTGTTTGAAAATGAACAGTTTATTAACCGGGTCGGGTCGGGTCGGGTCTTTTGGAAATGAAATGGGTAAGAAAATGTAATGTTATATAACATTAATATTTAAAAGTTTTAAATGAATAAAATATTATTAAATGATTAATAATATTATAAATTGAATAAAATATTATTAAAAGAAATAATAATATTATAAAATAAATAAAATATTCTTAAATGATTAATAATATTAAGAAATGAATAAAATGTTATTAAATGATTAATATTATAAAGTTAATAAAATATTATTAAATGATTAATAATATTATGAGGTTAATAAAATATTATTAAATGATTAATAATATTAGATAAAAGCTTAAACTATATTAAATGATTAATATAGGTTTTATGTGATTTAAATATTATCAAATAAGGATGATAATATTTTTCAAGTGTTTGATATACTCTTAATTATTAAATTATGTGATTAAGAGTTAGTAAATTAAGATGTATAAAGGTTCTTATATGAACCTAGATATAATACTAATTGGAAGATCAACTTGGTTAATTGTAGGTCTTTTCAAAAGGTATAAGATTGTATTGGTTAGCTGTAATCAACAATCTAGGTAAGTTTCCTTACTCAAATTTATATTGAGCAAGTTTTCTATACCTAAACTTGTATTTATTTTGCAAGAGTTTGAGTGGTTTAAAATATTGAAAATTGATCCATATCCATATTACTTATGTATTCGCACATGGTGCATTGGAATCTTTATAGTTCAATTAATTCATGAACTGTTTAAGAAAGTCTAAGCTAATTATTTTGGCTAGACACTGCCTGTATAAATTCATTAATTTGAATACTTTTAAAAGCTTATCCAAACCATTGGTTGATGCGAATTCTTATAGTAAGACTGAGAACGAACAACCCTATATAAAGGGATTATATTTCAGAAAACCGACCTTTGCACAAGATGTTTGAATGTTGTGCATATACATATGGTACAAAAGGTTGATCCCCTCAAGTACCAAAATAATAAAATGGTCAGATACATATCTGATTTACCTTAAGTATTAGTTCATGGTCATTTGAGGCCACTCAGCAGTAAAGACTCAATAATTTCTTTTAATTGAAATTTGATTCTTGTCCTTTCACAATTATTATATATTCTTGAAAATCTCTGAAGTTATTTTCCATTCCATCATGATATATCTTTTATTATTGTTCTTAAACTTGCTAGGCAAGCTAGTTGCTCACCCTTGCTATATCATGTACCATTTTTCAACCAAGCCTAAATGCTCCAAGAAGGACAAGGGCAAGGGAAAAACCAAGGCTTAAATTATTACATGTTAGATAGATTATTTGTTTAATATGTAATTTTAGTTTATAAATCTTTTGTAATCCCTTAAGATATGTACTATTTATGTTAAGGTTAGAAGACCTTGCGATTGTAGTCCTTTTTTTATAAGGAACATTTATGTATTATTTTGCAAAGTTTAAATGAAGGCTATGCATTTAGTTGTTATTATGTTTTGGATTGTGAGAACTAAACACGAGGTTATGGAACCCGAATTTGGGGTCGTCACACTACCAATGACTTATAATTGGCAGCAGTATTTTTTGCCTTGAAGATATGGAGACATTATTTGTATGGAGAGAAATGTGAGATATACACAAATGTAATGCCCGATTTTTTTTTGTTTTCCAATAGTCCCACATCATCCACTTTTAAAGCCATCCTCCCTTTCCTTAGTTATATATATGAGCCTACCCCTTCCCATTTTAATATCTAAACATTAAGGTTTTACCCAATTTGAGAAAACCTTTTTGTGTGATGACCTTTTTAGTAAGGACTTCCTTAGTTAAAATTTTTGGTGTCGAGGACATGGGCGGACTGCGAGCCTCATAGTTTCGGGTATGTCTCTTTTTCTTTCTTTGTATAATTATTTAATTTTATATATTCGTTTTAAATTTTGTAGTTTTAATTTTTGTATGCTATTTAGTTTGTTAGTATATATAGTTTTTGTGTATCTTTGTTAGTAATTAGCATTTTGAGATATTAAATTATTATTTTTGTAACTTTAGAGTTGTGACATAATAATAATAATAATAATAATAATAATAATAATAATAATAATAATAATAATAATAATAATAATAATAATAATAATTGTTTGTAACATAATTAAAAATAGAAAAAATATTTTTGTAAATATACTTGTCGATGCCGGGATTTTCGCCGTCTCGTTTTTTATTATTAAAATGCCCTTTTCCAATTTTAGCCTTTTGAATTAAATGTGGTTTAGAAAAGGGTCGGCTTAGTGTCGACGGGTTTTGAAAGATCGATTTTTTATGAGCCAATTGACCAGAGTCGCCAGTTGGTATATTTGAAATGGATGTACCAACTCATCCGAATTTATTTTCGTAATCGCTGGCTCATATGTGACTCCGATTAATTGGTCCGCAAACCGAGATTCATAGAGTTCGGGGGCTTGCTTAAGCGAGGGGAAGGTGTTAGGCACCCCCCGACTTCCGTGAAATACGGTTATCGCAATCTTGATATTTTCCTATCATTTTTAAATCCTAAAATGTGTGGTTTGCGTGTGTGTGCGTGCGTGCCTAGATGAATGTTTGTGGTGCGTTTTGCATAAAAGTTCGCTTTTATTTTTATATGGCAAAAGTGTTATCTGGAAAGTGTTTTGGACGTTCTTTGACCCAAATGACGAGGCTTCGCTTTTTATAAGAAAGATTGATTTTAATTTCGAAAGCGTTGAGGATTTTTTATTTAGATGTCTTTTTAGAAAACAATAGTTTTAAACTTTTGTCAAATAGGAATCGAGACTATACATTGCCTTCTAACAGTTAATATAAATAAATCGAGGGCAACTTCTAGAACTCTTTAACCCTATGCACAAAGTTTAATGAAAACATTTATTTATTTGCAAAATCGTTTTTTGTGACGTTTTAAAACCAACTAAAGCCTATTCATCAATTATGGATTAAAGTTTACCAAAACACTTAACCTTTAAACCTCGTGAATCTAATATCCTAAATTTGCTTGATTTTATAACATCTTCATTATTTGCCTTATTTTGAAAACCATTTTTTCGTGTCGTAAATTAAAACATACATCCCAAAACGTGTCGGGGTTATCCATGGGCATGTGAGCCATCCAGACAACCCCAAACACCCACAATCACATATTTTATTATTATCACGGGGGCCTTAACCCGAACACGACCTTGTGTCGTTTTAAGGCCCAAAAATTTACATATTTACATAAAGGTGCATCGCGATCGTTACATACGTAAAAGCTAGAAAATAAACTAAAGGGATATCATCGGGAGGTTAGGAGGAGATTCTATCCGCAATAAATCCTCTCTAACCGTCCCTAATCCATAGATCCCAAAACAAATATCAACTACATTGGATCTAACTTTCAAATACACTAAAACAAACTATTTAAATAGCAATGCACCAAATATTTTCGGATCCACAGAAGATCCACCCAACAAACACAATAAGAACAAAATAAAAACTAGATCTACAAGATTTGATATATCAAACACCACGACGCTATGAAAACTCGGATTTTTTACATTCCAAATGATGAAATAGATGATTCAACACTTGGAAACCAAAATAGGATACAAAGATTGTACAAAGGATGAAGAAATCTCACTCTTTGGAACAAACCCGTGGGTTTCTCTCTCTAAAATCTCGTTTCTCTCTCTACATTTCCGCCATTTTCTTCTTCTCCCGCGAGCTCTCTCTCTCTAAAAATCTATTTCTCTCTCTCTTTTTTTCCTCTCGGACGCAGATCTGGACGCTTAATAGAGTTCCGAAGGCAGCCGCAGGTGCAACTGCGGCTGGCCGCAGGTGCATCTGCGGCTGACTTCGCTGGCCGCCCGCGCCGAACCTCGGCTGTCGTGTGCCGCCCTCGAGCCGCGAACCTGCCCCTTTGTCGGTGGCCGCAGGTGCATCCGCGGCTGTCCGGCTTGCTTTTCTCGATTTCCGTGCCGCGCGGTCTTAATTCGCCAATTTCTGCGGTATTATTTCGGAAGGCTGTATTTTTGCGATCCGGAAATCCCTGGGAAACGTGCCATATTGTTCTGGGAGGCTAGTTCGGAGGGAGCGAGACCCCCGAACATCGTAAGCGGAGTGGCCATCAGTCGTCTTTTGTGGTCGGCTCAGGTTTTTCTGGATCAACTGTTCGCCTTGCCTCAAGTGACCGGATGTTCGTTGTCCGTTGTGGCGGCTTTGACCGTAAATCGCTGGGGTGGCTTGATGTTGGGGTCCACCTTCCTTTTCGCTCGTCGGGTCAAATGACGATTCTGCCCTCCTGTCAGGGTTAATGCAAAAGTGCAAAATTTGGGTGTCTACAGCTGCCCCTCTTTATCATGTTTATGTAATGTCATATGAAATGAACACGATAAAGAAGTAGGCACCCAATGCATGATGATGGCAGCACATATTTTAATGATGCAACATATATATCATTGATGCAACATATACAGGTTAATGATGCAACACTAATATTACCGGTTACTGCCTCAAATGGACTCGCATCGCATATTCGCCAAAACTATTTTTCTCTTGCTTAACGCATATTGCATATTTAAATATCAAATCGCTTATCATACTAAATCAAAATCGCATTACATCGCATATGAAATCACATATCGCACTGCTTCTCATATGATGTATCGCATATCGCATCGCATCGCACATCGCATCGCATCGCATCGCTCGTCGCATCGCATCGCACATCGCATCGCATCGCACATCGCATAGCATCGCATTGAACATCGCATCGCATCGTACATCGCATAGCATCGCATCGCACATCGCATCGCATCGCATTGTTTTGGTCATCGTCGGATCTTTCCCCAACGGTTACCGCATTGTCATCGTCGGATCTTTTGCCAACGGGTCGTATCGTCATCGTCGGATCCTTTGCCAACGGATCGTATGGGTTTAGTCTTTAACAAGTTATCTGGTAATTGCCGGGTCTCGTCTCCGACGGGTCATTTTTTGTGACGGTCAGGTATCGTTTCTGACGGGTCGTTTTTGAATTGGTCAGGTATCATTTCTGACTGGTCGTTTTTTTGAAATGGTCAGGTCTCGTATCTGACGGGTAGTTTTGAATTGGTCAGGTCTCGTATCTGACGGGTCGTTTTGAATTGGTCAGGTCTCGTATCTGACGGGTCGTTTTGAATTGGTCAGGTCTCGTATCTGACGGGTCGTTTTTTTTCAATTGGTCAGGTATAGTCTCTGACGGGCCGTTTTTGAATTGGTCAGGTTTCGTTTCTGACTGGTCGTTTTTTGAAATGGTCAGGTCTCGTATCTGACGGGTAGTTTGAAATTGGTCAGGTCTCGTATCTGACGGGTCGTTTTGAATTGGTCAGGTCTCGTATCTGACGGGTCGTTTTTTTTTCAATTGGTCAGGTATCGTATCTGACGGGTCATTTTTTCAATTGGTCAGGTATCGTATCTGACGGGTCATTTTTTCAATTGGTCAGGTATCGTATCTGACGGGTCGTTTTTCAATTGATCAGGTATCGTATCTGACGGGTCGTTTGAATTGGTCAGGTATCATTTCTGACGGGTCATGTTTGGACGGTCAGTTTCCTTTGACTGACGGGTCATGTTTGGACGGTCAGTTTCCTTTGACTGACGGGTCATATTGGACGGTCAGTTTCTTTTGACTGACGGGTCATGTTTGGACGGTCAGTTTCCTTTGACTGACGGGTCATGTTGGACGGTCAGTTTCTTTTGACTGACGGGTCATGTTTGGACGGTCAGTTTCTTTTGACTGACGGGTCATTTTTGAGTTGGTCAGGTATCGTATCTGACTGGTCGTTTTTGGGTTGGTCAGGTATCGTATCTGACTGGTCGTTTTTGGTTTGGTCAGGTATCGTATCTGACTGGTCATGTTTGGACGGTCAGGGGTTTTCACTGACGGGTCATGTTGGACGGTCAGGGATTTTCACTGACGGGTCATGTTTGTAATTGCCGGGTCTCGTCTCCGGAATCGCTGTGTACTATCCTAAATGGACCCGCATCGTATTGTACATCATAAAAATGCAATAATTCTAGAGGAAATTTTAAAAGGAAAGCGTACCTGAATAGTTTGTGGGGCCTCCCTGGGATTCGCCCTCGTAAATCGCTTTTGCCAGCCACTTCTTTTGGTTTGACTTGTCATTCTTGGGGTTCGTCCTCGTAGATTGCTCTTGACAGCCATTGCTTTTGAGCTGTCATCCTTGTTGATTAGCTGAAGGTGCTTCAGACAGTCGCTTTGCAATTCCTTGATGTTCCATAGATTCTAGGTGCATCGGATCGTAGAAGTTTCCCGCTGTCACGTCTTTCTGATCAATGGCAATGGCATTCGCGACGCCGACAGTCTCGTACCTGTGATTTTCCTTTCTTGTGCATTTTATATACATGAATGCGCAGATGTTATGCATGGATCAATAGATATGCTTGGAATGGAAATGACCCCTGTTTAGTCAAATGATACAATTTTTCATGTGTCGTTCTTTTCGACTACTCAGTTGTGCCACGCCTTATTTGGGAGTACAGTTTCTGGACATCAAGGTTGGTCCGTTGAATCGCATGCCCCTGATCGTTTCTCTGTTGGGGGAATTGTATCTGTCGTTTTGAATGCCCAATAGACTTATTCAGTGCTCCTCATCCTGCTCACAGATCGTCACGTCTTTGAATTTGGGGTGCAGGGACTTCCTCTTATGCTAGAGGATTATGCCTAGATTCTGGGTTGATATCTAGGTGATCCTCTTGTCATTTGGTCGTATGTATTGACCACTCTTGACCTAAATCGGATTGAGGCAGTCCATTTGCCTTTTTGCGATGACCGACGGCCATGTTGCCCTTCCTCGCCTTTTAATCAATCAGCTTAGACGTCCGGAATTATATCGCTCTTGCATATGCTCACTTGAGTATCGAGGTAATGTCAGCGTGCATCATGCTGAGTTTGTCAAAATCCATTGATGGTCGTGGAGGAAAGTTCGTTGATGAGGAGTCTGATACAGATATGGGCTTCCTTCACTTTCGTAATTTCCAACATGCCCCAGCCTTTACTCGTGTTCTTATCAAGGATTCGCATGGGAAAGTCGCTTTATTGGTCAGCCGAGTTACCCACACCGATTCATATCCTGCACAAGTAACAAACGCTAAATGCTCGACGCTTCGGGTCGGCGGGGTTAACTTCGATATTACTAAACATCTCAACAGTAGAGCAGATAAAATGGAATGCTCATGATTATGCAATTTGGCTCGTGTCTGTGATGTTTTCGTCTTATCGTAAAAATCTTGGCATCGAGATGGATCTCTTTTTTTGTAAATCGTGAGTGGATTAATTTGACATTGAATGAATTGTGAATGTATTAAGTCACTCTCGATTTTATTTTTTTTATTTTTTTATTTTTTTCATTTGACGAGTTATGAAATCGTAATAAAACATTTAAGCATTCATGGTCAATATACGTGAGTATGATTAAATTCAAAAAACCACCTTCCTTTATCAAAGGTATTTCGTCTTCATTCTTGCTATCGTCATTCACAGAATCAACGTCATATGGCAAGTGCACTGTGCAACGCATCCTTCAATTAGGGGCTTCTTTTCCGTGACTTTAGATGAGCCTCTCTTTTTTTCTCTGGTCGAATATTTTTTCTTTTTCCTTTTTTTCGACTCCGCCTTTTCCTTTTCGCGTCCACTTAACTTGTCTCGTTTTCTTAGGCTATTCAGAGTTACCCATTTAACGAGCTTTGGACCAATGACTCCCAAACCAGGCGGCTTTAGGGCATTAGGTGTAAAGACACCCCTTCGGGTTTACTTGCTCGAATAACAGAGGCCACGCTTCGATACAAGTTAGGTGGTTTACCACATTCATTCCTCGTCTGACTCTGCGCAAGATTCGTTTTCTTAGGCTTGAGTTACCCATGTAGCGAGCGTTGGGCCGGTGACTCCCAAATCGGACGATTTTAGGGCACCAGGTGTAGAGACACCTTTCAGGCTTAATTACTCGAATAACCCATGCCACGATTCGAATTTGCTCAGGTCTCTGCAGTCGTAATGCTCGTTTGCTTAGGCTCTGAGTTACCCATGTAACGAGTGTTGGGCCGGCGACTCCCAAACCAGACGACTTTAGGGCGCCAGGTGTAAAGACACCCTTCAGGCTTAATTACTCGAATAACTCAGGCCACGATTCGAGACATCAATATTATCTTTTATTTACCTTTCGACTCCGCATCAACTGTCATCATTATCGTCATAGCTTTATACCCCACATCTGAAAGTTGGCGCAACCGCAAAGTGCTAACTTGCCTATGAGGTGGATTCTGCTTCGAACGACACTTCGAAATCAGGTCTTTGTTGAACAGTTTTAATCGTCTAATCATACTCATGAGTCTGCTCCACGGATGCTTGTCAGAATTAATTCGATTCCTAACAAGTCAAAGAAAACTTTTCTCTTTCCAAAAGTAATGTTAGAGTTAAACTATGTACAGTCTTAATATATGTACATGAAGACAGGAAAGAAATAAATAACTGAGATGAGTTGTATCTTACCTGTGGGTCCTCGTATTCTGAAAGAGCTCTGACTGGAAAGGACCAATTGATCGTACATCTCGGATGACGTTGTCGTATGCTGACGAGATCGTACCATAGATGTTGAATTGTGCACTACCTTTCCATGGATGATTGATGAATGCCCCAGTGTCGAATCGTCATCGATTTCTAAATTGCCCCAGTCCTGATTGTTGTCAAGGTCATTGCTTTGTGGTGTCTTTGACAGGTGGGCTGATGAGATGCTGGGAACCCAAAATCCTTTGCTTTTGATCAGGTAGGAAGTGCACTCCGATGGGTTGACAGGAGAACAAGTTGTCTGGGTCATTGATCGTTTAATTGCAAAACTATCGAAGGGTTATATACATTTTTACAAGGATTAGACCGCGCCAAAGTGGCTGCCTACGTACTCCTATAGGAAGAGGAGATCAGGTCTTTCGTAGTTCAGGCCATCAATAGCACACAAGATTGCTTTTTTTTTTCTTTTTGTTTGCTTTTTTTTTTTTTTTTCTTTTTTCTTTTTTTTTTTTTTTTTGCAAGAAAACATAACATAATAATGCATAGAAGAATAAAACGAGGAATAATATTAAGCAGCCAATAACATCCCCACCCCTTTTTTGGGACTCGCAATCGTATCATTTAAGTTCACCATTTCATAGTTCGCGGAGGCTCGTCAATCCATTCGTCGGTGTTCGGGTTCCCCATTGCGGTGATCTCAAGGTCGTTTGCCATTTTCAGCTCTCCTCTTTCGATAAGATTTTGGATCTTGTGCCGCAACGCCCAACACTCTTCAGTATCATGCCCTGGTGAGTTGGAATGATAGAGGCATATTCGTGTAGGATCGTATCTTTTAGACTTGGGGTCGGTTTGTGGCAGCAACTCCGTAATCTTTCCCCGGCTGATCAGAAGGTGCAATATTTCTGCATTTGATTTGCTCAAAGGGGTGAACTTTTGACCTCTTGGGAATGCTGCTCGATCTTTCCCCTTTGAGGGTTCACCTCTGTCCGAGCGGTTATCAAGGCTCCACTGGTGGGATCGTCTGACATCTTTATTATTTTCATTTCCCTGCCCTTTCATTCTGTTTTGATCTCCTTCAGTCAGCTGGTTTTCCTGGGAGGGATCCTGGTTTGAGATTTGTTTGTCCTCTTCTTCTGTCTGGTCTCTCAGTAATTGGGTGAAGAGTTGTCTCGTTAGATTATGTTGGTGTACCACCAGGTCTGCTAATTGCTTCATTTGATGCCTGACCAACTTCAATTCTTTCCTAATGACCTTAACCTCCTCCAGACATTCCCCTTCAAGGACAATTGTTTCGCTCATTGGGGGGTATTCTTCGACCTTTCGTATGTATTTGCGATTGGGGTCCACCCCGATATTTCCTGCCCCAATCATGCTTACCTCATCTGTTCCGTATTGTGGCAGATGGTTGGCGTTGACATCTGGTCGTTGAACTACAATGTCCCCCCTGTCGATCAAGTTTTGTATCTTATGTTTTAATGACCAACACTCTTCAGTATCATGCCCAGGAGATTCTGAGTGATAAGCGCATCGTTTGCGGGGGTCAAATCGTTTGCCTCTTGAATCGCTGGGTGGAGCTAGCTCAGTGATTTTCTTCTGGGCGACCAATAACGCCAATACGTTCTCAAGGGAATCGCCTAAGGGAGTGAATCTTCGACTATCTGTTCGTTCAAACTTCCCTTGCCTATCTGGACCCTGATTGAATGTGGCCTGTTGCTGTAGTTGCAGATGGTTTCCATTTACCGAGGTGGGGGGGCCATTGTTGGGTCTCCACGATTGTCCGTGCGAAACGAAAGACACATCCACCTCTTCCTGACTCTGTTTGGGTACAAGGTTGTGCTCTTTGGCTAAAAGGTGCTCAGCTATGGCCTCTAATGCTGTGAAATCTTTGATTTTCCCAGTCCTTAAACCTATTTCGGCCATCTCACCATGTTTGATCATCTGTGAAAAAGGTTTGCCTAATCCAGCCAATACTCTTTCGTAATAAGGAGCCTCTTGTATGTCTATGAAGGTTATCACCAATTCAGCCTCATCCATGGGAGGGTTCACTTGTGCGGCCATCCTCCTCCATCGCTGAGCATAGTCTCTAAAAGACTCTTTGGGCTGCTTCTTTATCTTCGTCATTTGGTAGCGATCAGGGGCCATTTGCGATTGGAAGCTATATTGTGTCAAAAAGGTGTGGGCCAGCTCCTCCCAATTATGAATTTTAGCATTATCCAGCCTCGCGTACCAGGTCCTAGCCTCCCCTGTCAGGCTTTTCTGGAACAGTTGCATCCTTAGCGATTCATCCTCAGCATATCCTCCTAGCTCTCCGATGTATACTTTCAGGTGCGTGTAGGGATCCCCCGACCAGTTGTACTTTTCAAATTCGGGGAGTTTGAATTTTTCTGGATATCTGGTTCCCGGAAAGATGCACAGGTCGGAATAGTTAACACTGCCATATGACCCGATCCCCTTCATCGTTTTGATGGCCTCTTCCATCTGCTTTATTTTCTTACTGATACTGTTGGCAACTCCATCTTCTGGAATGACAATAATTTGTTTCGGTGGTTCAACCTTCGGGGTTTCTGGGGTCATCCCGTTCCCTTGGGATGATGGCTCCGGTGGGTCCTCGGCTTGTGACTTCGATTTCAATTTGAAGTGCTCTTTTAGCATCACAGTCAATTCCGTCAAATGATTCTTTACTGCATCAAACTCTTCCCGAGATATAAGAGCCAGGTTCGGATTGGGATTTTCAGCCATTTCGACTGTTGACTCTCTGGCTTCCTTGGATCGGAGACGAGTTTGGGGCGCAATCCTGCGAATAAACAAACCAAGTTTAGTTCCGGGAAATGACACTGGTGGATGCATGCTAAAGCAAATATTTTTGTGTTTTTGAGTTTTGTAATCTTTTCCTGCAAAACAAGGTTAGTATCCCTTTATTTTAACCAAGGTATGACAGTGTGCAATTATGATGCTCTCCAAGCTGTCCCTGTAAAACAGAGGTTAGTATTTTTATTTTGACAAAACGGGAGGTACAAAATGTTTTGACTAAAGTATGACATTACGTGCGTGAAACGTAAAAGGGTATGAAGAGACTTCCCACGCGTCGGGTTTATCTGAGGCTGACCTACCCTAAGTTACTCTCGCGGGCTTTTTGGCATGAAGGTTCCCAGATCTTCGCAACATACTAGAAGGGAAAAATCCGATCTTTCAATTGGATTGGATCTGAGTGGATGCTTTTCCTGAGCCTCGCCGGGGAGCACCCCTTTGAGTCCAGTAATCCACATCCGACGGGTTTGCCTCAGGAGGAGGAACTGCTCAACATACATTCATCATACATTCATCGTACCTCACCGTATGCAAATGACGACATTAAGGTACAACATTCGTAAAGCAATCACAAAACTCGCACATTCATTCATACACGCACAAAAGGTAGATTAATCAAAAGTAACGCAACCACACATTTTTTAGATTTTTAAAGGATAGGAAAACATCAAGATTTTAAATGCGGCTTAAGCCCTCTACTGTCCCCAGCAGAGTCGCCAGCTGTCGACGCCGGGATTTTCGCCGTCTCGTTTTTTATTATTAAAATGCCCTTTTCCAATTTTAGCCTTTTGAATTAAATGTGGTTTAGAAAAGGGTCGGCTTAGTGTCGACGGGTTTTGAAAGATCGATTTTTTATGAGCCAATTGACCAGAGTCGCCAGTTGGTATATTTGAAATGGATGTACCAACTCATCCGAATTTATTTTCGTAATCGCTGGCTCATATGTGACTCCGATTAATTGGTCCGCAAACCGAGATTCATAGAGTTCGGGGGCTTGCTTAAGCGAGGGGAAGGTGTTAGGCACCCCCCGACTTCCGTGAAATACGGTTACCGCAATCTTGATATTTTCCTATCCTTTTTAAATCCTAAAATGTGTGGTTTGCGTGTGTGTGCGGGCGTGCCTAGATGAATGTTTGTGGTGCGTTTTGCATAAAAGTTCGCTTTTATTTTTATATGGCAAAAGTGTTATCTGGAAAGTGTTTTGGACGTTCTTTGACCCAAATGACGAGGCTTCGCTTTTTATAAGAAAGATTGATTTTAATTTCGAAAGCGTTGAGGATTTTTTATTTAGATGTCTTTTTAGAAAACAATAGTTTTAAACTTTTGTCAAATAGGAATCGAGACTATACATTGCCTTCTAACAGTTAATATAAATAAATCGAGGGCAACTTCTAGAACTCTTTAACCCTATGCACAAAGTTTAATGAAAACATTTATTTATTTGCAAAATCGTTTTTTGTGACGTTTTAAAACCAACTAAAGCCTATTCATCAATTATGGATTAAAGTTTACCAAAACACTTAACCTTTAAACCTCGTGAATCTAATATCCTAAATTTGCTTGATTTTATAACATCTTCATTATTTGCCTTATTTTGAAAACCATTTTTTCGTGTCGTAAATTAAAACATACATCCCAAAACGTGTCGGGGTTATCCATGGGCATGTGAGCCATCCAGACAACCCCAAACACCCACAATCACATATTTTATTATTATCACGGGGGCCTTAACCCGAACACGACCTTGTGTCGTTTTAAGGCCCAAAAATTTACATATTTACATAAAGGTGCATCGCGATCGTTACATACGTAAAAGCTAGAAAATAAACTAAAGGGATATCATCGGGAGGTTAGGAGGAGATTCTATCCGCAATAAATCCTCTCTAACCGTCCCTAATCCATAGATCCCAAAACAAATATCAACTACATTGGATCTAACTTTCAAATACACTAAAACAAACTATTTAAATAGCAATGCACCAAATATTTTCGGATCCACAGAAGATCCACCCAACAAACACAATAAGAACAAAATAAAAACTAGATCTACAAGATTTGATATATCAAACACCACGACGCTATGAAAACTCGGATTTTTTACATTCCAAATGATGAAATAGATGATTCAACACTTGGAAACCAAAATAGGATACAAAGATTGTACAAAGGATGAAGAAATCTCACTCTTTGGAACAAACCCGTGGGTTTCTCTCTCTAAAATCTCGTTTCTCTCTCTACATTTCCGCCATTTTCTTCTTCTCCCGCGAGCTCTCTCTCTCTAAAAATCTATTTCTCTCTCTCTTTTTTTCCTCTCGGACGCAGATCTGGACGCTTAATAGAGTTCCGAAGGCAGCCGCAGGTGCAACTGCGGCTGGCCGCAGGTGCATCTGCGGCTGACTTCGCTGGCCGCCCGCGCCGAACCTCGGCTGTCGTGTGCCGCCCTCGAGCCGCGAACCTGCCCCTTTGTCGGTGGCCGCAGGTGCATCCGCGGCTGTCCGGCTTGCTTTTCTCGATTTCCGTGCCGCGCGGTCTTAATTCGCCAATTTCTGCGGTATTATTTCGGAAGGCTGTATTTTTGCGATCCGGAAATCCCTGGGAAACGTGCCATATTGTTCTGGGAGGCTAGTTCGGAGGGAGCGAGACCCCCGAACATCGTAAGCGGAGTGGCCATCAGTCGTCTTTTGTGGTCGGCTCAGGTTTTTCTGGATCAACTGTTCGCCTTGCCTCAAGTGACCGGATGTTCGTTGTCCGTTGTGGCGGCTTTGACCGTAAATCGCTGGGGTGGCTTGATGTTGGGGTCCACCTTCCTTTTCGCTCGTCGGGTCAAATGACGATTCTGCCCTCCTGTCAGGGTTAGTGCAAAAGTGCAAAATTTGGGTGTCTACAATACTTAGATTTATTTTGGAACAAGAAGGTGGTTAATTATTAAAATATTATATATGATTAAAATATGTATAACTTTAGATAAAATTTTATTTAGAACGAAAAGATTTCAGATTCGTCAAAGAGAAAGAAAATGTGTAAAGTTTAATCAATTAAATAACTATTTATTTATTTATTTTGTTTAATTAGTTCCGACGGAGGAAATTTAACGAGTCGTTTTTGGAATATAATTTAGGGTATTACATTGCATATTCCAGGTACGAATTTCGTACTCCTTTAGCGATATTTCTTTAATTTTAATTTGTTCGTTTTGTCTCTCAATTAGAATTTAGATATTATTTCAATATATTATTCATAGTCAAATGTTTATGATAGAATTATTTGGTTTTAGATATTCAAAAATTCATAACTTGTACTCTTTGGACTTAGTAAGCATGTCTAGTATTTATTTTGATTATGTAGAAACGTACATGCTAATATATTTTGAGGACTTTGTATTAATTCGTTTTGGTTTAGCATGTTCGTATTAGAACCTCTTTTGTTTGTATTGTGCAGCATATATTGTGACATGATATTTTTGTTAGAATATACTGTTTGCCTAAATCTGACCTAGTAAAACACGCAAGTATACGTGGTCTAACTGTAGTAAAATAGCAAGCAAGGTATCGTATCCCACAAGGACTATCTACTATTAATTCACCAAAATACTAATCATAAAGTGCTCCAATCCTAGTTAAACGACTACGCAAAGTTGATGAATATTGATTAAGTGAATGAGTTAAATTAATTAAATTAACGAAACCTAAATTACCAAGATTTGTTGTCAAGTTGTAAAACGTTAAGGTTATAATTTCCCCTAACACTTCAATTGAACCTTTTCATTCCCTCTTTATGTCATCAAACACGTGGATTTAATAACCAGAAAATCATGTGTACTCACTAGCCTCTGTCGATGGTCAAGTGAATATCACCTATTTAAATAAATCACTATGTGTCCATGAGATTTAACATTAAATAGGAGTCATTAAAATCAGATTTCATTGTAGGTTACATATGGTATACAGGTATATGTCTATCCTATATACACATCATGCAGTCTATCACATGTAGAATGGCAAGAACATATGTCAACATACCCAGACCTAGGTTTACATTCCATTTGTCAATTTCATATAAACTGTCAAGCTAATTACTGGCCAGATAATTATAATTCAAGCATAAGATATGTCAATTAACTCCAACGCAATCAATTTACAGAAAGAGGAAATGAATTGTCATCAATTTACATGCTAGGTTCCATTACAACCTTAATTCTGAAGTTTAGTTCATCACTAACTCAATAACCATGAAACAAGTTTAACAACATTAAGATAAATCAAAATAAGAGGGATAAGAGAAGGTATAACTCAGTTGTCACTCTGAATTGTCCTTCAACTCCAACGTTGATTCCTCCTCTGCTGAATACTTGAACCCTTTGCTCTATTCTCTGCTCCCTGTGATGTTCCAGATCTCTTCTCTCGGTAACTACCCTTTAATCTCCCAGCCCTCTCCTTGTACGTCCACCTCTCCACTCACTCTAACCGTTGGCCACTTATTGGAGGGTGTATGTCATTTTAGTTCATGCCTGGGACCCACTGCAGAATACTTCGCTCAGGAAATTTCCCGACGAGCGCTCACCAAGCGCCTACCAAGCGCCTAAGCGCTCATTTTCTCTAGTTGGATGTTTTTGTCAAGCGCCTACTGAGCGCCTACCGAGCGCCTAGGCGCTCACCTGGTCTGGTCAGAGGTTTTGCCAAGCGCCTACCGAGCGCCTAGTGAGCGCCTACCGAGCGCCTACCGAGCGCCTACTGAGCGCCTAGGCCCTTGACTGACAGGGATAATCACCATTTTGCCATTTTGAGCTCTTTTTCCTATACATCAAAGGGAAATTATCAAAAGTAAGTAAAATACAACCATAGAGCATAAAGATGAATGAAAACAACACAAATCAATAAGCCTTAAGCATTCAATTTGCAAGTATAAAACCTACTCATCAAATACCCCCAAACTTAGCTTTTTGCTTGTCCTCAAGCAAATCAAAAACAAAATAAAACAAAACAAATGAAACTTGAACTAACTAACAACCTACAAACCAAACAATGAACCAACGGTTATCTAAACATATGCCTCAGAGATTCCTTAGTTACCATTTAGACAAAATTTCAAAATCATGTTTCGCCCATTCCCAACACATTACTAGTAGCGCATTACTTTCAACCCATATCGTGTGTGTGTGAACTCAATGCGTCAAATTCACCAAAACTCAGATAAGTTAATTAACTTCAATGCCCATAGACGATAATTAACAGAAGGATAAGCATAAGTCCTCCATATGCTTACTTGCACATAAATTTTTATTTATTTATTTATCACGAGTGCGTTTTACGCTCCATCTCGCATCTAATCTTGGCATAAGCAATGTTTACTTTTATTAGGCTTTTCAAAACTACCCATGTAACGAACTTTCCACCAATGACTCCCAAACCAGTTGGCATTAGGGCATTAAGTGTAGAGACACTCCTACGGGCTTACTTGTTCGAGTAATTAAGGCCACAAAAGCAAACTAGCCAAGTTACTTTTAACTATCATACTTATCCATATTTTTTTTCTCTTTTTATTTATTTGATTATTAAATTTTTTTTTTAAACAAGTAAGCATATAGAGGTTGTTCTTATCGAAAAAGGCACTTAATTCAATCAACCTCTCATAAAGTTCAACGATTTGAACACACCGAATATGTGCATTTAAATGTCAGGGGTCTGAAGCAATGCAGTCACTAGTAACAGTTAGAAATTAGACTAACACTCATTATCCAATTCACCCAAATCGCTAACTAATTCATCAAATTATCATCATCAGCAAACATAAGATTATACCACTTCATTGCTTGATTCACTACTCTAACATGCCTAACTATGCATAATACCTAGACTAACCCACTTTCGTAGGGACCACGATTACACTTAGCACGCGTAACAAGCCTTTGAACCACAAGGTTACCCCAATTGGACGAGTTGTGTCTCGTGAGGGTTTGCAATGAATGTACCCACAAAATTCTAAAATTAAATGCAACTGTCCTAAATTACAATTTAAATTTTTAATTTTTTTTTTTTTTTAAACTACAACATGCAAATAACTATATGCATTTATACAAGACACGACACTATACAAGACACGACACTATGCAGGATATGAAACTTATCCCACCCCCAAACTTAAACAGCAAAATGTCCTCAATTTGCAATAAAAATTGAAATGAAATACAGAGGACTTCCCTGTAGTTGCTCAGTTATCATCATGGCGCTCCTCATCCGGGGTCAAGCCGTGGGAATGTTGGGATTTGAGGAATATCGGGAAGCTGAATATTGGAGAGTGCATGAGCTAAGGCCTGAGCGACATTCACATTAAATTCGTGCATCACATCTTGTCGCTGAGTTATTGGTGTATTTTATCAAGCTATGTCATGGAACTGATAAATCTCTGTGTTGTACGAGGCTCGGGAACTCTCACCACGTTGTCTTTTTGGTCCTATGGCTCACTAACAAAATGCAAGGTGATTACCCAACCTTACTCCAGAAAATTGCAGCCAAATAAGCACACTTTATTCTTTCAGGAATTTTAGCGAACACTTGGTGTGCACCTTTAAAATCATGAACCAAAGATGCTCCCCCAAACTTGGATTCTACCACCCACTGTGGGTTTATCAATTTGAGCAACCCAATCACATATTCGAAGCCCAATTACAGAGTAAATTCAAACTCAAAAAGAACATTTACTCTTCCAATTGGGGGTTAAAGATGTTGTTCTTAACTTTAATGCAGTACCCAAGCCTTGAATTGAAGTCGTTGGTGGGATAAACGAACAAGAGGGCAGAATGCTCAGCGAGACCTCATTGACTTTGGCGAGTCCTCTTTGGTTTCAGCAATATAGAGGCTTAAGTTTGGAATAGGTTGGTTTGAAACTTCCTTGTTGCACTTAGATTGTAAGATGAAAGGTTGGGAGTGTGCTATAGAGTTCGAATAGTTGATGGATTGCACAATAAACTCAAACCCCAGTCGAGACTCTTATTTCCCTCTCTTGCACGTGCAGCTCCTATTTTTGGGGCAGTCCAGTCAAGCGCCTAGGCGCTTGGTAGGCGCTTACTAGGCACTCTACCAGCGCTTAGGCGCTCTTAGCTCCTGTTCTCAGCCTCCTTTGTTGCATTAATTCCCTCCTTGTGTATGCTACTTGTACCTACCATGAGACAAATAGTTAGTATTAACAACACATGATTTTTAGAAATAATCTAACTACAAATTATGAAATCTTAACATAATTTAACTCCACAAAAGCTTAAAACTATAAAATTAACACTTTGGGTTGCCTCCCAAACAGCGCTTGGTTTTAAGTCATCAGCCCGACTTTGCCCTTTTCAATCAACGTTGGCGAAGATGATTGAGATTTTCTGACGATCAAAATCACCACCCCGATAATGTTTCAACCTTTGGCCATTCACTTTGAAAGTTTGCTTCGTAGCTAAATCCTCCAATTCCACCGCTCCATGTGGAAATACTTGAATGATAGAGAACGGACCTGACCACCTCGACTTAAATTTTCCTGGGAAGAGTTTTAAATGGGAGTTGAGGAGAAGAACTTGTTGACCCGGCTCAAAATTCCTCGGGATGATCTTCTTGTCGCGCCATTTCTTTACCTTATCCTTATATAATTTAGAGCTTTCGTAGGTCTGGAGACGAAATTCATCAAGCTCATTTAATTGCAATAATCGCTTTTCACTCGCTGATGTTGCATCAAAATAAAGCTTTTGGAAAGCCCAATACGCGTTATGCTCAATAGCTGGATTAGCCCCTTCTTCGAGTAGAATCTTGTGCATGCAAACAGTCGGACTATTTCCCTTTGTATCCAAATATGCATACCTAAGATGCTTAGGTAGTTGTTTAAGCTCTAAAGGTGGCAGTTTCACTAATGAAGTTTTAGCTCTAACATTAGACTTCCCCGAGTAATCAAGTGCTTCAAATTGCTGTTGAAACTGAGAGTGCCTTGGTGAAGAATCCAGCAGTTGCACATACTCCATAGCTTCTGAATATTCTGAAATTTCTTCATTAACAATAGAAGTCTCAAGAGGATCAAGAGCATTATTACTTGCAAGCATTTCGTTAACTGCTCCATCAACCAAATCAACTCTGAGGCATTCATCAACATCACTGGGGAATTTCATTGCCTTAAACACGTTGAAGGTTACCTCTTGGTCTTGCACCCGCATAGTCAGCTGTCCTTTCTGAACATCAATCAATGTTCTCCCTGTTGCAAGAAATGGTCGACCCAGAATGATTGGAATGTCTCGGTCCTCCTCAAAGTCTAACACAATGAAATCCGCCGGAAATATGAATTTGCCGACTTTAACCAAGACATCCTCCACAATCCCCCGCGGATAAGTGAGTGATCTATCTGCTAACTGAAGAGTTACATTTGTGGGAGTGACTTCTTTCAAACCAAGCGGTTGATAAACCGAGAAAGGCATGAGGTTAATACTTGCACCCAAATCACATAAGCACCGGTTGAAAAACTGGCTCCCAATTGTGCATGGTATAGTGAAACTACCCGGATCCTTAAGCTTCGGTGGAAGTTTCTTTTGTAAGATGGCACTGCACTCCTCCGTTAAAGCTACAGTTTCAAATTCTCCCAACCTTCTTTTCTTTGACAAAATGTCCTTCATGAATTTGACGTATCTGGGCATCTGTTCCAACGCATCTGCAAATGGAATGTTGATTTGTAACTTCTTAAACACCTCCAAGAATTTCGAAAATTGCATGTCCAATTTCCGTTTTTGCAATCTCTGTGGAAATGGAACAGGCGGTACCAATGAAGCATTTCTATCCATTTGAGCTTTCTCCTTTGCCTGTGCATCTGACTTAGTCCCCTTTTCTTCAACTTCTTTTTCGATTTCTTCTTTCTTCTTTTTCTCTTCTCTTGGCAACTCCTGTTTTGCCTCTTGCAATTCTTTCCCATTTCTAAGCATAATAGCTTTGCAATGCTCTTTCCCTTCTCTTTTTGGATTCACCTCTGTGTCGCTTGGCAAATTTCCATGAAGACGGTTATTCATTGCATTTGCCAACTGTCCCATCTGATTCTCTAAGTTATGAATTGACACTGCTTGGCTTTTTATGTTCATGTCCATCTGATTCATAATCTTGTCTTGCGCACTCATCCTTGACTCTGTTCCAGCCATGAATTTTACCAACATTTCTTCCAAGTGTGACTGTTTCTCTGGTTGTTGAAGGGGTTGATCGTGAAATCCGGGGGGGTTGGATTGCCTTGGAGCATTCTGTGGATAGGTTTGATTATCTCTCCATGAAAAGTTCGGGTGGTTCCTCCACCCCGGATTATAATTGTTGGGGTTGCTAGTGTTCTGCTGTCGGTTATAATTCCCCAAATACTGCACTGACTCTGAACTAATGGCGCATTGATCACTGGAATGACTTCCAGCACATAGCTCGCACACCATTGCTACATTCTGCACATCCTTTGCACCCATAGCATCAATTTTTCTTGTCAAAGCCGCAATTTGAGATGTTACTTGAGCTGAAAACGCTGTAACTGCATCCACCTCAATGATCCCGGCTACCCGTGGTTGGTTCATCCTTGCAGTTGGCCACTGATAATTGTTGGCTGCCATAGTCTCCAGCAATTTATATGCTTCATCAAAATTTTTAGCCATTAAAGCTCCTCCTGCTGCTGCATCAATACTGGTACGTGTAGCATTAGCCAATCCATTGTAGAACGTCTGAACTAGCAACCACTGTGGTACCCCATGATGAGGACATCTGCGCATTAAGTCTTTAAATCTTTCCCACGCTTCATATAGCGACTCCGAATCATGTTGAACAAAACTCGTAATGTCATTCCGCATCTTGGCTGTTTTAGCTGGTGGAAAGAATTTGGCAAGGAACTTTTGTGCCAAATCGTTCCACGTCGTTATTGAACCAGGGGGTAATGAGTGAAGCCAAGCTCTCGCCTTATCACGGAGTGTGAACGGAAATAACCTCAGTCTTATTGCATCTTCACTTACTCCATGAAACTTAAACGTATCACAAATCTCAAGAAAGCTCACTAAGTGTTCACTCGGATCATCATTCGGTAAACCCCCAAATGGAACTGAATTTTGCAGCATCTGAATTGTTCCTGGCTTAATTTCAAAATTTGTAGCGGTAATCGCTGGCCTTTGAATACTTGATTGTAACTCAGTGATCTGAGGCATAGCAAAGTCTCTAAGCGATTTCTGTTCCTCTTCCGCCATCTTTGCTTGATGTTGTACTGTATCTTGAACAAAGCGTCGGATCCGACGGAACCTTCGTTCAATCTCGTCTTCGACTGGTACAGGTTCCAATCCTTTCGAACGTGTTTGCATACACGAACTCGGATACCTGAAAAGAACAAAAAGAAAAACTGTTTAACTAAGATTAACTTGACTATAATTAGTTTTGGAACAATAATAATAAAATAGTCCCCGGCAACGGCGCCAAAAACTTGTTTGCCTAAATCTGACCTAGTAAAACACGCAAGTATACGTGGTCTAACTGTAGTAAAATAGCAAGCAAGGTATCGTATCCCACAAGGACTATCTACTATTAATTCACCAAAATACTAATCATAAAGTGCTCCAATCCTAGTTAAACGACTACGCAAAGTTGATGAATATTGATTAAGTGAATGAGTTAAATTAATTAAATTAACGAAACCTAAATTACCAAGATTTGTTGTCAAGTTGTAAAACGTTAAGGTTATAATTTCCCCTAACACTTCAATTGAACCTTTTCATTCCCTCTTTATGTCATCAAACACGTGGATTTAATAACCAGAAAATCATGTGTACTCACTAGCCTCTGTCGATGGTCAAGTGAATATCACCTATTTAAATAAATCACTATGTGTCCATGAGATTTAACATTAAATAGGAGTCATTAAAATCAGATTTCATTGTAGGTTACATATGGTATACAGGTATATGTCTATCCTATATACACATCATGCAGTCTATCACATGTAGAATGGCAAGAACATATGTCAACATACCCAGACCTAGGTTTACATTCCATTTGTCAATTTCATATAAACTGTCAAGCTAATTACTGGCCAGATAATTATAATTCAAGCATAAGATATGTCAATTAACTCCAACGCAATCAATTTACAGAAAGAGGAAATGAATTGTCATCAATTTACATGCTAGGTTCCATTACAACCTTAATTCTGAAGTTTAGTTCATCACTAACTCAATAACCATGAAACAAGTTTAACAACATTAAGATAAATCAAAATAAGAGGGATAAGAGAAGGTATAACTCAGTTGTCACTCTGAATTGTCCTTCAACTCCAACGTTGATTCCTCCTCTGCTGAATACTTGAACCCTTTGCTCTATTCTCTGCTCCCTGTGATGTTCCAGATCTCTTCTCTCGGTAACTACCCTTTAATCTCCCAGCCCTCTCCTTGTACGTCCACCTCTCCACTCACTCTAACCGTTGGCCACTTATTGGAGGGTGTATGTCATTTTAGTTCATGCCTGGGACCCACTGCAGAATACTTCGCTCAGGAAATTTCCCGACGAGCGTTCACCAAGCGCCTACCAAGCGCCTAGGCGCTCATTTTCTCTGGTTGGATGTTTTTGTCAAGCGCCTACTGAGCGCCTACCGAGCGCCTAGGCGCTCACCTGGTCTGGTCAGAGGTTTTGCCAAGCGCCTACCGAGCGCCTAGTGAGCGCCTACCGAGCGCCTAGTGAGCGCCTACCGAGCGCCTACCAAGTGCCTACTGAGCGCCTAGGCCCTTGACTGACAGGGATAATCACCATTTTGCCATTTTGAGCTCTTTTTCCTACACATCAAAGGGAAATTATCAAAAGTAAGTAAAATACAACCATAGAGCATAAAGATGAATGAAAACAACACAAATCAATAAGCCTTAAGCATTCAATTTGCAAGTATAAAACCTACTCATCATATACCATAGGGTATACCTAAGCTATAACCACCTGTGGGGGTATCACAGGCATGTCCTCTTGGCACCGAGGCATGACACTTCCATGGCGGTGTGATTAGTCCACGACGTCTCCATTTTGTGTGCTCCGATGGGAGTTGGCCAATTTGAGTTTTGTTGTGGGAGGCGTATGGATCAGCCCTAGCATTCTGTTCTGTTCTGTTCTGCGGTTTGGTGTTGTTTGTGCCAAACACACATTCTGATTTTGCATACATCTGGATTGCGCAGTCCGATGTATATTTCTGTTTTGTTTTGTTCTGAACTCGGTATGAAATCACCCCAACCATTTGATTCAGCCTATTATGTTATTCAAATTAGTTCAGTTTAGTTGGTCTTGTTATTCATTTAGTTCTTATTTTCTTGCACTCTATATCCGTACTGGGCATTTGGCTCATGCTGTATTTTTCTTCTGGCAGGTAATCAGGGGGAGCAAGGGCAAGTGTGAAGAGAGCTTCCTTTATGTAAATAGTTTATATATTTTGTGTAGGATTTGATATTTTGGTTTCTAAGTACTGTTGTAATACACAGATCGTGTTTGAGCCAGTTGACAATTATCTATCTAGACTATACAGTTGCATATTAAAGTTTTGGATATCAGTTTGTTAGTTCTGTTGTGTTCTGTACGTAACCTCCCTTTCCATTTTGGGACGGGGGTGTTACAACAAATCACGAAAGTCTAAAGTATATCTTCACTCAGAAGGATTTGACCATGAGGTAGATGAGGTGGTTAGAATTAATCAAGAACTATGGTTGTGAAATTCTATATCATCTGGAAAAAGCTAATGTGGTAGCTGATGCTTTAAGTAGGAAGGGTCGGGAGAGATTAGAAATGTTGACTGTTCAAGAATAGCTAATCAGAGAAATGAAACGAATGAAAATAAGAGTAACATATTCGATAGAGTTAGAAGAGAGGTTATAAATGGTGAATGATCATCCAGCGTTATTGGATAGAGTAAAAGAATCTCAAGTGCAAGATGAGGAGTGTAGAAGAATAAAGGAACGTATGTCTGATGGTCAAGAGACTAAGTTTAAACTAGATGATAGTGGATTACTGAGATTCGAAGGAAGAGTATGGGTTCCGTTGGGATCTGAAATGAAAGACCCGCCATGTTAGTGACATTACTAAAGAACATACTATTTTTATTTTTTGTATTGTCTGATTACTAGGATGAATATCAATGTTGGGATGTCATTGATAATTCAATCTTATGCGATTTGAAAGGAGCCACGACGGGAGGATTTCCTCACCCTTCAATTGTATGTGCTTTGTGTCACCAAGTAGATGTGAGATGGAATGACAACGAAGAAGTGACACCACTATTGCCACTGTAACGACCCCGAAATTCGACCATCTTTATTACCTTAAATTTCGTATTTATCAAATATTATTTCCTTAACGTCCAAATTTCGGTCCGTTAATAAATCTTTAATCACCTTAATTGATCCATTAGCTGATTCCAAAATCATCAATAACCAAATTTTCGGTATAAATTTTTCTTTTTCTCAATCATTGTATTAAAATATTTGAATTTGTAAAATTCTTATATTTCGATCCTAGTCCTTGGATCGCAACCTTTACTTTTTCTTTCTGTAGCTAGTATCATAATGTTCCACATTCAAAATCTAATATTATTTACATTCATACAATTATTCCTTGTTGCGTCATTCAAAATCAAACACATAATAATTTCTATCGTAACAATTAATTTAAATATTCACGGTTCACAATTTAACTCTATTCATCCTATACGGATCCAACGTTTATGAATATACAAAAACATCAAAATACACTTTGCAATTTACCATATTGAATATAACCATTTCATTTACAACCTTCTAAATTGATCCACCTCTAATATAATCCGATATTTCTCAAATTTATTTCTTAACCTGCAAAAGTTTATTTTAAGCAAGTAATGAGCACAACGGCTCAGCAAGTTCAACAATTTATATTTCACGTAGCACATACCTTAACATTCTCAGTGTGTGTCATACTTCATGTGTTTGTGCTTCTATTATAGCAGTATATCCCACATCATTGCACAAAGTACACATAGTTATCATGTTAACCACAGATCACATAACACATAATTTATATGCATTCAAACAAGTATTTACATATCATAACAGCCAACAATTAACATTAAAGGACTGAAGAACTTGCCTCAGTTTGCGTTCATTACGTAACACTTACAAACATCCCACGTATAGCCTTGTTCGTCAATTAACATTTCTGTGATCTTTATCATTCATCACATAACCTATATATCAAACTCAGGTTATATCACAATTAATAATCTCGTTCGAGAAATAATATTCTTCTAAATTATTCTACTAAACTTTAACAACGTTGCCTTTATCGTAAATTTTTCGTTACTTAATCGTTTACGTTCACTAGTCAGTCAACACACGATCCATAACATCCTAACGTCTCACGAGTCTAATAAACCTTTCAAAGTCTCCAAAATATTATTCTGGACTTTTCAACCCATTTTTATATTTTTCGAATTATCCGACAATTTTCTGTAATTATTTCTATTTATAAAACTATTATTTAATAGCTTTAAAATAGAAATACTAATACAACATACTTTTATATCCTCCAAACACCATCCATATTTATCTTATATTATTATAAGATTTTTTTCACCAAGTTTCATAATTTTCTAACATTCATAGAATTTTCTATGAATTTCCACTCTTTTTAAATTAACTTTAAATAGCCTTAAAAATACAATAAATACTATGCTCTTCAATAAATTACCAAACTTTTTCAAAATTTTTGGAATAATATAACAGTAATGCTGTCCAGAACAAATTTCAGCACAAAAATATTTTTTGTAATTAAATTTTAATTTTAATGCACTGAAACTTCCGAAATTCACAGTAATTAGTACGTTTATCCAAAAATTATGAATCTTAAGTCCATTCCATACAAAATTTAATTCTCTACAACTTTACAGAAGAAATTATTTCCAGATTCTGTACCCAAATGAACAGACTCCGGACAGATTCATGTTTCACTGCGCTAAATCCTCCAAAATTCATAGAAATTAGCTCGTTTATCAAAAAATTATAAGTTTTAAGTCCATTCCACAAAAAATTTAATTCTCTACAACTTTGTAGAAGAAACTTTTTCCAAATTCTACACCTAAATGGACCGAATATCCCCTGTTCAGACTGCTCATTTTAAATTTCAATTTTCCTATTTTTTAATCCAACTTTTCCCACAATAATTACTCTAAACATCATATAATCCACATATACACATCCACAAATGGTAAACAACAATTATCTTAAGTATTTACTAATTTTTTTACAAAATTAGTTTATCAACAAAATAAAACTAAATTAAATTCATTAAAATAATTTCATACCTTCATATTGCTTGAAAAATCATTTTCTTGCACTTGCTATCCTTCTTGGTGGCACCAATATTTTTCTCATCTCATGGTGGTGCTCGGTGGTTCACGGGTAGCATGGTGGTGGCGTCGGGAGGAGGAAGAAGGAGGAAGGGAGTGTTATCTTTTATTTCCTTTTCTTTTCCTTGTTTTTTTTTGTTCCTTTTCCTTTTAATAGTTAAAAGATTTAATCATTTTGGAAATTATAATGAGTCCACCGACTTAGTGACCAACTTGCCAAATCCGGATTGTTCCACGCAAAAAGAAATCAAGCCTGCAAATTTTATTTAATACATTACGTAGTTATTACATATAATAAATATTTTATATAATGTATATAAAATATTTATTTTAATTTATCAAAAATCATAATATAATTTATAAATAATATTAAGACCTCTTTTAGGTACTTTTCTTTACAAATTTTGTACACGCGTAATGACATGCATGTAATTATATGAGGTAATTTATATCTCCAAAAATCATAAAATAATTTATATAACATATAAAAATTATTTTTCATAATTTTTCACTTCGTTATTTGGACACCATGTTACACTAACATGTTCACGTTTTCGAAATATTATTCTTCATAAAAGTCATAATAATTCCATTATACATAACCATAATTTTTATTAAATTAAAACATTCATTTTCTCATTTCTTTTCCATTTATTTAGTTTTCACATTAACTTTCCTTATATAAATTATATAATTTAATATTATATAATTTTTATAATTACATTATTCCTTTTTAAAATAATTTCCATTTTACACAAATACAATTTATAAAATTTTCTTCCATCCTTAATTAATTTAATTCTCTTATATAAATTATATAATTATTCTTATATAATTTATATAATTATTATTTTCTTTATACAACATTTTAATTTCCTTATATAAATTATATAATTTATTATTATATAATTTATATAATTACATTTCTTCTCAATTAGTTTCTAAATTTCCTCCACAATTCCTGATAAAATCTAAAATCAATAATTACAATTTTACCAACTCCCTCATTCACTTTTTATTTAAATTTGGATTAATTTAATTATTAATCCCTTAATTTCCATAATTAATAAAATTTATAATAATCAATTTAACATAAACACGCATATATGTATATATATACAAATTTCATTCATATATCTCACATTACCACATATATTATTAAATCAAAATTTCTGCACTTCCACAACAATTCTTTTGTACAATTTATTGTACCTTGATATGAAATTTCTCTCATTCTTAATAAATTATTTTTAAACAATTTATTTACTTTTCAATTATTTTAAATCAACACAATTCATTACCATCTCTGTACAGATTTAATTTATCAACTAAATCTCATCACATACCTTAAATCACATAAAATAATAATTAATTTAACAAACTTGATAATTTTATCAATTAAATTCTTATTTAATTTTATTAAAGAAATCCCGAAAATTCGGGTCCTCACATTTTTCCCCCCTTAACAGGATTCCGTCCTCGGAATCATAATTGCTGTAATAATCATACGTATTTTAATTATAGCACCTTGCAATACTTTTATCTTGGTGAATAACAATTTAAATCCATAATAACCATATTTTATCTCTTTAATATCCATAACTCACATGGATTAGCTCATACTGATCATAACTGTCCAAGTATTCAACTCTTAACTCAATTCATAATTTCTTTGATTTCTCATTCTCTAAAAATTTCATTTCTTTAATCATATTTACCCTTACTCAATCCGCTTATTTCATATTCTCTATTCCACCTTATTGATACTTTACACATTTATCCTTCTTTTCTTAATTCATATAAATCTTCTTCACATTCCATAAATTATTCCTTAATACTTCTATCATTCCACACTAGGTTTTAAATGTTACACTTTACTTAATTTTTCATAATCTTTATTTGAAATTATTTTAAAATCCTGGGGTATCACATTCACCCCTCCTTCATAAAATTTCGTCCTCAAAATTTCTATTTACTAATATCTCACTCATTCTAACATACGCATTTTCCTTACATTCATTCCACATATCTTTCTTTCATTCCGTCCTCGTGGTCATTACACATTGCCATTTCTAATCCATCACATTTCATAATTCTTTACTTCACAATTATTACTTTTCTTATCACTCACAATTAAAATACTACCCCATCTTACCATCCAATCTTCATAAGAGTAGAAGAATTCAAAATTTTTATTTTGGAAACTTTCATGATATGCTGAATGAACAGTTATCCCGGTTTACAGTACTTCGCTCCCCGAGTACTTCATACTGCAAACCCTGACAGTGGATCAATCTGCCATTAAAGTGGTGTATATTTAATCCGTAATTTGGCACTCCAGTAGAACAATCTGTAATGCCTATGTCTCTTATGCCAGGTGACCATTCGATTAACCTGCAACATTCTTAATCTTTTTGTTCATCTCAGCATTAGAATTCATTCAAAAATAATTTGATTAGTTATAGCTTTCAAAGAATGTGAATTCAATACATTTCAAAATTCATCTAGCTGAATCAATAGCTCAGACTTCTATTTCTTCAACGCTTGTCTAACCAGATCAATTATCATAGACTTTCTTTTAACAATTTATAACCCGCAAAAATTTTTAAAATATTCATCATGTCAAAACTTTTCAAAACGTCTAGCCAAGTCAAATGGCAAGGACTTATAGTTTTGACATACTTTCATAAATTAAAATCATTTATGACTTCATGTTACCGCATCATTTTGACAGTACGTTGAGAATTCCGTCGTTAATAATTCCTACACCATACTTTATGGTGTTGAATCATCTTATGACGAAATAGTACCGCACCGTCTCAACAACACGTTGAGCATTCCGTCATTCATCACATCTAAACCGGGCTAAAAGGTGCATGGATGATTCTTTTGAAATACATTTTGATGTTAAAAATATTTTTGTCTAGCCGAAACAAATAGCATAGACACTTTTTAGATCGCTTAGAAAAATTTCATTTATATTTTTCAAAACATATTCGTGTCAAATTAGCTTGAAGTCAAAAAATTTGAAGTCTAGCAAAGCTAGAAGAGTGGGAACATCCTAAATTCCCTAACATTCACCTTCTGCTTCTTCACTTAATTACTAAATTTATTGCTAGGACTATTTTCATTTATCATATTAAAATTTCTATCTACTCCAACTTTTCTATACCCTCGTATAGTTCATCAAACTTGCCACACATTATGAGTCTAGGAACTTACCACAAGAATATGAGTTTAGAAGCTTGTCCTAGCAATAAGTAGTCTAAGAACAAGTCAAAGACTATCCGTATGCCGAGGGGCTCAAAACATACCATACAATTATGAGTCATGGACTTACCACATGCATGAGTTTTAAGAACTCGTGCCTAAACTTAATATTATCTATCTATTAAAACTGCTAACGCGACTCTAACATTTCAATGATTATCATATAGTAACTAAGAAATATAAATCCCCCGCCCATACAAAGGATTGTGCAATTCAGTCACCACATGAGTCCTCAATTGAAATTTCGTACCCAAACTTTCTGCCCCCTTATCATAACATTTCTGTCATTCATGCTTCATCATTCTCTGAATTCTTCTTGTACTATTTCATAGTACCATATCTCTTTATAGCATCAAGCTATACCTTTTCAACCATTAATAGGTCTCTTTGTTATTTCATATTCTCATTAGATCCCATCATGATCTTTCTTTACAATCTATTCCCTTATTTGCTTTCCTTATCTTGTGATCGTATCGCAGTACAATCCTCTTACCATTCCTGATCATATTATTATGATTTCTTCCTATACGTTTTGGATTACTTTGTCATCTTTATTGCTTGTATCAGGTGTCCCCTGATTTTCTTTGAGATTCATCTTTGAATCATTTTAAATATTCTTTCAAATATATTCTTAATTAAACTTATGTATCTTCTCAATTTATTACCTTCATTCAGATCTTTCTTAACATCTTTATCTCTTCCTTATAATCTTATATCTTTCTGATTTCCTTAACCTTAGTCAATATTTCTTAACTTATACCTTTCTATTTTAATTCCCCCATGTGCATCAAACTTATCACGTATTTGGACTCAGGAACTTACCATAATCATATGGCTGAGGAGCTTGTCCTAGTCAGGCCATAATCACCCATTCGCTAAAGGGGCTCCACCATATAATCACGAGTCACGAGCTTACTATACGCTTGGGTTTTCAGAATACGCAACTATTTTTACTCTTCCTTACTTGGCTTATAGCCTAAGGTATCATTTACCTAAGGTTTATAACCTCTAGCTCTGATACTAACTGTAATGATCCCGAAATTCGACCATCTTTATTACCTTAAATTTCGTATTTATTAAACATTATTTCCTTAACGTCCAAATTTCGGTCCGTTAATAAATCTTTAATCACCTTAATTGATCCATTAGCTGATTCCAAAATCATCAATTACCAAATTTTCGGTATAAATTTTTATTTTTCTCAATCATTGTATTAAAATATTTGAATATGTAAAATTCTTATATTTCGATCCTAGTCCCTGGATCGCAACCTTTACTTTTTTTATCTGTAGCTAGTATCATAATGATCCACATTCAAAATCTAATATTATTTACATTCATACAATTATTCCTTGTTGCGTTATTCAAAATCAAACATATAATAATTTCTATCGTAACAATTAATTTAAATATTCACGGTTTACAATTTAACTCTATTCATCCTATACGGATCCAACGTTTATGAATATACAAAAACGTCAAAATACACTTTGCAATTTACTATATTGAATATAACCATTTCATTTACAACCTTCTAGATTGATACATCTCTAATATAATCCGATATTTCTCAAATTCATTTCTTAACCTGCAAAAGTTTATTTTAAGCAAGTAATGAGCACAACGGCTCAGCTAGTTCAACAGTTTATATTTCACGTAGCACATACCTTAACATACTCAGTGTGTGTCATACTTCATGTGCTTGTGCTTCTATTATAGCAGTATATCCCACATCATTGCACAAAGTACACATAATTATCATGTTAACCACATATCACATAACACATAATTTATATGCATTTAAACAAGTATTTACATATCATAACAGGCAACAATTAACATTAAAGGACTGAAGAACTTGCCTCAGTTTGCGTTCATTACGTAACACTTACAAACATCCCACGTATAGCCTTGTTCGTCAATTAACATTTATGTGATCTTTATCATTCATCACATAACCTATTTATCAAACTCAGGTTATATCACAATCAATAATCTCGTTCGAGAAATAATATTCTTCTAAATTATTCTACTAAACTTTAACAACGTTGCCTTTATCGTAACTTTTTTGTTACTTAATCGATTACGTTCACTAGTCAATCAACACACGATCCATAACATCCTAACATCTCACGAGTCTAATAAACCTTTCAAAGTCTCCAAAATATTATTCTGGACTTTTCAACCCATTTTTATATTTTTTGAATTATCCGACAATTTTCTGTAATTATTTCTATTTATAAAACTATTATTTAATAGCTTTAAAATAGAAATAATAATACAACATCTATAATAATAAGATAGAACCAAATTTGAATCTGAATTTGACAAAGCACAAGGATGGTTGAGATTGATTCTAACTTAAGTCTTTTAACTTAATCTAAAGGCTCAGATTTAATCCCGCCCAAATCAAACCCATCCCTTACCCCTCTATTGAATCTACCGACTCCTTCTCTTCCTCTCAACCCTTATCCTCTGCTTCCTCTTCCGTTCGACTCCTCCTCTTTTCTCACTGTTCAATCGCCTCCTCGAAGGGTTTACGAAACTTCAAATTCCTTCCTCGCCTAATTCTTTAGCAGCAGCGGCAACCCCTTTCTCGCCATCTGTCCCTGTGTTTTCTTTTCATTTGTTATCAGTTTTTGTGAAAGTGAAAAATGTGTGTTGGAATGGTGGTAGGGTCTAGTGACGGTTTGGTTTCCTCAGCATTTATTCCATTCACTCTCTCCCTTTCATTCCTCCCGCCTTACCGCTTCTTTTTGAATCTCATCCTTTCTTAGAGGGAGAAACATAAAGAGAGAAAGTCTGTGTCTTTTTATTGTGTTTGTAGAGTGAGAAAATTGGGGAGGAGGGACTGAATTTAGAGAGAAACAGATCACTTCTCCAATCTCTAAATTTGAGGTGATTTGGTCCCTTTTCAAAGTTTTCATTTTTTTATAGATTTGAGTTGTGGGTGTTTGGATTAATGTTTTCATTTGTGTTTTTTGGTTGATTGGGAAGTTTTGAGATTTGGGTATTGGTTAATTTGATGAAAATTTCAGCTTTTTTGTTATTTAATTTGTTTTTTCAGTGGGTGAATTGGGGATTTTTGTGGATTTTGAGGGTTATTTTGTGAATCTTTTTGTGTTTGTTGGGTGGTCTATACTGGGTTTGAGTGACAGCGTGAGAGATTTGCATGTCTTTGATTTGGTTTCTTTGCTCTCTGATCTATTGTGTTCACTGAAATTAAGGCTCCCCCCCTCTTATTTTGGGTAATTTTAAGTTACTTTACAGCTATGGAATTAAAGACTCCTCTGTTGATTGATGTTTATTTATTTAGAAATCGAGTTCAATGTCTGTGATTTCTCTATCTTTCTCTATATACCCCCACAAACACATCACCCACCTCCGAGAGTGAGGCCTGGCGTTTTGCACAGAGGAATTTTTTTACAATGCCTCTGAATGGGTCATTAAAATGTAATTAAAAGGATTGATTTTTTTCTTTATATGCAAAAGAGTCATATTTTCTTTGTAATTTCTATTGAAAATGTTATTCTTCTTTCTAGACAGATGAAGTATATATAAGCTTAGGTGTGTTCATTATCAACAATTTGTTTCTTAGTGATTTGATCTAATTAATGATTATCGCTATTATTTTTCCACCGTTAAGTAAGCAATATAAGGTTTTATTTGTGTATTACTTAATGATTGTGTTTGTGTTGGCCCACTGGGCATAACCTGTGGTTCAATCTTTAGTTCCGCATAATTGTTCAACTTTAATAAAGAAATATATTGGTTTAGGTGTGTATTGCTTGATGATTCTCTTTGTGCTGGACATTAAAGGAAACAAAGCCTCTGTAACTGTTGAACCATTTCTTTTGCTTCATCTTGATATTTCCCATGAAGCTGTTTGTACTATTGAGGATGCTCTGTGTTTATTTTCCGCACCAGAAACACTCGAGGAGTATCGGACATCAACAACCAAAAAATTAATCTATTTTGCTTCTTGATTTTGCAATAAAGGTACAAGTTACCAATTCTGAAGGGCTTAATATATATACTGATTTCCTTAAGCCTCCCCAATTACTGTATTTCTCCCTCCAAATCTATACCTGTTTGATACAATGCCAAAGATAAAAAAATAAATATCTAATTTTCGCAAGGTTGCTAAAAGAGAATCTGTATTTCGGGTGTTGAGTTTGTATTTTATCTCGCCTATTTGTACAGTAAAATCAATCGAGCCGTCAAGATTGAGAGCAAGAAAGGGGTAGCAAGGTATGAAGCAAGGTATAACTCTGCAACTGCGACAAATGTAGCAAGGTAAACCATCAACATTTTAATACATTTTTTCACCTAAAACTCTATGATTTTGTTTTTACTTTTATTTGGCTTACAGTTTTCTTTTAGAATATTTTGCAATTTTAGGATGATCCCCTCTGCATGAGTAAAAATAAAGGGAAAGAGGTGTTGCATTGAAGTTATAAATACTGTAATTACTTATCATTTTTTTGTTGCATTCGTCTTCTCTTTTCTTTTCTTTTTCCAATATGCAACATTCTCCCTCTTTCTCTCTCTAATGTCCAATTTAGATTTCTTTAATTAAATTCATTTGGGAATTTTTGTTACTTCCTTCTTAATTAATTCTAACATGATTTGGGTATTTGAATATGATTATTGTCCAAAAATTGTAAATGGAGAATACCCAAATGAAAACAGTGTTTTTGCTCGCAGTTGAGCTAGTTGTTGGCTTAATTGTTGTGAATTTTGGATAAATTATCAGAATGAGGTATGTTATGATTTTCCTTTTTCTTTTTCTTTTTCAAATACATCATTAACAATATTAGAATTGGTGGATTTTGAGATGTCTATATATTTTGAGATCAATTGACTGAAAGCTACAGCTAGAGAGGGAGTGTGTGCGCGCGTGATCAAAATGGGTTATAGCCAGCTAGGAACAATTGGATCTTTGAGTTTATCTGTTGTTTCTTCGGTCTTGATTGTGATTTGCAACAAGGCTCTTATCAGCACACTTGGTTTCACTTTTGGTGAGTGTAAACACATTATATTAAAGTTGTGATTTACTTTTCTTCCCCTCAATCTTTGTACTTCTGCTCAAAGCCTTTTATGATTTCATTATTCCTCTAAACTTCTCTTCTCCCTGTTGTTACAAGAAGGGCAATAATGAAAGTCTATTCACTCTCTTCTCCCTGTTGTTACAACAAAAAGGTTAGTATATTAAGCTCTTAAATCTTTTTAATTTTTTATTATATGTGTTCTATAACTGTCCATGAATTCCGTCAAAAACTCCTCGACAATGATTTATTACCAGCTAGACATGATGATTATCATACTTTGCTGAGGTTTGTAATTCTTTTTAGATAGTATTCATTTGGTTGTCTTGACATAATAATATGAAATGTAGTGAGTTACCTTTTTGCTAATCACATACGTTTATAGATTCACTCACATAGACAGTTCATAAGGACAGTGGATTTCTTTATTTGTGATTGATTTCCTTAACCTTTTCGTCATTGAATATAAATAGGCTGATTCCTTGAATATAAACAGTGTATGTCCATGGTGTTGCAATTCCAACCATTGATGGCGTACGAAATGTTCTTGACCACATTGGGGCTCAATTGGATGGGAAGCAAACACAAGTCCTCTGTATTAATCTTCGTAAGGAACCGGTACAAACTCATCAACTTATTTATTAAAATAACTATCATCAAAGCACTATGTAAGTCGTATTTTATGGATAAGGCACCATAATAATAATAATAATGCCGATAATAATAATTTTTATAATTTTTATATTTTATAATTTTTTTAATAAAAATATAGATATTAATAATATTTTTATTTTTTTAATTTTAATTTAATTTTTCGTTATACCGTGCTTTTAGGCACGGGCAATTACTAGTACTTTTATATCCTCCAAACACCATCCATATTTATCTTATATTATTATAAGATTTTTTTCACCAAGTTTCATATTTTTCTAACATTCATAGAATTTTCTATGAATTTCCACTCTTTTTTAACTTTAAATAGCCTTAAAAATACAATAAATACTATACTCTTCAATAAATTACCAAACTTTTTCAAAATTTTTGGAATAATATAACAGTAATGCTGTCCAGAACAAATTTCAACACAAAAATATTTTTAGTAATTAAATTTTAATTTTAATGCACTGAAACTTCCGAAATTCACAGTAATTAGCACGTTTATCCAAAAATTATGAATCTTAATTCCATTCCACACGAAATTTAATTCTCTACAACTTTTTAGAAGAAATGTTTTCTAGATTTTGTACCCAAATGAACAGACTCCGGATAGATTCATGTTTCACTGTGCTAAATCTTCCGAAATTCATAGAAATTAGCTCCTTTATCAGAAAATTATGAATTTTAAGTCCATTCCACACAAAATTTAATTCTCTAAAACTTTGTAGAAGAAATTGTTTCCAAATTCTGCAGCGAAATGGACAGAATTGCCCCTGTTCGGATTGCTCATTTTAAATTTCAATTTTCCTATTTTTTAATCCAACTTTTCCCACAATAATTACTCTAAACATCATATAATCCACATATACACATCCACAAATGGTAAACAACAATTATCTTAAGTATTTACTAATTTTTTTACAAAATTAGTTTATCAACAAAATAAAACTAAATTAAATTCATTAAAATAATTTTATACCTTCATATTGCTTGAAAAATCATTTTCTTGCACTTGCTATCCTTCTTGGTGGCACCTGTGACACCCTAGGATTTTACAGGATTTCTAAATAAGTAATATGGTTAATTAAGTAAAGGTTAATAGTTAAAACCTAGTTATGAATGATGAAAAGTGTAAGAATGATTAAGAGTAAGTTATTATATGATCAATGTGCTAAAATGCTCTATGTGATAGATTGAATGTATGTGCATATAATGTATTTGAGTTGAGAAAGGAAGAGGAGTTTAAGCTAGAGAATAAAGGATTATAAGGATGATATGTGAATATATGGAAATTATGAAGAAATTGATCTTGAATGATTGAATTGAAATAATTGTGATGTGATGTGTAAATATAGAATGTAATACTCTCGCGAACGAGTAGAAGGTATGTAAATTTCATGTATGTGGAAAATTGACATTGTGTATTAAGTAAGCAAGTGAAAGAATGTAAAAGTCGTAGAAATGATTATATGAACTATTAAGGATAAATGATGATGGATTGTGGTAATCCGGTTGAGGTTCACTTTTCGAGGAAGCGATTTATGAAAAAGATTAGTAAGTTGACTATGGGAGATGTCGGAAAGTGGAATGGATTGAATAAGGAACCGAAAAGGGATTCGTAGAAAATTATGGAATAATATCCAATTATAGAAAATGTTATGATAATTAATATGTGATTGATGAAATTGGTAATTAAAAATGTGATAAGTGTTATGAGACAAGTCAATTATGAGGTATTTAATGATGGAATAAGACTTCAGCATGATGAAGCAAGTTTGGATCAAAAAGAAATTAATTTGGATGAAAATGAGTAATGTATGAATTTTGGAGAATTAAATTCTCTAGATTTTGGTGAAAATGACTAAAGTGCCCTTAACAATCTAATTAATGACAATGATGTCCTAGAAGGTTTATTGACTAAAATATCCTTAGCTAATCAAGTGAAATGTCCTTAATGCCCTTAACTATGCATGGTTAACTTAACCAATATTGAGTTAAGAGTTGGAGCATATATGTAATATATGTAAGTATTAAGTTGGCCATTATTCATCACTTTGCTGAAAAATAAAAGGGAGAGCAACCGAAGTGAGAGAAAAAGAAAGGAAGCCATGAAAGCTAGGGAAAAGCTTGAAAATCAAGAAGCTATGATGCTTGGTTGGGCTTGGAGCAAGATGGAAAGATGAAGCACTCATCATAAGGAAGCTTTTGATGTGAAGAAGTTAACCAAACAAGAAGGTAAAAACATGTTCAAGTTATAAACTTTGATGTTCATGTGTTTAAATTCAAGAACAAGGGTAGCCATGCATGTATCTTTGGGATACATGGCTTGATTTTGTGATTTATGTGAAGTTACATGTTATTTGATGGGTAGATGATAAAACCCTAGGCTTGAAAGTTGTGTAACAAAGGTGGTGTGCTATTTATGTCTAAATTCAAAGCTAGAAAACATGATTTATGAAGGCTCATGTGTTAATTGTTGTTGAAATTGATGAAACCCTAAACAAAGGTGTTGATCCTGTAAAAATTATGTATACTTTTATGCTAGATATTCTCAAAAGTTCATAAATGGTTTAAAAGCATGACATGTGTGGAAAAGTTTGAATATTAGGCTATACTTTGTGTATAGACTACGTAATAATCTGTAAAGTGATTTGAAAGATTCATATAGAAGTTATGTAAGTGTATAAAGTGGTTAAATGTATATGTGTTAATGAATTTGATGTGTATAGTTGAGAATTCAAAGGAGGTTCAAGTGTTAAGTTTTGAAAAGTTGGGTAAAAATGTCACCCATGTGTGACTTTGGCCATTTTGTGTAATTGGTGATCAAATGGGGCCAAAAAGCTAAGTTTGATATTAATGTATGTGTTTGAAACGATTTGGAAGTCGTTTGGCGTTTATGGCGACAATTGAGGATTTTAAACATTTTAAAACGTTCGCTGACGCCTAAAATGAATCTTTTGGAAAAATTAATTCAAATGAAAAGTTTTAAAGATCTTGAAGGCCCATTGAAGCCAAATAGGTGCTATATGTGTTAAATGAAGTGTTGGAATTAAGTTTTGCAAAGAGGGGCCAAAATAGTATATGTTTTGGAAAATGAAAAGTTAAGGAAAGTTTATGAAATTTGGTGAAATTGCACCTAAATGGTGATTTTTGGCCATTGTGGATATTTAAAGGTGAAATAAAGTTAAATGACCTAAATTTATGTTATTACACATGTTTAGATTGATTTGGGAATCAATGGATGAGAATTTGAATGAAAATAAGTTTCGAACGATTGGAATCGATCGTTTCGACCCTAAATGGATTTTAATGGACAAAAGTCGCCTCGTGCAAAATTTTACGGTTTTGAAAGTTGGGACATGTCCTATATGATGTATGTGAGCTATATCAAGAGTCGGAATGGAATTTTAAAGCCTATGGCCAAAAATCACAAAGTTGCAAAAGTTGGTTTTCAAAGTTCAGAAAATTTTCTAAGTGTTGAACTGTTGCGAACAGACCTCCTATGGACTAGTGTATCTATGATTTAGAGAAGCCAAATGAGGCAATAGAAAATTTTATAAAATACTATGGTATGAGGTCTACATGTGTACCAAATTTGGTGTCAATTGGATGTACGGTTAAAGAATTAAAATTCACCAAAGCAGCAGCAAAAATCAAAATTTCAGATTTATGGGCCACGGCCTAGGCCAGATTTTTGTAGGCAAAACCACGGCCGGGGCCAAGTTTGGCTGAGAGGTCACGGCCGGGGCCGTGGTTTCTTAGGCCAAAATCCGGCCGGGGCCAGGGAGGACAGAGTTTAAAAAAATGATATTTTTGACCCGAAATGAAATGTTTTGATACTAAATGATAGAGATAAGTTATGTAAACCCTAGATTGATAAAAATAGACTATGTAAAGGGTGTTGTGGTATAATGAGATAATGAATGACATAATATAACATGCCTAAAGCCAAGCCAAAGTATGTTTAGGGTTGTGAAAAAGGTCGAAATCAAGTTAGGGTGTATTATAAACCTACACAAGGTGTAATACATCAAATGTGAAATGGTTAAAGACAGATGATCATGTATTTATGAAAGTAGTTTGATAAGTTATACAAGTTTATGATCTTATAATGACATATAAGTTATATGTTGACAGACAAAGTTCGAAATGAGCAAGCCGACAAGACGGATAACGAAAGATGATTGAGGAAGTACAGGTTAAGTATATAAAGGCGTACAGGCAAGTTTTTCAAACTTAAGTGTATTAGATATTCTATGTGAGCTACGTGATAGCCTGTGAGTTGAATGTGCCTTATGTGGATTAAATTGCTAAGTGAACTACGTGACATTAAGCATAGTATGTTAAGGTAAAGGATGCATGACGCATATTTGGAATTGTGAGCATGAAATGTGTTATCTGAATTACTTGCTGAGCTTTATACTCATTCTTGCTATAAACTAACTTTTCAGGTAAAGTACAAGAAGGCCGGAGGTTCCGGTGCAGCTAAGGTAAAGAAATGTGAATGTATGGACAAGCATGAAAGATATTTGTAATTTGTGTAACGTGCAAGCAAGCCAGATAACTATAAATTTGTAAGGGTAATAAGGGATGTATAGTCTATAAATCCTATATAGATGAATGTGCATGTATGTATTATTTAGAGTAGAGAATGTAATAATGTAAGACTGAGACTGTGTGGTTAGTTAAGTTATACATGTGATAAACTTGTATGTAGAGTTCAGAAATATGTCAACAGGAAAAGGTATGGTACCGATGTATGAAACAGGTATATGTGAACAGGATAAGGTACAGAACAAGTATATGCAAACAGGGCCATGTATAGATAGTTCATGGCAAAATTTTATTTAAAGATTATGTTAAATCATGAATAAATATGATTATAGAAATTGTAATAGACTTGGTCACCATTGGTAATTGTTTGACCTAAGTTTAATGAAAGGTAAGTGAACGTTGCGATCCTGAGACATGTAAGGAAAATAAGATAAAGTTTTGATAAAAAAAAATGGACCGCATTTATGGTCAACTAAATGGTTTTAAAGGTCAAAGGTCAAGGTTTGACGCGCGGGATCCTAGTTAATGTGGTTTAAGGTTTATGATTATGTCATCCAGAATAGAATGGATATAATTAAAGGAAGGTGGGATCTCGGGGCGTCACAGCACCAATATTTTCCTCATCTCATGGTGGTGCTCGGTGGTTCACAGGTAGCATGGTGGTGGCGTCGGGAGGAGGAAGAAGGAGGAAGGGAGTGTTATCTTTTATTTCTTTTTCTTTTCCTTGTTTTTTTTTTTTTTGTTCCTTTTCCTTTTAATAGTTAAAAGATTTAATCATTTTGGAAATTATAATGAGTCCACCGACTTAGTGACCAACTTGCCAAATCCGGATTGTTCCACGCAAAAAGAAATCAAGCATGCAAATTTTATTTAATACATTACGTATCTATTACATATAATAAATATTTTATATAACGTATATAAAATATTTATTTTAATTCATCAAAAATCATAATATGATTTATAAATAATATTAAGACCTCTTTTAGGTACTTTTCTTGACAAATTTTGTACACGCATAATGACATGCATGTAATTATATGAGGTAATTTATATCTCCAAAAATCATAAAATAATTCATATAACATATAAAAATTATTTTTCATAATTTTTCACTTCGTTATTTGGACAACATGTTACACTAACATGTTCACGTTTCCGAAATATTATTCTTCATAAAAGTCATAATAATTTCATTATACATAACCATAATTTTTATTAAATTAAAACATTCATGTTCTCATTTCTTTTCCATTTCTTTAGTTTTCACATTAACTTTCCTTATATAAATTATATAATTTAATATTATATAATTTTTATAATTACATTATTCCTTTTTAAAATAATTTCCATTTTACACAAATACAATTTATAAAATTTTCTTCCATCCTTAATTAATTTAATTCTCTTATATAAATTATATAATTATTCTTATATATTTTATATAATTATTATTTTCTTTATACAACATTTTAATTTCCTTATATAAATTATATAATTTATTATTATATAATTTATATAATTACATTTCTTCTCAATTAGTTTCTAAATTTCCTCCACAATTCCTGATAAAATCTAAAATCAATAATTACAATTTTACCAACTCCCTCATTCACTTTTATTTAAATTTGGATTAATTTAATTATTAATCCCTTAATTTCCATAATTAATAAAATTTATAATAATTAATTTAACATAAACACGCATATATGTATATATATACAAATTTCATTCACATATCTCACATTACCACATATATTATTAAATCAAAATTTATGCACTTCCAAAATAATTCTTTTGTACAATTTATTGTACCTTTATATGAAATTTCTCTCATTCTTAATAAATTATTTTTAAACAATTTATTTATTTTTCAATTATTTTAAATCAACACAATTCATTACCATCTCTGTACAGATTTAATTTATCAACTAAATCCCATCACATACCTTAAATCACATAAAATAATAATTAATTTAACAACCTTGATAATTTTATCAATTAAATTCTTATTTAATTTTATTAAAGAAATCCCGAAAATTCTGGTCCTCACAGCCACAAATTGATCATTCTTTGATGGTGCGTTATAAAGTGTGGGAAGGGGGACGATTCTCACCCAAGGGGACTCGACTATAACATGGTTCCTTCATCACCACAAGCAAAGGTAACCCCGTATAATTCTGAGGTTTGCTTATTGAAAAAATTGAATAAACGGGTTATGAGGTTGCAACGAAAGATAAATTGACAACGTGATGATATGGATTGGCAACACCACCGCATTGCCAAAGGCCAATATGAGATGCACAAGTACAATGTCAGTTTCAATATGACATTAGTAGAAATGTTTGCCAAGATGAATTCGTCTACAGAGTCTGTTCAAGTCCTAATGCCAATAGCTTTGTGAAAGTATCCACCTTCAAACTCCAACACTGAAGAGGAAGACAATGAAGATGAAGAAGACAATGTTGAGGAGGTCGATCATGACGATTGACCTAATCAGAGATGTTCTTAGTTTTTCAGTTCTTTATTCTTTGCAATGAGGACATTGCAATATTCAAATTTGGGGGGGGGGGGGTGTTATTGTCATGCATTTAAATAGTTTCATATAGTTTTAAGTTCATGCTTGCATTTAATTAATTTAGTATATAAGTATTTTATCATAGTGTTTTCGATTAAACTATATATATATACTAGTAATTACCCGTGCCTAAAGGCACGACATAATGAAAAATTAAATTAAAATTCAAAAAATAATACATTACCTGTTATTTAATAGACAAAAATAACAACAAATTTGAACACTAATGGGCAAAAATAACAGAAAATGCAACTAAAAATTAAAGTACCTGTAAAGCCAAACCATAACTTCCATTAACATCTTGTTCAAAGTAAAGTAGCTGTAAAATCACATGCATATACACTTATTAAAAACAATCAATGGTAAAGACCATTAGAATTTAGAAGAGAAGAAAATTCGCAATGACATGTAAATAAACTTAAGAAGACACTAAATGGACAATGCATAAGGTTCAACACTTGACATGGTCTGTGAAACTAATTGAAAGACTACTATTTATCAAATTTCATTTGCATAATCTATATTCGATACGTGCTTGTGTTTCTATATAATGCATAAACTAACATAAACTCCACCACCTATGTTCCTTACTCCGCAACCTGAACTCACAACCATCATCTTTTCAAAATCAAAATCCACATAACAAATCAAACTCAAACCCCAAAAAAGAACTAATTGAGACCAACTACATACTCACATATATATCCAATTTTAAATTTTACAAATCAACAAATCCATTTACCAACATCTGGTAGTACTGATATTCCCTTTGCTCTATTCGTAGCTAAAATTTTTCAAAATGTGCAGTTCATGAATTAGTCCAAAATTGCTAAACACGTTATAGCAAAAAGAATAAAAAAAAGTAATATAAATATACATAAATATAAATATACATAAATATAAATTCTTTGTTGTAACTTGCATGATTTACCTGGTCATTTTGTAACAAAAATCTCCAATTGCGCAGGATAATGGGAACAAAATGACGTGGCTTGTTATAATGGGAACACAATGACTTGAAAAGCAAATAAACCAAATAGTGAAAGAGACATTAAATGATAAAAACTAAAAACTGTAGGCAAAAAGAATGATAATTGTACAATCAATAATTATCACTATGAGAGTCATTCTCTTCTGAAATTAAGATAATCAATGTTTGTTAAACGATATCCCACATAACCAAAAAAATTCAAATCTCTGTTAAAAAAATTAAAAATCTATATAATAAGTATCAACTCTCCTAAAATAGAAGATAGAAAGCCCAAGTGTCTAATTTTTTCACAGCAAAATTATATCATTTACTTGCACATCCATCACAATCTATTAAAGTATCATTTACTTGCATTTTCCCTTTAGTGCAGATAAACTCATAGAAAGGGTATATCTATACAATAAAGCATGATCTTACAATTTTAGAATTTACTTGCAATAAAACTCAAGTGTTTGACTGAGTGAAACACTAAAATTCTTAAGCACACCCAAATCGGAATCACAAAATAAACCAAATTAAACAAAATCCCAGAAAAGACCAATTGAGACCAAGCAAACCCAAATCAAAATAACAAATAATATATATTGAATATCAAAATAAACCCACAAAATAAACCAAATTTCAATCACAAAATAAACCAACCCACTAACAAATAATATAGCAACCCACTGATATGAAGCTTTGGTCTAACCCAAACAAAGGGGTTGGGTTTACATCACATACTTGTCATCACTGGTATGAAATTTCCATCACAAAATTTCCTCTACTGGGTTAAACCAAACAAACGGAATTTAGTTAATCACATACTTGTAAAATCCATTTCGGTTTCGATGCTGCAACAAAAAATCGAAAGCAGCAGGAGAAGTTAGAAAATAATCACAAATTACAGCAGAAGAAGTTAAAAAACATCACAAATTAGAAAATAAGCACCGTGAAAAGTAATAATGGGTGGAGGGAGTACTTCAAGTAATCGCCGGAGGCGGAAGCCCTCCGGTTCGCGCTTCGGTTCTGGAAATGGAGAGAGAAATTGGGCGGTCTGAAAATGGCAAGATCAGAAGCCACGTGTCCAGTAAACAACGAAATTAAATCCAACACAAACAACATGAATCCACAAACCAAGGACCACCGGATCGGTCGCCGTTCAGAGGTTCGCGCTTGGTGAGGACGGAGACGGAAGGGGTGGAGAGAGAAATGGGGCGGTGGGTTCGGTAATGGATGGCACAAACAGACGGAGGCGGAAGATTACCAGAATCGGCGGAGGCGGAAGCCCTCCGGTTCGTGCTTCGGTTCTGGAAATGGAGAGAGAAATGGGGTGGTCTGAAAATGGACAGAGAAATGGACAGAGAAATGGGGCAGTGGAATGGAGAGAGAAATGGGGGGATTTATTATTTGGGCGGGATTTTTTTTGGGTGACAACAAATATGAGCCAATAGATTAAGTTGAAAGAATTGAGATGAAATCTGAACCGTTGTTGTGCTTTCTCAAATTTAAGATTCAAAACGGGTCCTGTTTTATTATATATATATATATATATATATATATATACAAGAAAAATGCAACAACAAAATCTGCATTTAGGCTTAGTTCATGTTTATTGCACATTTAGACAACTTGAGCATTGTTTTGGTATTAAAAGTAGTGATTAGCTGATGATGAAAATTTGATTCAATAGTTAATAATTTTGATAAAATAGATGATATTTGCTAGTTTATATCCTAATTGATTGATAGTTAAACTTTGCTCGAGAACCTTAGTTTATAAAGCACATATTCAGTGTATTAGATTAGTTAAATTTTGGATGAACTATGAATTTAAATGCTTTAAAAAGAAAGCATAAACCTCTATATCTATTTAGATCATGTCTTTACTATAAAGAGAAAAATAAAATTGCTTCACTGTCCATCAAAAAGAAAAGAATATATACGTTAAGATGGTTAAAAATAGTTTAACTAGTCTATTTTTATGGCATTAGTTACTCGGATAAGTAAGTCCTTAGAGATGTCTCTACATCTAGTGCCATATAGCCAACTGGTTTGAGAGTTATTGGTCAAAAGTCTGATACATGGGTAGCTCTGAACAGCCTAATGAAAATAGACATTGCACAAATCAAGAGAAAAATGAAAAAATCTGACAAAGCAAGATGGAATATAAGACGCACTCGTATAAATTTGAAAAATGAACGAAAATATATATATAATACAAATTAAGGCATGTGAAAAATAAGTGTATAGAGGTCTGTTTTGTAAGTCTAATTATCTTTTATGAGTATTTGAATTTATGAGTTATTTGAGTTTAATTGGTTTAATGCATTTGAATATTCACACACACATAGATAGGGTTGAGAGTGAGGTAAAATTAGTGAAAAGTTGAGATATAGATGATGCCTGATTCTGAAATTTTGTTGGAGTTATAATTTGCGAATTTCTAAGGCTGATCAGTTTTATATTTATATTAATTCAGTGCTCATGTTGTTTATTTATTTAGGTTGCATTTAGTTTTATTTATCTGTTTTATTTACTTGAGGACAAGCAATTGTTTAATTTTAGGGTATTTGATGAGTATGTTTTATACCTATGATTTGGATGTGTTTAGGCTTATTATTTTGTTGTCTTTAAGGCTTTTTAGTGCATTTGATTTGCTTTTTATGTTTATTGTGCTGGAAAAGGTGAAAAAAGGGCGAAATAGGCATTTTTGCACTTAAATGGCAATTTTGTAATTTCTACAACAAGGCCTACCCCAGCAGTGCTATAACAGTACTAAACCTAGTGCTGATAGTGCTAGGTCGCAGATGCAGTTGGGCTAGTTTTGCGATTCCGACGTCAAAAAGCCTTTGTTATAAAGGAGTATTAAAAATAAAAGGCTTAGGATATTCAGGATTATTACTTTTAGGAGAGCAAGAATTGATGATCATAGTTGGTGACTAGGGTTTTCAAGTACATAACACAAAAAGATCAACACATTAGATTTTGGGAAGATTATAGAGTTTCCTATTCTTCTTTTTTCTTTAATCTCTTTTATTTGATAACTTTGAATGTTGTTGAATTTGTTAATTATGGTTTTCAATATTCTTAGTATGAACTGAACTTTTAATTAGGATTTCAATATATCATTTTGCTTTGCATTAATAAATTCATCCGTATTTTCAGTTGTTGATCTTGTATTAAGTTGTTTATTATATCTTGTGCTTATTCATTAATTATGTGGCCATCAATTAATTTGATATCTTAGATGGAATTGGAAAAGAAAATCTAATATTAGATCTGGGTATGATAGCGTATAAAATTACATAATAGTACATAGGATGAAAATACCTATGTGTCATGCATAACTTATTTTAGAGTTTGTGCTTAATAAATGTATTTTAAGTGTTTTGCATGAAAATAACAACATAACTTAAATAGATCTTTTTATTAATCATTGAAAAATATTAATAAATAAATAGGCATTCTCAATTAACAACTTGATGAGATTCAATAATTGAAAATATGGTGAAGAGATTATTGTGATCAATTGGGAAAATTGTAACCCCAACCTTTTATATTTGATAATCAATTCTTGTTAACATATTATTGCATATGTGAGAACCATAACTGGTATCTAATACTTAAGTAGAACTTTGACTTGTAGAAAGATTTATTTCAATCATGAACAAACCTTGATCTGCTATTGAAGCTTCTCCAAGCTTCTTTTGCTTTAAACTTGCAATATATTCCTTGCAGTTTCTTTTTCAGTGACCCGACTTGTTGCAATGGAAGCACATTTCTTTGCTATCTGGATTTGCCTTCTTATTATCCTTTACTTTGCTTTTCCCTTAGCCTTCTTGAAATTCTTCTTTTGAGAAGTTCCCTTGAGTCTCTTCCTTTTCTTAGAAGATGCAGCAGTATAGTAGGAGCATCGTGCTGATGTTGAAGCTCTTTAATCATAGATACGAGCATAATACATTAAGCGACAACTGAATCAGCTTGCCACTTCTTAAAAGTAATAACTTCTTCCTCAGAGGCATTTTCTACAATAGTTGCAAGGACAGACGAATTAAGACATATGAAAGCTTTTCAACTGTGAGAACAATTCTCAAATTCCTTAACCAGTCCATGTAATTCGATTCGGTCAGTTTGTTAGCATCAAGTATGCTACGCAGTGATAATGAGTTTGACATTTATAAAATTCTGCATATGAAAAATAGACAACATTTTAGCATACATTCATTTCATTAATTACCAAAATAAATTATATTTTTATTTAAATTTGTATCTCCTACTATTTTTCATCAAACTATATTACCCTCTTAATACAGTTTAACAAATTTAGTTAAAGATTTGCTAGTAAGATAAGGATCCTATCGACATAAATATAACCTTGCGTGTGCACAAGAAACTATAGTTTATTTAATAAGTAGACAACTCATTATCAATTACATCAACATGTAACTCCTTGTATTTTACCTGTTAGATTATTATGATCATGTGGGTGCACATCCAAATCAAAATTATCTAAGTTAAGTCCAACCTAGCACTTTTATATAAGTGAAGAGAAAAATATTGTCCTTGTGTGTGCACAATAAAACAGTAATGTTTAATTCACTTATAAGCATCCAATCTGATAAAATAACATTTTAAATAATTGATATAAGCTTTATGTATGCAAAACAAACTTATATTGATTATTTGATACTTTTTTGTTTTATCATGCTAGAAGGCGACGTTCGATATTCAAAATATTTTTGAACGTTACAGCTTAATATAATTTACCATGAAGGATTTCTTATTAATTGTCTCATCTTGTTTAGCGCGCATGCGCGCGCGCGCGCGCGCGCACACACACACACACACACACACATATATATATATATATATATATATATATATATATATATATATATATATATATATATATATATATATATATATATATATATAATACTCGTCATATTATTTAACATGCAAAGTATGTTTGGATAATATATAATAAGTATATATTAAGCATCCACATATAGAATACTATATTCTACTTAGATTTGATTATCAATTTTTATTTTAGTTTGGTTCATTAGAGCCACCAAGTGAACCACAATGTCAAATATAGGGTGCAAGAATAAATACATTGAATATAACTACTACATTCAATAACCTGAGCTCCTTTATATACGAGTCTTTACGCGCTCATTTGCTTCTTGGCTCAAATTCTTTAAAATAATTCTAACTAAACCTATTACAAAACTATTTATAGTAAATCGAAACCTTGATTAGCAGCCAAGGGAAAGTATATAGGGCGGGAGATAGAATTATACATAAAAAAAATTATAAAGACGAGGTACACATACCCTATTTATAAAATTCATTCATTCATGCATCGACATCCAATCACACATTGGTCAATAGTCCATAATCAATCCCCATTTATTATTTTATATATATAAACATATATATCAATAAATAATATTCATGTCATGAAATTTAAAACCATTCCATATATGCATTAATATCATTTAATGGATAATTTAAAATTGCATAAAAACTAATTTCATGTTTAAAATAAACTCTTTTATTTTAATTATAAAATCATCCAAATAAACCTTTTATTTTATATCTTTGAAAAACTGCTAAAAAATAATTAAAAAAAAAGACTTTGCAGCATTGCGCTCCAGCTCAGTGTTGAAGAACAAACACTGCTTCCCGGCGCAGGACTGAGCCCCGACACAGTTTGGTCAACTACAAAAGTCAATGGAACAACGCCCCGACATAGTGTTTCAGCTATAACATTGTGCCCCTATAAAGTCCGTTAGACATTATTACTGTAGTTCGCGATTTCAGAAATTCTGTCCAAATTTTTTGATCCAAAACACGATTTTTTCTTATTGTTTTCAAAACAAATGATTTTACACAACATCTTATGCTCAATAAATTGTACTAAACACATACCCATACATATATGGAATCTAAACAATTAATAATTCGCATAAAATTTGACTCTTGATGTCACTGTTGGTTTGTAATAATCCATGAACATACAATCAAATTACATATAAGCAGCGGAAGCAAGATAAAATCAAAATTTAAAATTTTACAAACCATAACTAGGATCAACCTTTATACGCAATTATTAATTAATAAGAAGGATATAGAGAATTATACCCTTATAGACACTAGCTTTTCACATGTACGTGTTCAACTCCAATTCTTTCCTGTTCTCCTTGAATTCCACTAATTAGATTCATTTGATCATCGTTAGTCACCCAAGTGATTGGCATCTAGAGGTGATCCACCAATGAAGAATATGGATTCAACAAGTGGGTGGTGGCAAACTCTAGTTTTCTCTCTCTTTTAATTCCTTAAATCTAGAGAACTTATGAGTACTCTCCCAAAACTTATGGAAGTGTGTGTAACTTTTTTTTCATAATAAGACTTCTCTTATTTATAGATATGCTCAGCCCTTCTAACACTTTTAGGAATATGATTTTTAATTAATCTCCTAATCTAATTAGGAACTTAATTAATTTAATATAATAATTATAATTTATAAACCATTTAGGAACTAAATAATAATAATAATACTCCTCTTATTAATTTATAATTAGAATTTTCAAAATGCTAAATAATAAATATTAGGCTATTTAATTTATTCTATCCCTATAGTATAAATTAAATATACTTAATTCATTATTATCATCATTCCATTTATTTCTTAAACAATTATTTTTCTTTTGCAGTGTGACCCTTTAGGTTCTTCATATTAAATCGGTTAGAGAATAAATTAATTAGAACTATTCTAATCTTATTTCTATAAATAAATTAAACTATTTAATTTATTTAAATAAATAATATTTATTCTATAATAAGGGTAAACCCCCTTAGCTAAGGACAACTTTCCAGATAATATAGATTTCAGCATTTAATCACAAAAGAACCTATTCAGCGAATAGTTACCGTACAATTCAATCATTCTACATAATAATGTCCCAATCAAATATAAGCTATGGTATTACTGTCAAGTCTTATTTTATTTGATTATATGCATTTCTATTCTCAAATGAATAACTCTAATTAATGTAAATTAGAAACTACTTTCTAATTTCCATTCTGCCTTGACCAATGATTACCGAGTTGTCATTTATCGAATCACATAGGATATTCTCTTTTTTTTTTACTAGAAGTTGTATATTTTTTATTGATCATTCACCTATCTCTATGTATAACTTATTGTACCCAAACATACCCTTTGATACACCCTAAAAGTTTTAAGGAATATGTCAAAATATAATTCATTATACACAAGATACTATGATGATCTCAAGTCCAATGATCATTTGTATTACTATCACAAAAGTAAACTCCTATTGACAGGAAAGTAAGACTCCATTAGGCGTTCCTTGAGTGAGTCACGTTCAGTGAAGTACTTAATCTCTAATAAACATCTACATACTTGCTTTAGTGTCTCTACACAAATAATTATGAGATCAATTATCCTCTTCATAAGAGTAAGCATAGTATGTACTGATATATCCGGATTCACTAATCCCCATTTTTGTAATCCCACAATTAAGAACAATTTTAGTTTTGAGTTATCTTAAATTTAGATCTCATTAGCATGATCATCATCATGATTCTAAAAGTATTGCTCAACAACTATGGGTCTATCAGAATTAATGTCGTCTATTAAATATGGATAAAGAAAATGCCTTTTTATAAATAAACTTTTATTAATAAATGAATAAGATTACAAAGTACATGCTACATCATATCAAATATGATTGGCTTGTGTGCATACTAGTTTCAATATAACCCCCTCTTTCTTAGGCTTTTCTTTCTTATTAGAAAAATTCTATTGCTGAGAATTTTCAGACAAAGTTTCAAGGAATTCCTAAGCATCAGTGTTACTTAAGTTGAAGAATTCCCCTTTATTCATAGACTCAATCATGTGACAATTTGACATGGCCAAAGTATTATAAAAATATTGGACGAGTTTCCATAATTCGAAACCATGGTGGGGACACATTAAAAGTAGGTCTTTAAATCTCTCCTAACACACATAAAATTGCTCACCCTCGGTTTGATGAAAATATGCAATTTCTCTTCTAAGGGCATTTGTTTTAGACATTGGAAATTTTTTTGACAAACATTTACTAATTAATTAGTCCCAGCTAGTGATTGAATTTGAAGGGAGTGAGTTCAACCATGCTTTAGCCCTATCTTTTAAAGAGAATAGAAATAGACGAAATTTCGCAGATTCGTTTGAAAAAATTTGAAACTTGAAAGTTGTGCATATATCTAAAAATTCTTCTCTATCTAATCCATATAATGATGAAATGAGATGTATGACACTAGGTTTGAGCTCAAAATGTGTCGCTCGAGCTTGTGGCAACACGATGCAAGAAGGGTGATTAGGTGTAACGGGTAAAAAATACTCCCTAAGTGATCTCTCTTCACGTGACAAAGGTTCTCATACCTTATTGTCATCAACCATTTTAAATGCCAAAATTATTTTTTCTAATTATGTGAGCAAATAAACACACAAAAATGAATAACATAAAATTAAAATAAAAAAATTATAAACAAATAAAATATCCTAAAACCACGTGAGTTATAGAAGAATGAAAATTTTAACGCACCTTAATCCTCTAGCAATCACCACCGTTTATATTTAACAAAAAAAAAAAATCCTAAATGTGCTCTACGTGAGTAAATGCATGAATGCGACAATTAGTTTTTAAATAATAAACTAAACTACAACTAGTAGAAGAATTCAACAAAATTTAAATTAATTAATATTTCTAATAATCCCCGATAATGACGCCAAAAATTTGTTGTGCTTTAATTTTGTAAAAATACTCGCAAGCACACGAATATATTTTAAAATAGCTTTATACAAAATACGAGGTCGATCCCACAAGAAATATTGAATTATTAATTAAATCTAAACTAATTTTAATTTTAATCTAGTTAATGAAAGTGGATTAATTAATTAAAACTAAAACCAAATTAACATATAATAAAAATCAAGACTAGTTAAATAACTACTTTTAATCAATGGAAGGAAAGTTCTGAGATTCAAAATCCACAATATTAATTATGTTTATCTTACAATTCATTATTAATTTAGAGTTGCAATTGAAAAATTAATTCAATGTTTTCTCAAGATATTTTATTTAAGTTCATAATTTTTTTTTATTTTTATAAACCCTTATTTTCAAGGTTCAATATATAAGATCAAAACATTATATGTATCCATTATTTTGAAAAACAAATAATCTCAGTTCTTAATTAAAACGTTTAAATCGCAACCCGTATCAATTTAAATTAATTGAAACTATTTAAAATACATGATATTGTGATTGAAACAATTTAATTTAAAACAATCAATAAATAAGAATTATTAACCATTAAAACCAAATTGAAAATTATTAATGAATTTCAGAGTTTACATAATTAATATTATATTATCTTACACCTCAAAAATTAAATTTAGCTATATATAATTTTATCAAGTATAAAGATTAAGTAATAACCCATGTTATGCTTTATTACAGCTGCTACTTCTCACATTGGGCTGCAGATTCGGCCACGTTGCAGCCTTGTTAATCTCTTCCTCAGAGGCTTAATCTGCAACATTTGCAAGAATAGGAAAATTAAGGACATTTGCTAGTTTTTTAGCGTTAAGAATCTCAAATTTGTTTAATCAATCCGAGCAATTTGGTTCGATTAATTGTTAGCATCTAATATGCTATGCAGTGTTAGTAAATTAGATATAGCAATATTCTTTAAGTGAATTCATAACAACATTAACATGTATTCATTTTATTAATCACCAAATTAATTAGGTCTTTATTTAAAATGGTGTCTCCCACTATTTTCATCAAACGATATTACCCTCCTTATATAGTTCGACAAATGTGGTTAAAGATTTTCTATTAAGAATAAGGATCATATTTGAAATGTATATAGCTTTGTGTGATACAACAAACTATATATAAATAAATAGGTAGACAAACTTATAATAATTATTTGATACTCTATTATTTTATGATGATAGAATGCGACGCTTGATATTTTTCTTAATATATGTGAACGTTACAACTTAATATATTTAAATTAAGGGGTTTATTATTAATTATTACATATATATATGAAATACGCGTCATATTATTTAACATGCGGAACATATTTGATGATGATATATATATATATATATATATATATATATTATTTGGATTGATTATGGATTTTATTCTAGTTAGGTTTATTCGAGCCACCAAATAAACCAAATGGTCAAACCTAGGGTGCAAGAATAAATACATAAACGTAACTATTACATTTAACTCGAGCTCTAATACAAACGGATTTTTACGCGCTCCTTGCTTTTCGACTCCAATTCTTCAAATAAATCTAACCAATCCTATTACAAAATATTTTCATAAAATAGAAACATTGATCAAAAATCAATGAAAAGTACATAGGAGGGTATAGAATTTACATCAGAAAAATTAAAAAAAAGGAGGTACGCAAACCCCATTTATTAAAACTCATTAATTCAATGCATCCACATAAATTAAATCAAATAAGTTTCATTTAATGGACACTTAAAGTTGCATGAAACCTAATTTCAAGTTTAAAATAAACCTTTTATTTTAATTATAAAAATATTTTAAAATAAATATATTTTTTTATTATATTTTTGTATTTTTTTTGGGTTTTTAAAATCACCCAAAATAAACTTTTTATTTTTAAATTTTAAAAATCTTTTCAAATTACAAAAAATACCATTGAAAAATCTAAAATTACATTAATTACGAAATTGGCACCAATTTTTCATGATTACAAAACTGCCACAGGTCACCCAGAAATTACAAAACTGCCAACGGTTGCTTTTAATTACAAAACTACCACTACCTGGATTAATTACCAAACTACCATTACTCCAGGAAATTAAGAAATTGCCACTACTCTAGGAAATTACGAAATCGCCATCGAGCACAGAAATTACAAAATTGCCATTAGGTACTATAGCAGTTCGTGCTTTAAGAAAAAAATTTTATTTTTTATTTTTTTCTTCCAAAACACGATTTTTGCAATTTGTTTTCAATAACCATGATTTTATACAACAAATTATGTCCAATAAATTATTCTAAATACATACCCATATATATGCAAATTCAAAACAATTAATAATTCGCATAAGTTTGGCTCTGATACCATTATTGGTTTGCAAAAATATAGCATACATATAAACAAATTATATAAGCGCATCAGAAGCAAACAAAATCAGATTTTAAAATTGTTCTACAAACCAATAATTAAGATCTTTCTTATGCGACAATTCTACTACTTATTAATTAATTCCTAAATCATTTAGGGACTAAATAATAATAAGACTCATCTTATTAATTTATAATTAGTATTTTTCAAAATACTAAATTATAATTATTAAACTATTTAATTTAGTCTATCCCCATACTATAAATTAAATATACTTTATTATTATTACAATTATGCCGTCCACTTTTAAAAGAAATATTACTCTTTTACGGTATAACTCTTTAGGTTCTCCACATTAAATCGGTTTTAGAATAAATTAATTAGAACCATTCTAATCTTATTTATATGAATAAATTAAACCATTTAATTTATGAATAAGGTAAGCCTTTTAGCGATCAACGACTTTTCAGATAATATAGATTTCAACATTTAATTTTTAAAAGAACCTTTCAGGGAATAGTTACTATACAATTCAATCATTTTACTGCACAATGTCCTAATCAAATATAAGACATGAAATTACTATTAAGTTTTATTTTATTTGATCATATGTATTTCAATTCATAAATGCGCAACTTCAATGTAAATTAGAAACTCCTTTCTAATTTTTATTCCACCTTGGTTAAGTATTTCGAAGTTGTCATTTATCGAATTATATAGGGCATTCTCTCCCTTTACTGAAAGTGATAGATCTTTTGTTGACCATTCACCTACCTTGATGTACAACTTATTATACCCAATCATACCCTTTAATATATCATAGAAGTCTTAAGGAATATGTCAAAGTATAACTCATTATACACAAGATACTATGATGATCTTAAGTCCAAGGATCACTTATATTACTATCACAAAAGGAACTCCTATTAACAGAAAAGTAAAATTTCATTAGGTGTTCGTTGAGCGAGTCACATTCGGTAAACTTATTCTCTAATAAGTACCTACATGCTTGCTTTAGTGTCTCCACACAAATGACTATGAGATTAATCATTTTCTTTATAAGAGCAAGCATAGTATCTATCCGAATTCACTAATCCTCTTTTTAGTGATCATATGATTATGAACATATAAGTTTTCGAAATATCTTGAATTTAGATCTCATTAGCATGATCTTCATTATGATTCTAAAAGTATTGCTTAAAACTATGAGTTTATTCATATAATTAATTCAACTAATTAATCATGAATAACGAAATGCCTTAATACTTTTATTAGTAAATGAATAAGATTATAAAGTATATACATATAACATCAAATGTGATTAGTTTGAGGGCATACTACTTTAAAAAATTTTCTAAATAATAGTAAATAATTTGATTCTTATCATTGGTCATATCCTAATTCAAATAATTTATTGCACAAGTACTAAATAATAACACGAAAACAAAATAAAACCTAAACTACTCATTTTCGTAGGTATCACGGTTACACTTAACATGTGCAACAAGCCTTTAAAATCCAAGGTTTTTCCATATGAACTAGTTGTGTCTCGTGAGGGTTTGCAGTGAATATATCTATAAAATTCTAAAATTTAAACTAAAATAAATCCTAGAAATTTTTTTAAAAAAATTTACCCACACCCCTTAAACTTAAAACAGACATTGTCCTCAATATTTAAAATAAATAAAATTAAGAACAAATGAATACATAACAATTTCCCCTTCATCTGTTGCTAAGTTTGAGTGAATTAGCAATGGCCTAAATTACCTGAAACAAAACAAAAATAAAATATTAAAACTAATAATTAAAAAGCTAAAATTTAAATTTGGATAGCATCCCAATAAGCGCTTATTTTAAAGTCTCAATTTTACTAATCTCTTTTCTCTTAACCCTAATCGAATTTATGCATTATGAACCGTCTTGAAAGCCAATTCATGACTATTCTCTTAGCTTTCACTTGAGATTGACAACCCCTAAATTCGAACTCATATTTCTTCTTCTACTAAAACATACATTTCTTTTTACCCTTTTTACTCTTTTGATCTTTTTTTTATCATTTCTAACGCCTTCCACCAAATCAATTTGAAAACATTCTTCAAAATCAGTTGGGAGCTTAATTTCATTAAGAACCTTGAACCTCACCTTTTCATCTTAGACTTGCATAGTTAGCTCTCATTTTTGCACATCAATAAGCTTTCTTCCCATAGCTATAAACAATACCCCAAGAATGATAGGTATGTGTTTATCTTACTCATAATCCAAAATAATAAAATCTATGGGAAATATGAACTTATCCACCTTAACTAACATATCTTCAACAATCTCCCTTGGATAAGTGATTGTCTTATTCCCTAATTGTAAAGTGACATTCATTATCTTTGATTCATTCAAACCAAGCTTCTTATAAATAGATAACGACATTAAATTTAAGCTCTCTCCCAAATCACGTAACGCCTTCCCAAAAAATTAACTCCTAATGGTGCACAGAATTATGAAATTACCTAGATCCTTGAGCTTTGGTGGTAGCTTATCTTGCAAAATAGCATTACATTCCTTCTTAAATGCCACTGTTTCAAAGTCACATAGCTTCTTTTTGTTGGATAAGATTTTCTTTATAAACTTCACATAGTTGGGCATTTGTTCTAATGCATCTACAAACGGGATGTTGATATGAAGCTTTTTGCATACCTCCAAGAATTTCAAAAATTGCTTGTCAAGTTTTGATTTTTGAAGTCCTTGTAGAAATGGTACGGGTGGCACAATCTGATTTTGATTAAGATTAAATGCTAAATTTTATACTGCCTTCTTTTCCTTGGTCGTATGCTTACCCTTTATATGTTCAACCTCACTATCATCTTTCATACTTAAATGTGAACGTTTTAGCTCTCCTCTAACTACCTCAGGTAGCTCCTTACCACTATGATGCATCACAGCATTGCATTGTTCTCTGTCATCCCTTCTTAGATTTACCTCTGTATTACTCGGCAAAGCACTTTGAAGGCGGCTATTCAAAACAAATACAATTTTCCCCATTTGATTCTCCAAATTTCGAATAGCCACTAATTAACTCTTGATGTTCATGTCCATCTGCGACATCATCTTATCTTGTGCCTGCATTCTTATCTCGGTGTTCGTCCTAAAATTCTAGGTGCCCACCATAAACTTAGCTAATAAATCCTCCAAAGTATTCTTCCTTTCTGCTTATAGAGGACGTTGATTCTGAAATCCTTAGGAGTATGACTTTCTTGGAGCAGAATATTTAGCTTAATTCTTACTCCATGACTGATTTTGATGATAATAGCTCAGATTATTGGGTTACTGATGATTGTAACATGTCATGTACTGGAATGATTCCCCGCACATAAGTCACAAATCATTGCCATTGGTTGAATAGCTTACACAGTTTTCGCAAGTGTTTCCATAGTTTTTGTAATTGATGCCATCTATGCTGCTAAGGTAGTAACTGTATCCATTTCATATATTCCTGCTACCCTTGGTTGATTCGTCCTTGTAGAAGGCTATTGGAAATTATTTGCAGCCATGATCTCCAAAAAGTCATTGGCCTCGTCGAAATTATTCGCCATCAACACATCACCCGCAGCTGCATCAATACTCGTCCTTGTAGAGCTGAATAATCCATTATAGAATGTGTGCAGCTGCAACCATTTGGGTATGCCATGGTGTGGGCTTCTTCACCATAAATCTTTGAAGCGTTCCCATGCCTCATATAAAGATTCAAAATCATGTTGTATGAAAAAGTAATGTTGTTCCTCATCTTTGTAGTTTTAGCCGGCAAAAAGAATTTCGCTAGAAACTTTTGAGCCAAGCCATTCCAAGTTGTGATAGAACCCAGTGTTAGTGAATGTAGCCAACTCTTCACCTTGTCCCGAAGTGTGAAAGGGAACAAACGAAGTGTAATTGCATCATCGGTGACTCTATTTTATTTGAACATGTCACATATCTCCAAGAAGCTCACAAAATGTTCATTTAGGTCGTTATTAGGTAAACCCCCAAATTGCACCGAATTCTTGATCATTTCAATTGTGATTGGCTTGTAATGGGTAGTATGAATTGCTAGCCTTTGGATGCTCGATTGGATCTAGTTTTCGTAATCGTAATGGCTCATATATGACTCTTGTTTAATTGGTCTGCGAATCGAGATTCATGGAGTTCGGGGACTTGTTTAAGCGAGGGGAAGGTGTTAGGTACCCCCCGACTTTTGTGAAAACACGGTTACCGCAATCTTAATGCTTTCATATTATTTTAAAATCTCATAACGTGTGTGTAAATGCGTGTGTGCTTAAATGAATGTTGTGGTGACTTTTGCATAAGAAGTCGCTTTGATTTTTTCTATAGAAAACTTGTTTTATTTGGAAAGTGTTTAGAACATCTTTTGACCTATACGCAAAGGCTTTGCTTTATAATAGGTATAGATTGAAAGCAATGAGATTTTTATTAGGTGTCGTTTTAAAAAATAAGCGTTTTTTAAACTTTCGTCAAATAGGAATCAAGACTATACATTGCCTTTGGACAGTAGAGTAAAATCAAATAAAGACAACTTCTATGATAGAGTTAAATTATACGATATTTTTATTCCCTAATACTTAGTTTTTATATTTATTGTGTGCTTAAATGTTTAATTATTTAGCTTATTTTGATTTTAATAGGTTTTATAGGGTTTTAGTTAATTTACGTTAATTTAGGTAATTTTATATTATTTTTATATTTCTTTTTATTTATGTGTTTTTATTTATTTTTAGTGTTTTAGGTGTTTTATTTATTATTATGTGTTTTTAGGATTTTTAGTATTTTTATTTATTTTATATCTTATTTTGTAGGAAAAAATAAGCTTGGGGGCAAATCTGTAATTTCTGAAAAATTCGGCTCGCGCGCATTGCGCGAGGATGGAACAACAGCAAGGAACAGAACGACGTCGTTTTACGGCAAACGAAAGGCCCGCGCAATGCGCGGCCAAGCAGCAGAAGCACGGAGGAGCGAAACGACGCCGTTTCGCCAAAGAGAAGTTACCGCGCAATGCGTGGGCGGGCACGCTGACGTCAGCAGACGTGGCTTCCGCGTTGATTTGGTCAACTGGCGTGTTAAGGCTTGTTTGGCGACGCGGAATTTGTCCAAAACAGGATTATTTCAGGATTTTAGCATTAATTTGATTTCAAATTGGATTTTAATTCTAACTAGGGTTAGGATAATATTTATTTTATTTTTCTTTTATTTTTAATTGTAAATCCTATTAAGGTTTGGACAAGTTAGGAGGATTTTGCAGCCTATAAATAGAGGGTTTGAGACACAATGTAAAAAACAACTTTTCTATTAGAATAAAAATTCTTTTTTTTTTTGTTATTTAGTATTCTTTATAATGAGTAACTAATTTATTGTTCTTGGTTTAAGTGATTGAAGCCATCAAGATTTATACACTGTGAGATCTAATTTATTTTAATTGTTCAATTTATATTTTGAGTATTGAATATTTTTCTGTGCTTAAATTTTATGATTGATTTGTTTAATTGCTAGGAGTACTACTAGTTTATTATTCTACTGTTGTTGGTGACGCAACTAAGTTTAATAATTATTTTGCAGATCAAAAGATTATTTTATCTTAGGAAGAGTATTTATCAAATTAAATGCAAACGCGTGGCTTGTGTTGTTTAGTTCAACGATCTCTCTAATTCTTAAAGCTGCTATTAAATTAAATCTTTAGCACGTGCTAGTAAGGGTAATTTAGAACGTGTGTGTCTACTTATAATTAAGGAGAGAGAAGAAAAATTATTCCACCTGCGAGTAGTTCTTTCTACGATGAATGTTTAAAATATGAATTGAGTTATTCTTGCATCAGTGATCAGTTGTAAATTCTTGATGGTGGATTTTAACTTAAACCAATGTTTTTTCTTCTTATTTATTTCTTGCATATTTATTTTAGTTAATTTTATTTAAATTATTTCTTTAATTACAAAACCCCCAAATTTTTGTTTGCAAAAACATAAAAATTAAATTAATCATTCTCTGTGGGATCGACTCTTACTTACACTACTACATTAATATTTTTCCAAAGTAAGATTTTATTTTTGGGTGCTCGCGACATCACACCATTCTAGGAGCTCTTTAACCCTATGGACCAAAGTTTAATGAAGAGACATTCACTTTTACAAAATTAATTTCTTATGACATTCAAGAAAACGTTTGCAGCCTTTTCGTTAAATAGGAATCGACGTTCATTAAAACTCTCGATTTTTTGGCCTTGTGATTCTAATACCCTAATTTGATTTACTTTTAGAAAATCTTTTTCGTTTTGCTTTTTTTTTCCCTTTCGAAACCGCTTTCCACGTCGTAAATCAAATCAAGCATTCACAAAATGTGTCGAGGCTATTCACGGGCATGTGAGCCATTCAAATAACCCCAAACGCCCATGATCACATATTTCACTATTACGGGGCATTAACCCGATTTTTGATATAGATATCATTTTAAGGCCCGAAATTTACATATGTACAATAAAAGGCCCGTTGCCCTGACTACGTTACTGAAATGTCCATCTTCAGAATTTGATGACAAAGATCTCATTCCTAGGCTCACAAATCCCAAAATCACCAACAATCATACAAAGGAAAACTTGATAACACTAGATTTACTACAATACCACAATAACCTAAAATTGCAAGTTAAACACTATGAACTACGTATTGACAGAATGAGTTATATATCACCATCCGGATATCATTGGGACATTAAGAGGAAATTTCGTTCCGATGGAACCCTCACTAATCATCCTTAATCCTTGGATCATCACTTAATATAAAAGATACTACATCTAAGCAATCCAACAACAAGAAATCACAAGAAAAAATATAAGATAAAACTTCAAGAAATGCCTTTTTTCACCTTGCAATACTTCAATAATCGCTTTATACTTCAGTATCAAATGTATAACACAATATTGGATAAATATTGAAACTAAAAAAATGACAAACTCCCTCTTTTTAGCGCAATCCAAGCGTTTCTCTCTCTAAATCTCACATTCTCTCTCTAACTTTTCTTTATTTTTTCTTCTCCTCTCACTATCAGCTGAACAAATGACGTTGTATAGCTGACTGGGAGCAGCCGCAGGTGCATCTGCGGCTGGTCGTAGATCCATTTGCGGCTGCCTGCTCTGGTCGTCCGCGCCGACGCCTCGGCTGCCGTGTGTTTCCTCGAGCCACGAAAATGCCACATTGTCGTTGGCCGCAGATGCATCTGCGGCCGTCTGGCTCCCTTTTCTCGATTCTCGTGTCACGCAGTCCTAACTCAACATTTTTGCTGTATTATTGGTACCTCGCAAGCTGGGGTCTGTTGGCAGGATATGTTGGTCTTTTCGGTCTGTCTGGATTTGCTTTGTATCCCTAGATCACACAATTTGATGTCGTTTCGTTTCTGTGTTTGATTGTCCTGACCATGCTGAAATCCATCATTCCTTTTCACAGTCCATGCGAAATGACGATTTTGCCCTCCTGCCCAGGTTAGTATACAAACGTAAAATTCGGGTGTCTACAAGGTTGAGTTTGACCAAAAAGTCAGTTTCGACACCAAATTGTTATTATTGTCTCATTTTACTAAATCTGACGTCCCGGACTCAAAGGTACAGTCTGCGTCTCAAAATTCCTTTTCGTACGCAAATTCAAAATTTTTGATTTTTTTTTCTTTCATTTAGTCATGTTTTGAATATTTGACCATTTGTCATTTTTAAAAATTTTGTTTTATTAGCTTGCATTAATACATATAGGAATACATTTATTCATATATTACACAATACATTTCCAACTATGTGAAATCTCTATATTAAGAAATTTTCATTCTCATTACTTGCTTTTCAACAACTGGGAAGCTGTCGCAAGCAACCAAAAATAAAATCTTACTTTGAAAAATATTAATGTAGTAGTGAAAGTAAGAGTCGAACCCACAGAGAGTGAATTGTTTTAATAAATCTAATGTTTTCAAGAATATCTAATTAAATGGGGGGGTTTTGAATTATTAATTAACTAATTAAAATAAAACTAAATAATAAATAATAAAGATGAGAAAAATCAATTAAAAACAAACTTCAGTTCCTTAGTTTAGTATCCCCTTCTTTTAATCAACAAATTAATCAAGTTATTATTATCTTTTCCTTCAATTGAAATTAATAATCCTAGATAACCGACAATCGCCAAGCTACCCGAAATCCTCCTTAAATTATAAATCTAATGCAGCAATCGCTCACAAAAGACCCTAACTATCATACAACCTAGAACTATCAGTCTAGATTTAATATAACAGTTGCATTAAAAATTAGAGAATTAGATTATTCCAAGCAACAATCTCAACATCGCGGACCATTTAACTTGCCATCTTGATAATCATAATAATATTCAAAAGTTTGACCACAATTAAATATTATTAACTGCTGCTTATGATCAGATAAAATATCGTTTGCTTAATATCAAATCTTAATCTAGCATATGACAAAAACTTAATTAATTCAACTGGCCAAATCAAATTAATCAAATAAACATCATAAAACAATTAAAACAGATCATCAAGAATAAATCTCATGCATGAAGGAATAAATAATAAAACTAAATTAAAACATTAATTAAAAATAAGGTTCAACATCCCTTTGGAACTGAAAAATAAAAACTAACCAAATATAATAAAAATAATACCTACTAGTTGAAAAACTCTCTCCAAGAAATTAGGAGAAAGAACTCCTAAAAACTTACAATCAATAATGAAAGATTGACCCTCTATTTATAGGCCTCTAACTTGTCCAAACCCTAATAGGATTTATAAATAAAAATAAAAGAAAAAGAAAAATAATTATTATCCTAACCCTAGTTGGAATAAAAATCCAATTTGGAATCAAAAAATAGCAAAAATCCGAATAATTCCGTTTTCCCAGCATTAATGTGCAAGCAAACGCGCCCTTAGCCGCCACAGTTGACCGGTCAACGCGGAAACCGAGCGTAGTGACGTCATCGCCTAGGCCGCGCGTTGCGCGGCCGCCTATCTGCTTCCAAACGACGTCGTTTCTAATCCCGCGCTCGCTGCTTTGTCCGCTTCTCCGCGCATTGCGCGATCGGTTTCCATTAATCGCTAAAACGGTGTCGTTTCAGTTCCCGGTGCTGATTTCCTACCGCGCGCATTGCGCGGCTGAACTTTCGGTATTTACGGTTCTGCCCCTCCGCGTTTCAGCTTTTTACACTTTTGCCCTTCCACCTTTAATTTCCTACAAAATAAAATATAAAAATAAATAAAAATAATATAAAAATACTAAAAATCCTAAAAACACATAATAATAAATAAAACTCCTAAAATACTAAAAATATATAAAAACACATAAATAAAAAGAAATATAAAATTACTATAAAATTACCTAAATTAACATAAATTAACTAAAATCCTATAAAACATATTAAAACCAAAATAAACTAAATAATTAAACATTTAAGCACACAATAAATATAAAAACTAAGTATTAGGGCCTAAAAATATCGTATAATTTAGCTCTATCAACAACTCTATCCTTTAATATATTTATCTTATAATTTTATTTTATTTTAGCTATGGGATTACTGAAATACCATGCACTAATGATTGATCTACTAACAATTTTGCATATCCTTCTTAGAGATTCTTCAACAGAAGTCTATCTTTCTCTTCACATGTTAAATCATATAAATCAGATAAAAAATTTAATCAATTTTCTATATATTCATTTCTTCCAAATCTAGGTTTTTACATCTTAACCTTATTTTTATCTCAAATAACTAGCTCTCAGTTCCATATATAGGGATTATCATATCCTACCATCAAATTGATTATTTGAATTTTGTAACGACCCCGAAATTCGACCCATATTATTACCTTAAGCTTCATGTTGATTAAACATTATTTCCTTAAAGTTCGAATTTCGGTTCGTTAATAAATCTTTAATCCCTTCTTTAATCCAATAATTGATTTTAAAATCAACAATTATCAAATTTCTGTATAAATTTTTCTTTTCTTTTTCTTTTTCTCAATTCAATCCTTGTATTAAAATATTTGGATATTTAAAATCTGTACATCTAGATCCTAGTCCCTGGATCGCAACATTTACTTTTCTTTTCTCTTACAAGTATCATAATACTCGACATTCATAATTTAATGCCATTTATATCCATACAATATTCTTGTTTCGTGATTCATCATCAAATATATAATAAACTCTACCATAATATTCATGTTGAACAATTTCAGTTCACAATTTAACTATACACATCATAATCAGATCCCGCTTATCTGTACATATAGCATATCAAAGTAACTTGGCAAATTTATCCACATTGATTAAAATATAATAACATTCACAACCTTCCTTGGTAAACCGTCTCTATATAACCTGAAATTCTTGAAATTTATTTCTTTCCTGCAAGTATTCTTGAAAACGTTTATTAAGCAAGTAATGAGCACAATGGCTCAGCAAGTTCAACAGTTTATGCATCACGTAGCACATACCTTAATATGTTCGGTGCGTGTGTGTCATACATCATGTGTTTGTGCTTCTACTATAGCAATATATCTCATATCATTGCACAAAGTACACATAGTCGTCATATTATCCACAGATCACATAACACATAATTTATATGCATTTAACAAATATTATCATATCATAACAGTCAACATTTAAAATTTAAGGACTGAAGAACTTGCCTTGTTTGTGGAATTAAATAACAAATACCCTTCTATCGTGCTTCTCGTATGACCTATGATCATAAAATAATCAAATAATAATCATTCATCTCTTTATGATATTAATTTAATTAATTAATATCATCTATAACGTAATTAACCCTACCCGACGATTTATTTTAGGGTACCTTAATTATTAACTAATAAGGTTAATTATATTAACCTCGTTCCTTAAAATATTTATTTAACTTAATATCAAATGCCTTCACTACGGACAACCCAGCTCATAGGATAAATTTTAACATATTCGGTTGTCCGAAAAATTTATTTAACCATTTTCTAAATGGTAACTGTAAGACCCCGAATTTTATGAAATACAAAATTTAATTTTTCTTCATATATATATTTTTTGAAATAGTAAGTGGTTAAATTAACAAAATTGAAAGTTAAGGATGTTATGTGCAAATTTTATTTTGTCGGACAATATTCGCTTTGTCGGGGAATATTCGTTTGGTCGGGGAATATTCGTGCCGTACGACGACGCCGAAATAATAAATTATTGGTGGACCCCACAACGGAATATTTGTCGGATATAGAAAACGACAGAAGTAACCTTTTTAAATAAAAATAGTCAACGGAACTGTTAAAATACCGGTGATAAAAGAATAGTAGCATACGGTAGTTTATGGTATTTTCTGTAGCACACGGTACTCTACAGTAACACACGGTATTGCATAGTGTCTCGTATTATTGGTCTGATAATTGACACCGTAACTGTTACGCATCATTTCATCGATAATTGTCACTGCATAATATTTTATATTATCAATTCAATAATTGTTGTTACACAGTATTTTGCATTATTGATTTAATAATTGTCATTACACTGTATTTTATATCATTGAGTCAATAATTGTTGTTGCACTGTTTTTAAAATTATTGAACCTAATAATTGTCACAGTAACATATGCACAGTAATTCACATTATTGAATCAATAATTGTCATTACACAGTAACGTATGCTTTATTTTACATTATTGTTATCTCTATTATGATGTTATTTAAACAGTTGTATTTCATTAATTTATTGACTTGATATCTAAGAGCTAACTATACTGTATTTATAACAATTAGTCATAATAATTGAATTGATAAAGTTATTTGTTTATAATATAAAGTTAGGTGATTATTAGGTGATATGAAATGAATGGTGTAGATTAAAGTGTGAATTATTGTTGAATAATTGAATTGATTTGTTTATAATATAAAGTTAGGTGATTATTAGGTGATATGAAATGAATGGTGTAGATTAAAGTGTGAATTAGTGTTGAATAATTAAATTGATTTGTTTATAATATAAAGTTAGGTGATTATTAGGTGATATGAAATGAATGGTGTAGATTAAAGATAATATAATATTTGAAATGGATGGTGTAGATTAAAAGATGATCTTTAAATGAATGGTTTAGATTAAATGAATGATAAGATTTTTGGCTATAAATAGAAGCCTTAACTTAAGGATTTTTCATAAAACTTCCTTACTTGTTCTTTCTTTCTCTCTCTAAATACTTCTTGTGAAAGTTCTCTCTAAGTGTGCTTAAGTCATCTTGAGTATTTGTGAAGATCTATAAGTATACGTGTACTGTTCAAGTTAATCAACCTCATTTAAATCAATATCCAGTCACGTGTTGAGGTAAGGGATACCATCTTTTTCATCTTCCATTATTCAAACATACTATGGTAAGGGATTATCATTATTTGATTCTCGATAATAATATTGTTTCTTCCTTACTCATAAGACGTGCCTTTTATTTCCATGTATTAAATTGTGGGAATAACCTTACGGAGCGGATTGCCGCCTGTTGGTGAATAACCTTTCGTATTCATTCATTATTAATCTCTGAGAATAACCTTACGGAGCGGATTGCCGCCTGTTTGGTGAATAACTCTTTGTACTCAAATTCTATTAAATTGTGGGAATAACCTTACGGAGCGGATTGCCGCCTGTTTGGTGAATAACTCTTTGTACTCAAATTCTATTAAATTGTGGGAATAACCTTACGGAGCGGATTGCCGCCTGTTGGTGAATAACCCTTTGTATTAATTTCCTTCACCTTTTGTTAATCAAACCTGCTACGGTAAGGGATATTATTTTCTTTCATACTCCTAAATCGAAATTTATTATGGAACTATTGCTTCTATAATTCCTGAAAATATTATATGTTCCATAATAATTGAACTTCATTATTTCAACTGAACCTTCCTATTTACGTGAACCTTTCTATTGAATTGTAACCGTTATTCTGAACTGTGGATCTTGAATATCATTTTTAAATTTCACTCCACATCATGTTGACAATTTGGACATTATTTGAATCTGTACAAAGTAAACTTCCGATACTTATTGTTATCCTATTTCTTCTGTTCATCATTTATATCATTCTAATCATCCAAAAATCAAGTTGTTGTGAATATCTGTGGCCGGGGGCACAGATGTGATATATTTGTTGAACAGATGATAGGTTAAAGGCGATATAATAGGTTAAAGGCGATACATCTGTTCGGTGTCTTTTATGGCACGTGGTGAATGTTCTCTTTGGCCCGTAGTGCAAAGATGAACTGTTGTTTGGTATGATTATGACCAAAGGCTGAATCTGGTATAATCATGACCGTTGGTGCTATATTGAATATCTTTGGCCCGTAGTACAAAGATGAACTGTTGATGTGCATGATTATGATCAGGAACTGTGAATTTGTATTATCTTGACTAATGATATTTCAGATGATAAAAGTTGATGATGTTTTTCCTAAAAAGAGAACCGAGTGGACATTATAGTCTGCATTATTCTTCTAATAGATTACTCATTCCGCTGCTATTATTGATCTGAACGTTGTTTAAGAATTTAACTGCAGTTTTTGATATAAACCTTGTAGTCTATTGTATTCTATCAAGAACTCAACTGTTGAAGACTAATGATAATTTATTCGTCATTATCTTAGTCATGATATTCTTTACTGGGCTATTTGAGCTCACCCTTTCTTTTGTTCCATTGTTTTTCAACAGGAGATGAAAACATAACAGGGTCTAGCCGGGGAATGGAGTGAGGGTCCGAGGAATAGTTATCATAGTTTTCACGTTTTGTAAAATAGTGTGGCAATAATAGTGAAGACTTAGTTGTGTATTATTATACACTGTATTGTTGTACGTTGTGCTTTGTGCTTTGTTGTAATAATTTTGTTGTAGTCTTTTGACGACTCAAGTATGGGCTGTGTGGGCCCAGATTTGGGGGCGTCACAGTTGGCATCATAGCTTAGGGATATGGTCTTTAATGGCGATCTGGGGTAGAACTAGGAGGGGAGAGACGAATAGAATCAGTCACTAGTGTGTCCTACCTAAAATAGATTTTATTATCTAATGAGTCGATTTGAATGTAGGAACATGAAGTGATGAGTCAGTTTATTTGAACTAACATTTATTTTGTGACCACAGTTTAGTATGGCATCTGGAAATCAAGAGGTTAACTATGGAATGCCTGAAGCGAATGTAGCCGAGAATCAAGAGGCCCCAAACAATCCTCCTGCCAACTCAGGAAATAATGTTCCTGATAACATGATGAACGATGGATTCTTTAGGAATTTCATGCAGTTCATACAGAATCAAGCAAGAGGAAATCCAGTCAATAATAACGGTAGAAACGCTGGTAATTTGAGGATGGTCACTGTCAAGCAATTTAAAGAATTGGGACCACCTGAATTCCACGGGAAGCCTGACCCACTCAAAGCGGAGGCATGGCTGAAACAGACGACAAAAATACTTGATGTCTTACAATGCGCTGATGATCAGAAGGTGCCATTTGCCACTTTTATGTTACGAGGTGAGGCGGACCATTGGTGGGAAGCGGTAAAACGTATCCAACCTTCAGCACTCGAAATGTCTTGGACAGAATTCGAAGAACTGTTTAACGAGAAGTATTTCCCAGAAAGCATCCGCCATATGAAAGAAGTGGAATTCATTAAGCTGGAGCAGGGAAACATGACAGTCTCCCAATATGAAGCCAAGTTTGCCGAGTTATCTCGCTTTGCCACCCATCTTGTGGATGACGAAGCACGAATGAGTCGGATGTTCCTAAGAGGTTTGAGATTCAAAATTCGTCAACAACTTAGCTCTCATAAATTTAGTTTGTATTCAGATGTTGTGGATAGGGCTCAAAGGGTGGAGCAAACAGATGAAACATTGCAGCCAAGAGTTAATGAGCAACATAGAGAAAGGAATGACAACAACCACAGGAACGAGAACCATCGAGTAGGTAACCAACACTTCGGTGGTAATTCCACATCAAATAACAGAAGAGGAGAATCCAGTGGGAACAATTTCAAAAGAAAGAGATTCCATAATAATTATGGAAGGGCACCAGCACCAGTACCAACACCAGCACCGACCCCAGTTTCAAGGGGAGAAGATCGACCACCAGTGAGATGCTATAGGTGTGGTCAGGAAGGTCACATCAGCCCAAACTGTACTCTGCAGTCTAAAAAGTGCTACAGTTGTGGGAAAGAGGGTCATCTTGCGCGGTTTTGTCCTGCCACAAAATCAAGTCCAGCTGCAATGATGATACCAAAAGCTAGCGCGGATAAAGGAAAATCTGTAGTTCAAGGGAGAGCTTTTGTTGTGACATCCCAAATGGCGCGAAACTCGAACGAGGTGATAACCGGTAAGCTATTCATAAATTCTCGTGAAGTCTACGCTTTGTTAGATACTGGCTCTACCCATTCTTTTATCTCACCTACATGTGCTCAGCGTTTAAACTTAACTCCTGAAAACTTGGACTTTGACTTATCAGTTGAAACCCCATTAGGAGAAATGACCATTACATCTACTGTCTATAAATCTTGCCTAGTTCAAATCAACAACCTCACATTACCTGTTGACCTTATTTCTTTGGAGATGCGTGAATTTGATGTGATTTTAGGAATTGATTGGTTGACTACCCATCATGCTAAAATTGATTGTTTTCATAAGATTATTAGTTTTCATATTCCTAATCAACCTGTCATGCAAATTCAAGCAACTAAACCATTGAAATCTATAACTGTTATTTCTAGCCATAAAGCCATTCGTTTATTGAAAAACGGATGTCAAGCCTTTTTAGCTCATGTCACTGATTTGAACAAAAATACGTCAAACTTGAATGATATTCCCATTGTTAATGAGTTTCCTGACGTTTTTCCTGAAGAACTTCCTGGCTTACCCCCAAACCGTGAAATTGATTTTTATATTGATCTTGAACCCGGTACCAAGCCCATTTCCAAAGCTCCCTACCGAATGGCTCCCATTGAACTTCAAGAGTTAAAAGTCCAACTACAGGAATTGTTGGATACCGGTTTCATTCGTCCGAGTGCATCACCTTGGGGTGCTCCTGTTCTATTTGTGAAGAAGAAAGACGGGAGTATGAGATTGTGCATTGACTACCGAGAATTGAACCATGTCACCATCAAGAACAGGTACCCGTTACCTCGGATTGATGACATGTTTGATCAATTGCAAGGCGCTCAACATTTCTCAAAGATTGATCTCCGTTCTGGATATCATCAGTTAAAGGTTAAAGCTGAGGACATTCCAAAGACTGCTTTCAGAACTCGTTATGGGCATTATGAGTTCTTAGTCATGCCTTTTGGACTAACTAATGCTCCTGCAGCTTTCATGGACATGATGAACCGGATATTCAAGGAACATTTGGATCATTTTGTGGTTGTCTTTATTGATGACATCCTCATATACTCCAAGAGTCGCGAGGATCATGAACAACACCTGAGATTGATACTACAAAAGCTCCGTGAAAACAAATTATATGCCAAGTTGAAGAAATGTGAGTTCTGGCTTGAGGAGGTCGCGTTTCTTGGGCATGTGATTTCTAGTAAAGGAATATCAGTCGATCCTGCGAAGATTGAAACGGTACTAAATTGGGAACAACCCAAAACAGTAACCGAAGTCCGAAGTTTTCTGGGTCTAGCTGGTTATTATCGGAGATTCGTAGAAGGATTTTCTCGAATCGCCACTCCATTAACGCAGCTTACTCGGAAAAGCACAAAATTCATATGGAGCGAGGAATGCGAGAAAAGTTTCCAAGAACTCAAGAAGAGACTGGTTTCAGCTCCTGTTCTGACCATACCATCAGGATCAGGAGAATTTGTTATCTACAGCGATGCTTCTGGCAAAGGTCTAGGCTGTGTCCTTATGCAACATGGAAAGGTTATAGCCTACGCCTCACGACAACTCAAAGATTATGAGAAAAATTATCCTACTCATGATCTAGAGTTGGCAGCAGTCGTTTTCGCGTTGAAGATCTGGAGACACTACTTGTACGGAGAAAAAGTGGATATCTATACGGATCATAAAAGTCTCAAGTATTTCTTCACCCAGAAGGAACTCAACATGCGACAACGACGTTGGCTTGAGCTGTTAAAGGATTATGACCACACAATCCAGTATCACCCGGGAAAGGCGAACGTTGTAGCTGACGCTTTGAGCAGAAAATCTTATGCAAGTACAAGTGCACTGCTGACAACACAAAAGTGTATTTTGTACGACTTGTAAAAGATGGGGATAGAGCTAAAGACACCAGGGACCCGCTCGAAGATTGCTCACGTGCGAGTAGAACCAACTTTAATCGATAAAATTAAAGCTGCTCAAGCTACCGATCCGGAACTGATAAACATGATAAAGAAATTACAAGAAGGTGCCATTCCCGAAGCAAGAATCGACGAGAAAGGAATACTTCGAGTCAACTCTCGACTCTGTGTTCCTAACGATCCTGAATTAAAGCATAAAATCATGATGGAGGCACACAACACGCCGTTTGCAATCCACCCAGGAGGTACCAAGATGTATCGAGATCTTCGACATACATTTTGGTGGAACAATATGAAAAGAGAGATTGCGGAGTTTATCTCAAGGTGCCTAACTTGTCAACGTGTCAAGGCAGAACATCAAGTTCCTAAAGGTCCATTACAATCACTTGAAGTTCCCGAATGGAAGTGGGAACACATCAATATGGATTTCGTGACGGGTCTTCCAAAAGTTTCTCAAGGCTTAGATGCAATTTGGGTGATCGTAGATAGATTGACCAAATCTGCTCATTTCTTACCTATACGAGAAAACTTTTCACTTGAACGTCTTGCCGGTATGTACATAAATGAGATCGTGAGATTGCATGGCATGCCAGTTTCCATAGTTTCTGATCGAGATCCTAGATTCACTTCACGCTTTTGGATCAGTCTACAAAAAGCTATGGGCACTGAACTACGTTTTAGTTCTGCATACCATCCTCAAACGGACGGACAATCGGAAAGGACGATCCAGACCCTCGAAGATCTTTTGAGACTTTGTGTATTAGACTTCAAAGGAAGTTGGGATAAGTACTTGCCGTTGGTGGAATTTTCTTACAACAACAGTTACCAAGCAAGCATAGGCATGGCTCCATTCGAGGCATTGTATGGAAGGAAGTGTCGCTCTCCAATATGTTGGAATGAGGTAGGAGAAGCAAAATTGTTGGGACCCGAGTTGGTACGCTTGACGACCGAAAAGATCCAAATGATCCGACAACGAATACAGACCGCACAAGAACGACAAAAGAGTTATGCTGATCTTCATCGGAGAGACGAAAGTTTCAACGTCGGAGATCATGTATTCTTACGTGTTTCTCCATGGAAAGGGGTTACGAGATTCGGAAAGAGAGGAAAGCTTAACCCTCGATTTATTGGCCCATTTGAAATCCTAGATCGAATAGGAACCGTAGCCTACAGACTAGCCCTACCACCAAGTATGTCTCGCATCCATAACGTTTTTCACATATCTATGTTACGTAAATATGTGAAGGACCCAAACCACGTCATTGAGTTAGAACCAGACGTTATAGCAGAGGATTTAACATACGAGGAGGTACCTGTTAAGATCCTGGATAAGAAGGAGCAGATCCTACGCTCAAAGGTTATACCTCAAGTTAAGGTTTTATGGAGGAACCAAGATACTGAGGAAATGACCTGGGAGCTAGAATCTGAGATGAAATCTAAGTATCCTTACCTCTTCGATATGTCAGGTACGTCAATTTCGGGGACGAAATTTCATAAGGAGGGGAGGTTGTAAGACCCCGAATTTTATGAAATACAAAATTTAATTTTTCTTCATATATATATTTTTTGAAATAGTAAGTGGTTAAATTAACAAAATTGAAAGTTAAGGATGTTATGTGCAAATTTTATTTTATCGGACAATATTCGCTTTGTCGGGGAATATTCGTTTGGTCGGGGAATATTCGTGCCGTACGACGACGCCGAAATAATAAATTATTGGTGGACCCCACAACGGAATATTTGTCGGATATAGAAAACGACAGAAGTAACCTTTTTAAATAAAAATAGTCAACGGAACTGTTAAAATACCGGTGATAAAAGAATAGTAGCATACGGTAGTTTATGGTATTTTCTGTAGCACACGGTACTCTACAGTAACACACGGTATTGCATAGTGTCTCGTATTATTGGTCTGATAATTGACACCGTAACTGTTACGCATCATTTCATCGATAATTGTCACTGCATAATATTTTATATTATCAATTCAATAATTGTTGTTACACAGTATTTTGCATTATTGATTTAATAATTGTCATTACACTGTATTTTATATCATTGAGTCAATAATTGTTGTTGCACTGTTTTTAAAATTATTGAACCTAATAATTGTCACAGTAACATATGCACAGTAATTCACATTATTGAATCAATAATTGTCATTACACAGTAACGTATGCTTTATTTTACATTATTGTTATCTCTATTATGATGTTATTTAAACAGTTGTATTTCATTAATTTATTGACTTGATATCTAAGAGCTAACTATACTGTATTTATAACAATTAGTCATAATAATTGAATTGATAAAGTTATTTGTTTATAATATAAAGTTAGGTGATTATTAGGTGATATGAAATGAATGGTGTAGATTAAAGTGTGAATTATTGTTGAATAATTGAATTGATTTGTTTATAATATAAAGTTAGGTGATTATTAGGTGATATGAAATGAATGGTGTAGATTAAAGTGTGAATTAGTGTTGAATAATTAAATTGATTTGTTTATAATATAAAGTTAGGTGATTATTAGGTGATATGAAATGAATGGTGTAGATTAAAGATAATATAATATTTGAAATGGATGGTGTAGATTAAAAGATGATCTTTAAATGAATGGTTTAGATTAAATGAATGATAAGATTTTTGGCTATAAATAGAAGCCTTAACTTAAGGATTTTTCATAAAACTTCCTTACTTGTTCTTTCTTTCTCTCTCTAAATACTTCTTGTGAAAGTTCTCTCTAAGTGTGCTTAAGTCATCTTGAGTATTTGTGAAGATCTATAAGTATACGTGTACTGTTCAAGTTAATCAACCTCATTTAAATCAATATCCAGTCACGTGTTGAGGTAAGGGATACCATCTTTTTCATCTTCCATTATTCAAACATACTATGGTAAGGGATTATCATTATTTGATTCTCGATAATAATATTGTTTCTTCCTTACTCATAAGACGTGCCTTTTATTTCCATGTATTAAATTGTGGGAATAACCTTACGGAGCGGATTGCCGCCTGTTGGTGAATAACCTTTCGTATTCATTCATTATTAATCTCTGAGAATAACCTTACGGAGCGGATTGCCGTCTGTTTGGTGAATAACTCTTTGTACTCAAATTCTATTAAATTGTGGGAATAACCTTACGGAGCGGATTGCCGCCTGTTTGGTGAATAACTCTTTGTACTCAAATTCTATTAAATTGTGGGAATAACCTTACGGAGCGGATTGCCGCCTGTTGGTGAATAACCCTTTGTATTAATTTCCTTCACCTTTTGTTAATCAAACCTGCTACGGTAAGGGATATTATTTTCTTTCATACTCCTAAATCGAAATTTATTATGGAACTATTGCTTCTATAATTCCTGAAAATATTATATGTTCCATAATAATTGAACTTCATTATTTCAACTGAACATTCCTATTTACGTGAACCTTTCTATTGAATTGTAACCGTTATTCTGAACTGTGGATCTTGAATATCATTTTTAAATTTCACTCCACATCATGTTGACAATTTGGACATTATTTGAATCTGTACAAAGTAAACTTCCGATACTTATTGTTATCCTATTTCTTCTGTTCATCATTTATATCATTCTAATCATCCAAAAATCAAGTTGTTGTGAATATCTGTGGCCGGGGGCACAGATGTGATATATTTGTTGAACAGATGATAGGTTAAAGGCGATATAATAGGTTAAAGGCGATACATCTGTTCGGTGTCTTTTATGGCACGTGGTGAATGTTCTCTTTGGCCCGTAGTGCAAAGATGAACTGTTGTTTGGTATGATTATGACCAAAGGCTGAATCTGGTATAATCATGACCGTTGGTGCTATATTGAATATCTTTGGCCCGTAGTACAAAGATGAACTGTTGATGTGCATGATTATGATCAGGAACTGTGAATTTGTATTATCTTGACTAATGATATTTCAGATGATAAAAGTTGATGATGTTTTTCCTAAAAAGAGAACCGAGTGGACATTATAGTCTGCATTATTCTTCTAATAGATTACTCATTCCGCTGCTATTATTGATCTGAACGTTGTTTAAGAATTTAACTGCAGTTTTTGATATAAACCTTGTAGTCTATTGTATTCTATCAAGAACTCAACTGTTGAAGACTAATGATAATTTATTCGTCATTATCTTAGTCATGATATTCTTTACTGGGCTATTTGAGCTCACCCTTTCTTTTGTTCCATTGTTTTTCAACAGGAGATGAAAACATAACAGGGTCTAGCCGGGGAATGGAGTGAGGGTCCGAGGAATAGTTATCATAGTTTTCACGTTTTGTAAAATAGTGTGGCAATAATAGTGAAGACTTAGTTGTGTATTATTATACACTGTATTGTTGTACGTTGTGCTTTGTGCTTTGTTGTAATAATTTTGTTGTAGTCTTTTGACGACTCAAGTATGGGCTGTGTGGGCCCAGATTTGGGGGCGTCACAGTAACCTTATTAGATTAATATTTAAACATTTAAATATTAATCCTCAATATTTAATATTTTTACAAAAATATTAAATTTAATGCCCAAACATCATTTCTATATTTTTAATATTTTTCTATAATTTTTAAACATTTATTTCAATTAAAACAATTTTCTGGGGGCATTTTGGTCATTTCCACGCCCTAAGGGACACATCCGACATTTTTCGAAAAGACTGGGGGCATATTCGTAATTTTACCAAGCAAGGACACGCTTGGTATAATTGAAAAACCTCAGGGGCACGCTGGTAATTAACCAGAGGTGCCGCCGCCCGCGCATTGCGCGCGACTACTTAACTGTAAACGCCAAACGGCGTCATTTTGATACCGCTTCGCGAGCCTCCGCGCCAGGCGCGGCTCACTCTCCGACGCGCCTTAGAAAACGGCGTCGTTTAATCGCGGCTTCCGAAAAAATTTGCGTCGCGCATTGCGCGGCATACCCAGACTTGTTTTTCTTCTTCTTCAGTGGCAAACAGTGCACCAACTTATTAATTTTAATCCATTTTTGCACAAAATTTTCCCACGTAATTATTCTATTTATTTTCTATTTTTTCACAAAATTAATTTAATACCAAAAATACATAATTAAATTATTTATACCTTATAAATCTCATTTCCTTCCTCCTTGAAGCTTATTTCTTACTTGGTGGTGATCCTCTTGGTGGCTCATGGTGACAACGATGGTGGTGCACGGTGGAGGCGGTAGCTCTCGGTATAAGAAGCAAGAGAGAGAGAGTTTTATTTTGTTTTTGTTGCCTTTTCTTTTTCCTTCCTTTTCTTATTCTTTTTTTTTCTTGCCTTTTATAACCAAAGGCTAAGCATTCTTAAATTTTTTCCACCGACTTTGCATCCAACGTGGACCTTCCGGAGTTTTCCAAAAATCACATACAAATATAATTTAAATACATTACGTAATTATAACGTGTAATAAATATTTTATATAACATATATAAAATATTTATTTTAATTCAGTAAAAATCATAACATGATTTATTATTAATATTAATACCTTTTTCAGGTATTTTACTTGACAAATTTTGTACATGCATAATATCATGCATGTAATTATTTGAGGTAATTTATACCTCCAAAAATCATAAAATAATTCATAAGACATATAAAAATTATTTTTCATAATTTTTTACTTCGTTGTTTGGACATCATGTTACATTAACATGTCCACGTTTCTGAAATATTATTCTTCATAAACATCATAAAAATTCCATTATAAATAAATATAATTTTTAATAACTTAAAACATTCCTTTTTCTTATTTATTATTCAATTTCTTTAATATTCACATTAATTTCTTTGTATATAAATTATATAATTTAATATTATATAATTTATATAATTACATTCTCTTTTTAAATAATTTCTTAAACTCCTCCATAATTATTAATTAATTAAATAATCAATAATTATACATTCATTAATTCTCTCATTATTTTCATTCTCTTATATAAATTATATAATTATTCTTATAAAATTTATATAATTATAATTTCCTTCATACATCACTTTAATTTCCTTATATAAATTATATAATTTATATAATTACATTTCTTCTTAATTAATTTCTAAACTTCATCCATAATTCTTGATTAAATCCAAAATCAATAAATATAATTTTATTAACTTTCTTATTCGCTTTTCATTTAAAAATTGGATTAATTTAATTATTAATCACTTAATTTCCATAATTAATAACATTTATATTTATCACATAAACATATATATTTATATATAAAAATGTATATATATAAATATATACATATTTAATTCATGATTTTCACATTATCACATAACCTCATTTAAAATCATAATTTCTGTATTTTCACAATATTTTAACTGTACAATTTATTGTACCTTTACCTGAAATTCTTTTATTCCTCATAAATTATTTTTAAACAATTTATATACTTTTCAATTATTTTAATTCAACATACTTTATCATGATCTCTGTACCGATTTAATTTACTAATTAAATCTCATCACATACCTTAATTCACATAAATTAATAATTTCTTTACACAACCTTGAAAATTGTATTAATTAAATTCTTATTTAATCTTATTAAATAATTTCAAAAATTCGGATCCTCACATTCCTCATTATAATAATAATAATAATAATAATAATAATAATAATAATAATAATAATAATAATAATAATAATAATAAGAACAACAAGAACAACAACAACAACAACAACAACAATAATAATAATAATAATAATAATAATAACAATAACAATAGTAAGAATAATAATAATAGTAAGAATAGTAAGAATAATAAGAATAGTAAGAATAATAATAACAATAATAATAATAATAAGAATAACAACAACAACAACAACAACAACAACAACAACAACAACAACAACAACAACAACAACAACAACAACAACAATAATAATAATAATAATAATAATAATAATAATAATAATAGTAATAATAGTAATAATAATAATACTAATAATAATAATAATAATAATAATAATAATAATAATAATAATAATAACAATAATAACAATAATAATAATAACAATAAGAATAACAACAACAACAACAACAACAACAACAACAACAACAATAATAATAATAATAACAATAATAACAATAATAATAATAGTAACAGTAATAATAATAGTAAGACTAACAATAATAATAATAATAATAATAATAATAATAATAATAATAATAATAATAATAATAATAATAATAATAATAGTAACAATAATAATAATAAAATAATAGTAACAATACTATAATTGTCATGAAATTACTGTCAAGTCTTATTTAATTTGATCATAAACATTTCGATTTTAAAATGCACAACTCTAAATAATACAAATTTAAAACTCATTTCTAATTTTATTCTACATTGGCCAAATACTACTAAGTTGTCATTTATCGAATCACATAGGACATTCTATTCCTTTATAAGAAGTGGTAGATCTTGTGTTGGTCTTTCACCTATCTCCATGCACAATTTATTATACTCGAACATATCTTTGTTTTACCCAAAATAATCTTAAGGAATATGACAAAATATAATTCATTATACACAAGATACTATGATGATCTCAAGTCCAAGAATCACTTGTACTACTGTCATATTAGGAACTCCTATTGACAGGAAAGTAAAACTTCAATAGGTGTTCCTCAAGTGAGCCACGTTCCGTGAACTTATTTTCTAATATGTACCTACATACTTGCTTTAGTGTCTCTGCACAAATGATTATGATATCCATCAAACTTTTTATAAGAGTAGGCATAGTATGTACTAATCTATCCAGATTCACTAATCTCCAATTTAGTGATCCCACGATTAAGAACATTTTAGTTTTGAGCTATCTAAAATTTAGATCTCATTAGCATAATCAACATTATGATTCTAAAAGTATTGCTCCAAAACTATGAGTTTATCCATTTAATTAATGGGTCCGCTTAATGTGTGCCCTAAGGGCACACATTAAGTGCGGAAAACAAGAGATGAAACCCACTAAATATTATTTCTTTATATATTTGTACTAAATTCAATACATGGGGTCCACTAGTATATTATTTTTTTATGCATTGAATTCAGTGCAAATACATAAACAAATAATATTATGCATTGAATTCCGCACTTAGCATGTACCCTAAGGGCACATTATAAGAAAATCCTTAATTAATTCAATCAATCAATCATGAATAAAGAAATGCCTTTAAGTAAATAATTCTTTTATTAATAATTGAATAAGATTATAAAGTATATGCTTATCATATCAATATATGATTAGCTTGAGGGTTTACTACTTTCATACTAACTTTGCACCGATCCTTTAGCTCTAAATAATTCAATGTCATTACTATATTATTTGACAAGTCGGCAGCACCGAACTCAGATCCTCTTGCATCACATTAGGAGCCTCATTCAACAGCCCCCATGAGAAGAGAGGGGAGGGGTTTGAGGCAAGATGTTTGGGGTTTTGATTAGCCCAATGGAGGGAACAAGAGTGATGTGTCAGGGTTTGTGTAAGGGTGAAGTGTAAGAGGACTTTTAAGGGCTAGGGAGGCTATGAAGTGAGCTTGAATAGGGTGGTGGGAAATGTATAGATATATAAGTGTACGTATAGGTTAGTGAAAGATAACCTAGCTTATAAATACCCCAACCCCTCCTTTATTGCAAGAGTTTAGAAAACTTACCAAATATAAAAAGATTAGGAGAAACTAGAGAGCAAGAAAAGAAAGAGAGAGAGAGAGAAGAAAGACTAAAAATAGGAGAAGGAAATGTGGATCATCCAAGCCTAGTAAGATTCCTAATAAGAAGAAGAAGAGCATCCAAGAGGCTAAAAAGTTATATATATATATATATATATATATATATATATATATATTTTAGTTAACTTTATTTTTAATAAGTAGTTTGCATGTTTGATGTGGGAGTTTAATGTTTGTTGTGGTGGATCATAGTGAATCCGAAGGAATAAGGTGTTAATATTAGTGATTATGTGTTAGATTACATGTTTTTGCATAAAGAGCTAAGAAACCATGAGATGGTGCTTGAACTTTAAAAACCCTAGTTTTGTTGGTTGTATTTTTCAAAAGAAAAGCTCACAATAGTTGAGTATTTTAAATATCCATAAGTGTATTTTATAGATCTATAAGTTGTGAAAATAACTGGCATGGACCCTACTTTTTTCAAGACCACCTTCCAGTGCGTGCCAAGCCGGGCTAGATAGGGATCGAGTCCGATTTTCAAAAATAAATTTTAATATTTTTAATTCTCGATTATGATGTGTAGACATTATAAAATGTCTGAAATACTAAAGGACATACAAAGACGACTTTGTGATTAAATTAAACAGATATATAGGGTATGTAAATGACTAATTGGTATACCGTCTTATTAAAAACGTAGGTCGTACGAGAAGAGATAAGTTAAAGTTAACTTTAGAAGACGAAAGAGGCAATTATTCTATCCAAACTTACTTTTGAAGTTCTTTGAATTGTAATTGTATGTCTTGTTTGCACATAAGTGCTTTTAAAAGATTGTTCAATCATTGAACTATTTTAAAGTTTAAAGTTCACTATGCATGAAATGTTTCAATAAAGTAAGTCTATGTCATTTATTTCAACGAGACATTATGTATGAGATATTGAATTCGTGATAATTCTTTAAAGCTAATTCAAGCTAAATTATTTTGGTGCGAAATCCTATGTTAAAGCTAAGAATGAACAATCCTCATAGTAGGGGTAAAAGTAAGATAATCAGGCATATGATTTCGATTGACACTTAAGTATGTTTAGATGATTATGTTGTGCACAATATATGGTACGATAGGCTAATCCCCTAAAGTACACATCATAAAATATGTGGTCTTATGACCTATCGGGCATTATCAGTCCTTGTGATTGTTAATGTTTTTAATGAGTTCATGGTCTTATGACCTTCCAGCTAGAAAGATAATAATTCTAAATCAAAAGAAAAGTGTTGTTTCTACTACTCAAGCTTTTTCACAATTATTATATAATTGTTGAAGGTTATTCAAAAATATTTTTTCTATTCATGAGATATTATGTCATAAACTATTTTATACATGCGGAACAACGTAATTTCTCACCCTTGCTTAAACATAATATTTTAGCTAAGCCAGAGAAAGTGGATGGTTCTGGCAAGGATAATGGAGACGGAAACGCAACTGATTAAAAGTTATTATGCTTTAGGTGTTAGTTTTTATTTAAATAATAATGTTGTAATAGGACTTAGCATTAGTATATTTTATAATTTATAAAGTTTAAAATAACCTAGGACTAGCAGTAAGTCTTATATTGTAAAGAATATTATAATTAAGTTATGTTTTTAAGAAATGTATAGATATAGATGTGTGGTAGTATAGTACCGTGAGCATCAAATTTGAAGTTAAAGGTAACTCAAATTTGGGGGCGTCACAGGTTGGTATCAGAGTTGTTAGGTTATAAACTTTGGGTGGGAGTACCTTAAGAATATGGCCTGATAAAAAGAATGAAAGTAGTGCTTAAAAGCCTTGTATAGAGTTTTAAGAGGTGAATTATGGAAATTCATCAGAAAGAATATTAATAAGTGATTATGTTGTTAAGTTAAGCTGATAGACATATTTTAAATCTGATATACTATTTTAGTGTCAAATTTGTGATTATAGGATACCAGAGATATGGGAGTCCAGTTAAGCAAGGGAGGAAGAGACCCGCGATGTGACACCCCTGGATTTTATAAGAATTCCAAATAAAGATTTTGATTAATTAAGTAAAGATTATCAGATAAAACCTAGTTGGAATGATATAATGTATTAAGGATTGATTAAATATGAACTATTAGGTAATCAATGTGCTAGCAAGGACCTTTGTGGTTGACTGAATTTGTGTATATGTATATTTGATATGATAAGGAAAGAAAAGTCGAAAATGGAGAAAATAATGGAAAATGAGGAATGTATATATAAATTGAGATTTAGCTATGAATATTAAAGAAGAGCTTATTGAATAGGCCTTAAGATGCTAGATTATATGAATAATAAGGTAAGGTAAGGTTGTGAATGCAAAAAGAAAATTTTTTAGTATCGAGGATTATGAAATTAAAGATTGAGATGGATTAATAATTCCATATTATTTGAATTGAGTATCTATATGACGTATATGTATAGAATGTAATACCTTGAGAATGAGAAGAAAGAATGTAGATTTCAAGTATGGTGTAAATTTGTATTATGTGTTATGTAAATAAGTTAAAGGAACGTAAAGATCGTAAAAATAATATTATGAATGTAAAAAGGATAAAGGGCGATGGATTTCGATAATCCGATCGAGGTTTACTTCTTAAGGAAGCGGTTTTATGGAAAAAAGGTGAGTAAATTAACTAATTGAGATGTCAAAAAATTGGAATTTATTGAATGGAACCAAAAAGGATTCGTAGAAATTTAATATGGAATATTATGCAAATTTGCATTTATTGGCAATTATTATAATTAATTGAGAAAATTAGTAATTGGAGATGTGACAGGTGATATGGGACAAGCTAATTATGGATTATTTGATGGTGCAATAAAAGTCAAGCATAATGGGACAAGTTTGGATATAAAAAAAAAGGAATTGATTTGGATGAAAAATAAGTAAATTATGAATTTTAAGGAATTAAATTTGCTAGATTTTGGTGGCAATGACCAAAATGCCCTTGTCAAGTTATGAAATGCCCATGGTATCCTAGTTGTGTGAAATGTCCATTGTGTCATTGAAGATGGAAGGGAAATGACATAATTACCCCTAACCATGCATGAGTTAATTAACTATGGTGAGTTAGTTGTTGGAAAATACATATCACTTATATATGTATATGTTTTAAGTTTTCAGCCTTGTTCATACTAGTCCATTCGAAGTTGACTAGCATCAAAGCTTAAGAGATTAGAAATGTTGACTTCTCAGGAATAGCTAATCAGAGAAATGGAGCGAATGAAAATAGAAGTAACATATCCGATGGAGTTGGAAGAAAGGTTGTATATGGTGGACGATCATCCAAAGTTATTCGATAGAGTAAAAGAAGCTCAAGTGCAAGATGAAGAATGTGGAAGAATAAAGGAACGTATGTCTGATGGTTAAGAGACTAAGTTTAAACTAGATGATAGCGGATTGTTGAGATTTGAAGGAAGAGTATGGGTACCGTTGGGATCTGAAATGAAAGACAAAATTTTGCAAGAGACACATAGTTCGAGATATTAGATTCATCCGGGTAGTACGAAGATGTATCAAGATCCTTGTCAGTATTTTTGGTGGCCAAATATGAAGAATATATTGCAGAGTGTATTAGTAAATGTCTAACTTGTTTAAGAGTTAAGGCAGAGCATCAGAGACCAAGTGGTTTACTATAGCCATTAGAGATTCTAGAATGGAAATGTGAGCACATTATAATGGATTTTGTGGTGGCACTTCTAACTAGTCAATAAGGATATGACTCGATATGGGTGATAGTAGATCGACTAACGAAGTCAGTACACTACTTGCCGATCAAGATCAGATTCAACTTGGATCAGTTAGCAAAACGGTATGTGAAAGAGATTTGTCTATACATGGAGTCTGGGTATCAATTATTTCAGATCGAGATTCGCGATTCACATCAAAGTACTGGCAGAGTTTTCAAGAGCGTATGGGAGCGCAATTGAGGTTGAATACATCTTATCATCCTTAAACAGATGGACAAAGTAAAAGGACAATTCAAATGTTAGAAGATATTCTGAGAGTATGCGTTATGGATTTCAAGGGTAATTAGGATGATCATTTACCATTAGTTGAGAATTTGTGTATAACAACAATTAACAAACGAGTATAAGTATGCCGCCTTATGAGGCATTGTATGGAAGAAAATACAGAACACCTCTGTGTTAGGACGAGGTGGGAGAACATAAGTTGTGGGGATCAGAAATGGTTCAACAGATGGCTAAAATTGTCAATGTGATCAGATTAAGGCTCATAGCAGCACATCATAGACAAAAGAAATATGCAGACGTACATCGACATAAAAGAGATTTTGACGTAGGGACATATATTTTTAAAAATATCTCTCTAGAAAAGGAAGATAAGATTAGGAAAGAAAAGAAAGTTGAGTGCTAGATTTATTGGATCGTTTGAAATGTTAAGGAGGATAGGAGAGGTAGCTTACGCGGTAACTTTACCTCCAGAGTTAGAGCATATTCACAATATATTTCATGTATTTGTATTGAGGCTTTATAAGCCAGACTATAAGCATGTAATAGAATATAAACCTATTCAGGTTGAGAAGGATTTAACGTATAAAGAAACTCATGTTCAAATTATTGACAGGAAGGAGAAAGTTTTAAGAAACAAGGTAATACCTTCTGTAAAGGTAGTTTGGATAAACCACAATACTGAGGAAGCAACATGGGAACTAGAAGAGAAAATGAAGGAGAATTATCCTAATATGTTTATGTAACTTTGTATTAGTGATTCCGAGGACGGAATTCTTATAAAGAGAAAAGAATGTAATGATATATATTTCCGTTAAATGTTATAAATATTAAATTAATAAATAAGGTAAATAGATTGTTGAAATCTGCTAGTGTTATGATATGAAATTGTTGTATTAATTGATTATAGAATAAAATTCAAGCCTAGTGAAATAATTTGGGATCAAAGAAGACTTGAATGAGCCAAATTGAAGCAAAAATAATTTATGGAATATATAAAATGCCTAGAGAAATAGGAAAATGTCCATAGTATCCTTGACAAGCCAACTTATGACCTTGGTGTCCTACTTAGTGTGAAATGTTCATTACACTATTAAATGTTAGTGGAAAATGCCTTGCATGCCCACAACTATGCCTAGTTAACTAACTTGAGAGTGGTTAGTTGTAGAGAATAGAGATATGAGTTATGTATGTATAGATTTAGTAACACATTAGCTAGGTTATTACTCTATCTTCTTCTTCATTTCATTTTATATGCTAAGTATTGAGAGCTTGGAAGAGAGAAAGAAAGAAAGAGTCTTGAGAGAGTTTGAAAGATTGGTGAAGAAGTGTGTTGGAGATCAAAGCTATCAATAAAGGTGGAACATCCATCCTTGAGAAGTTTCCTAGTGAAGAGAAAAAGATCTCATAGAAGGTTTAAAAGTTTCTTTGTCTTAAACCTTTACATTATGCATGTATATAAATATTTAATGGTTAAAAATGTTGATTATATGAGTTTTATGTGTTATGTGATTGATACATAATGAAATCCTAAGTGTTAGGGTAGTATTATAAAGGTGGTAGGTGTATTTTCATGCTATATGGTATGCTAGATACATGCAGTTTTGGAAAACATGGTTATGTTTGCTTAAAAACCTTATATGATGTTTTATGTGCATAAAAATTAAATATAAATGATTGCATGAGGTATTAAAGTCATACATGTGCTATATGAGTCCACGGTGTAAGCATATGAGATTTTTGTAAAGTATATAGGAAAGGGAAGTTATAAACTCAAAGTTGGGTTTATGTAAAATTTAGGTTAAGTTGGTAAAATCCTATCAAATGGTGATTTTTGATCATTTTAAGTAATTAATGATGAAATGAGGTTGAATAACTAATTTTTATGTAAATACACATGTTCCCATCGATTTGGTGGCCATTTGGTGTATATGGTGATAAAAGTGTATTTTAGACATTCAAAAACTTCAGCGGAGCCTAAAATGAAACATTTGGAAAACTAACGTCATTTGGAAACTTAATTGATTATTGAAGGTTTGGGCAAATCATATATATGTTATGTATGCTAAATCAGGCGTTGGAATAAAGAAATGTAATGTATGGCAAAAATAACATGAGAAAAGTTTGGAAAATTTTGAAAAACTGATTTCAGTCAATCTCGCAGACAGCGAGATGTTTGAACTAAAAACTACACCAGGGCATAGTGCAACTAAGAGGATTTTGAGGCCAACGAGATGTTTAGTACAAAATACTGCGCCAGGGCGTAGTGTCCTGGTTTTTCATTTTTTTTTTCTATTTTGAACCAAAATGAAGTGTTTTGATCTTATATGATATAAACATGTATAGTAAACCATAAATTGATAAAAAATAGTCAATGTGATAGGTATTAAGGTATGAACGAGCAATGTGTTATATGTTAAGTTAAATGTAAAGGTAAATAGTGACATGAAAGTCATGGTAAAGTAGTTAACGATTATGTAACTTACGTGTTGACCAACGTTGTGGTTATGTAGGTTATAAATGTGGTAAGGTAATAACATTAAAAGTAAGCGAGAACAGAGAGAAGTATTCTTTCCAAACTCTCTTTTGTAGTTCATTTGACAGTTATGCATATTATGTATTCTTGCAAGCCATTTGTGAAGTTCATTCATTATTGAATTGATTTAAGAAGGGTCGATGTCATTTGTATCCGGCTAGACATATGTTGTCGTTTATGTTAACTTCAGATATTTATTGTATGTCCTCTAATCCATATTGTTGTGGTGTGGAATCTATGTAAATGTTATAACAGAAGAACCCTGATAAAAAGAGGAATAAAAAATAAAAGGGATATAAATCCTATGGCGTGGTTGCGTCATTAGATGGCCGTGTTATGCAAAATATAGAGTATGATCGGTTAATCACCTAGAGTACACATCTAAAAGAAAATGTACTCTTATGACAGTGTCTAACAATTTTAGTCTTTATGATTGGTATTGTTCTAAATGAGTTCTTGGTCTTATGATCGTACAGAAGATAATGATAATGTTTCAAATTGAATGCAAAAGAGTTTTATGTTACGATTTTAAGTCTCTTCACAATACTGTTGAATTGTTAAAGTTAAATAGAAAAGTTTCGTCTATTATTTCTAAGATATCATGCCATTACTTGTTTTTATACTTGCTGAGCTAGTTTATAATAATTCTTACTTTAACATGATATTTCAGCTAAGTCCGAACAAGCAGAAGGTTCTAAAACTGATAAAGGAAAGGGAAAAGCGAGCAAGTAGTAGTTATTTAGTTATAAGACTTTTGTAAATGTAATATTTTTTGTAATATGTCAGGCAGTTAGTCTTTTATAATGTATAAAGGACTACGTAGGACCTGATCTCTTGACCTTGGGGGAGTACGTAGGCAGCCATCATGGCGCGGTTTGTTCTCTACAATATAATAAATCCCGTCCCTATATGAAACCCATTCCCCAAAAGCCCAGAAAACTCCTTTAATAAAATACCTTCAAGATCTTACCAAAACCAGTCATATAATTAGCCCAAAGTCCGAGACCTACTCTGATGAAATCAGAGGGTTGTGCGGCGATATCGGTTAGATCCCAATCAAGACTCGAGAAAAGAAAGAAGGCAATATATCAAAATCGTAGTCAGTTGGATAAAAGGATGATCCAATGGAGGGCGACGATACGTCAAAAAGGGGAAATTACTAAACCATAAACATTTCTCTATATATGCAAAACATTTTGATTACAAAGTCTATCTTTTAAATAATAATGATAAAACTGATATAGTCTATGCAGGGAGTAAAATAATCTACAGGTTAGAAACCAGCTGAAGCAAAATAGACAGAATAGCCGATGCATCATAAACCTCAGGTTCGCCTGCAATCTACTGTCCCATCATGTTAATTTGAGCCAAAAGAGCAGCAGCACTACTGACAGTCGCAGAATGCGCCTCCATGATAACTCTGACCTGCTCTGTAATGTTATCTCTGGAAGAGAGAGCAGCATCCCGAGCTAGTACAATAGCATCCCGCTCGACGTGGGCGGTATCCCTCTCGATCTCAGTAGCACTCAATGTTGACCGGAGCCTGGTAACCTCAATCATCAGTCTCTGGATACGATCCGTCGAATCAGGGTAAGAGACATGTACCGAAGCAGGAACATCCTCAATATCAAATCTAGATGCTAATTCTGAAAACTACGGGGGGATAGCCGCGTCTGAACTAGTCTCATCTGGGGAAAACCCTCGAGAATCATCCAATACCCCAATTTGGTCAAAATCAGCAATCTCCCCGCAAGCATCGCAGATAATCAGGTGTCTGACCAGGATGACTGTCCCTAAACTCGGCCGAGACCTTGTGAGACCAAAAGATCATATACCTTCAACGTCTCCCTCTCTATCTGAAGTGATATAAGAAATCGGTAATCAGCTGCACCCGCGAAAAGATGAAGCTCCTACGTCTGGTCAAACTGCCCCATAACTGCTAAGGGATGATAAATCGTCACCCCTCTCAGACCGGGAAGATGGAGGAAATCCAAAGGGGGAACATGAGTCAAGAAACTCATGAAGGAGAAATAACTAGAGTAGATCAGCAAATGGAAGGGCTCCTCAATGGCCGATAAGAACTCCCTCCACGAGGCCTCATTAGTGCATCGCCAGGGGCAGAATGATAACTGCATGGCCAAGCTGTGGTTGAAGCAAAACCCGTGCCGACGGAACTATCCGATGGGCCTGAGGTGGCTCATAAACCATACGAACAATAAAGTAGAACTTCCTCTGAATATCCTACCTGGGAAGGACTGACAATATGAGGCCGACATGTAAGTCTCTGCAAGTATCATAGGAAGGATGGTATGATCCTCTTGAAGGGCTTGGACCGCCACAATAACTCGTATGTCCAGGAGATCGCCTCCAGCAGGCATGTATAGAACTGATATGACACAAGCCATCAGGACATCCACTCTGAAAGCACCCCAACGCTCCTCAAATGCTGAAAAGTCAGTAGAAAATAAAGAGAAGCTATCCGCTGAGCCAAATAGGTCAACCAAGAAGTGAAGAGGAACAAGGTGGCTCAAAGAGATCACAGATAGCAGGGTTGTCCTCCGCAAACCCGTAAAAGTCAAAAACTGACGGCACATATGGCCTGAGGTAACCCTAGCGCAGGGGCCATTCACCGACAAACCCGTAAAGCGAGCATACTCCTCAAGGGTGGGGGTCAGATACTCCAGCCCAAACCTGAACACATGCCTATAAGGAATCCAACAGCTGAGAATGCCGTCAACAAAACCCGGCGGCACCTGAAATGATACAAGAGAAAATGAGTGACCCAAAAGACCCTCTACGATAATCCGGTCGGTGGGCAACGAACCATCCAACCACAGACAAAGCCTGCCGACGATCCTCAGGGAGGTGCAGACATCCAAGCGAACTACATCAAGGGACAACATCTGAAAAAAAATAGTATCAAAAAGACTGTACAGGGGTCAATTCTTTATCCATGCATATAATAAATCAGTGCATCATGCAAGTTATGATAGAATAAGCGAAGCATCAGAGATATAGAATTGTGCATAAATAAAAGATAATTCTGTACATGATACATAAAATGAAAAAATACATATAAAATGAACAGGTAAATACATAGGTCCTATCCTATCAGAGTCTAGTCCATAAAATCTATGTCATCGATGAATGCACAGTCCTCGAAATGGTCCGCACGACGCAAGTCCCGGGAAATAAAAGCCTCAACGTCAAAGTTTAGATCTAGGCAGGAAAAGGGCGGAACTGGGACACCCGATTAGCCAGGAGCCACTCCAAAATCTGATCTGTTAGGGTCCGCAGTATAGGCTTCCTCTGGATCCCGACCTAGCCTCCGAACAAAGGACGACATCTGATCCAAGTGGGTGGGGGCCCGAACGCACTCCAACCAATCCGTCATCATCACTGATCCAGGAACCAGGTCTCCAAGAAAGAAGGTGGCCCAAGTCTGAGGTCCGATGGTGCGAGGTCTCCACCAAGCACTGAAACTATCACTCGTATGAGGACCATTGGACAACATGAACCCATCATCCCCGACCGTCAGGGCTGCTGAGAGCTGAGCATCCATGGGCCAAAACTCTAGGATGGGGGGGCAAAAGGGATGTGGACCTCTCCAGACACGCATCGGATGTCACGCTCCCCCAGATAGAGCTCCCATCCACCGTAAGTCAACAACGGAATGCGACAAGTGGACAAAGCAAGCTTGTGATCTGCAGGAAAACCACCGGCGAAGCCAACTGCCAAATGCTCCGCGGTATAAGGGGTCCAGGTCACCTCCGCTGACGAGATCAGCTCCAACTGCAGTCGACAGTGGGAAAAGCTGTCAGACACTGGGGTCTCCTCTAGAGTGCTGTGATGCCACCGACGACCCCTGGGATAAGTCTCTGGACCGAGGGAAGTAACAAGTCGTAGGCAGGGTAGCCGCTCATAAGCCCAGAACTGATAAATGAAACAGAAGGGGCGTAAGTACCGTACATGGGAAAAGAGATGAAACCACATAGAAGATGGTATAATAAATGAGACCAACTAGCAGAAAAGGATAGAATCCTAGCCAAGCATCTGTCTGCCCCTCTGAGTGAAGGCGAAGACCGTGGAGGAAGTAGGCAAACGCGAAGGGACCCCAGTCATAGTCCCCGATCCGATCGACGTCCCGAGTAACCCCGACAATGCTGAAATGAATAGTCGAGGAGTTGTTCCGCAAGAAACAACCCCTCATGATCATCAAGAATAAACGTCGGAGTAAAAAATCCCGAACAGATCAGTCCTCAGGGAACGGCTTAGAAAGAACCCCTCCAATGACGTCCACAGTTAGAGCTCCCGATCGAATGCTACGGGCCTTGAAGACCCTGTCCTAAGGAGAGTACCCTAACAACGATCGAAAAACGGTGGGAGTAATGTCAGGCTCTAAGGGAACACGGGGTCTGGAGAACTCCACCCTGGTAATATATCGCCAGTCAATGGGTGTCAACACCAGCTCGCAACTGGGTCTGATGGAACCACCGCTCAAATAATACCCGTATGTAGCCCCCATGGACATCGGCAGGGGGTGATGGTAAAAAAGTGGCTGAAACCCCAGGAGTCCACCATCCCTCGATAATCAGCATGCAGTGCATGATAGTGTGAGTAAATGCTGAACCAATTACCCCAAGGTTGGGTAAACTCAGGAACCTGTGACAGCCACCAAACAGTCAGTCAGGGTAACCATGTGAGTTTGAATGAATTTGAACGGCGGATATACCTCGTTAGCCGCCAGATATGCCGATGGGTGACTACTGAGATCAGGACCGAGCAGATCCGGCATCCTAACACGGACCCTTGGTAAGATCTGACACATGGGGGGAGGGACTGCTGTGCCAAAGGGACATCCTCACCGACATCAGGATGGACGGGGCAAATGATAGACTCCGCCAGGCTACGGGAATGACGAGTCAGAACCGAAGCTGGAGCCGATGTGACCGCTCTACGTTGACGGACCCCAGTAGCCCGTGGCACCGTGGAACTGGTCGGAGCATCAGGATCCATGGCTGAAACAGTACCACGAAAAGGAGGTATATCTTTAGCCCATTACTTTTCAAAAAAAAACTTACTATATATTGCTAAGTGATAATAGGGCAGCATTGCATGTTTATCTATGATAATATGAGATTTGAAATGCATAAATGAGTCCTTAGAGATGCGCCAGATTCCTCGAAAATTCGACAGAGTTCCGTCTGTAAAATGGGCGTCCCATGCACAACTAGGCATGTTTAATAAAATCACACAACCAACAAATCCCAAATGCAAGTGAAAATAATGCATCGCGGTCATAAAACGGCTAAAACAATAAATATTCCCAAAACAGTAAAGCAGTTTACGTGACCCGCCGTGTACGTACACTACAATAAACACAACTATCTTATGTGGGTATTCATGGCTATGTTAAAACATGTAAACAAGCAAATGTATAGCAAAACGAAAGCAAAAATAAAAGAAAAATGAGTCAAAACGTTACCCAAAGTGCGTAGAGTGGTTTAACCGGAGTGGATTTTGCGGGAAAGATCCAAAAAGACGCAAAAGGACAAGGTGGGACGAGGAAAACTGGAACTATTTTGAAAGGAAAAAGTTGAAAGTGACTGACTGTAGGGGGAGGTCACGATCTAAAATAGTGCCGATCCCAGTCGCAGACACATCTGCGGCTGGCGGCAAACGCATCTGTGGCTGGTCTCGATGGGGCCCCAATGTCTCCTTCGTTATCCCGAACCCACATAAAGCCTATTACGACTGAAATACCTAATTATGGAACTTAACGAAACGACCGTCGGAGGCAAGACCCGACATCTACGAGATAAGCAGTCGGAGAACCCGATAGCTGCGAGGCAACTAGTCAGAGACGAGACCTGACATTCATAAGATGACCATTCAGAGACGAAACCTGACATTCACAAGGCGACCAGTCAGAGACGAGACCTGACATTTATAAGACGACCAGTTAGAGACGAAACCTGACATTCATATGACGACCAGTGAGAGATGAAACCTGACATTTATAAGACGACCAGTCAGAGACGAAACCTGACATTCATAAGACGACCAATCAGAGACGAAACCTGATATTTACCAGACGGCCAATCAGAGACAGAACCTTGCATTCCCAAGATAACTCATCAGTAATAAGACCAACGCCTACGAGGTGATTAGTCGGAGACGAAATCCGACAGTCCCAAGTCAGTCGGAGACGAAACCCGAGCGATATTCATTCATAACTTTGAACTGACCTCTGCATGAATGTGGCATATGACATTGCATCATCATATATATCTTGTTGCACCATTAATATATGTCGTCATTATCATGCGTCAGGTATCTACTTCTTTATCATGTTCATTACATATTGCCTTGCATAAACATGATAAAGAGAGGCAGCTGTAGACACCCGAATTTTGCGTTTGTACACTAACCTGGGCAGGAGGGCAAAATCGTCATTTCGCATGGACTGTGAAAAGGAATGATGGATTTCAGCACGGTCAGGACAATCAAACACGAAAACGAAACGACATCAAATTGTGTGATCTAGGGATACGAAACAAATCCAGAGAGATCGAAATGACCAACATATCCTGCCAACAGTCCCCAGCTTGCGAGGTACCAATAATACAGCAAAAATGTTGATTTAGGACTGCGTGACATGAGAATCGAGAAAAAGAAGTCGGGTGACTACAGATGCATCTGCGGCCAACGACAATGTGGCGTTTTCGTGGCTCGAGAAAACACACAGTAGCTGAGGCGTCGGCGCGGATGGCCAGAGCAGGCAGTCGTAGATGGATCTGCGGCCAGCCACAGATGCACCTGCGGTTGGTCCCAGTCAGCTATACAACGCCATTTGTTCAGCCGAGAGTGAGAAGAGAAGAAAAAAGAAAGAAAAGTTAGAGAGAGAAGGTGAGATTTAGAGAGAGAAACACTCGGATTGGGCTAAAAAGAGGGAGTTTGTCATTTTTTTAGTTTCAATATTTATCCAATATTGTGTTATACATTTGATACTGAAGTACAAAGCGATTATTGAAGTATTGTAAGGTGAGAAAAGGCGTTTCTTGAAGTTTTATGTTATATTTTTTCTTGTGATTTCTTGTTGTTGGATTTCTTAGATGTAGTATCTTTTATATTAAGTGATGATCCAAGGATTAGAGATGATTAGTGATGGTTCCATCGGAACAAAATTTCCTCTTAATGTCCCGATGATATCCGGATGGTGATATATAGCTCATTGTGTCAATACGTAGTTCATAGTGTTTAACTTGCAATTTTAGGTTATTGTGGTATAGTAGTAAATCTAGTGTTATCAAGTTTTCCTTTGTATGGTTGTTGGTGATTATTGTGGTATATCGGGTTAAGGCCCCGTAATAGTGAAATATGTGATCGTGGGCATTTGGGGTTATTTGGATGGCTCACATGCCCGTGAATAGTCCCGACACATTTTGTGAATGCTTGATTTGATTTACGACATGGAAAGCGGTTTCGAAAGGAAAAAAAAAAGCAAAACGAAAAAGATTTTCTAAAAGTAAATCAAATTAGGGTATTAGAATCACAAGGCTAAAAAATTGAGAGTTTTAATGAACGTCGATTCGTATTTAACGAAAAGGCTACAAACGTTTTCTTGAATGTCATAAGAAATTGATTTTGTAAAAGTGAATGTCTCTTCATTAAACTTTGGTGCATAGGGTTAGAGAGCTCCTAGAAGTTGCCTTTATTTGATTTTACTCTACTGTCCAAAGGCAATGTATAGTCTCGATTCCTATTTGACGAAAGTTTAAAAAACCCTTATTTTCTGAAACGACACCTAATAAAAATCTCATTGCTGTTAATCTATACCTATTATAAAGCAAAAGCCTTTGTGTATAGGTTAAAAGACATTCTAAAACACTTTCCAAATAAAACACGTTTTCTATAGAAAAAATCAAAGCGGCTTCTTATGCAAAAGTCACCACAACATTCATTTAAGCACACACGCCCTTACACACACATTATGAGATTTTAAAAGAATAGGAAAGCATTAAGATTGCGGTAACTGTGTTTTCACGGAAGTCGGGGGGTGCCTAACAGCTTCCCCTCACTTAAACAAGTCCCCGAACTCCATGAATCTCGATTCGCAGACCAATTAATCAAGAGTCATATATGAGCCATTACGATTACGAAAACTAAAAATCGGATGAGTTTGTACATCCATTTCTAATATACCAACTGGCGACTCTGGTCAAATTGGCTCATCATAAAATTAACATTTCAAAACTCGTCGACACTTGTGCCGATCTTTTCCAAAAATCACATCGTAATCAAAAGGATAAAATTGGAAAAAGGTAATTATTAATAAGAGACGATTTTCCCTGCGTCGACAAACCTTTTGACTTATTATGATGAAAAGTCAACCTTTATGTTTGAAATTAAAATTTGCGAAATGGATGTCACCATGACGTTAGGGACATCGAAATTAGTAGGAATCGACTAGAATAATGAAAATTTAGTCTTTTCGAGTCAAAATGTGACACCCAGGATTCTTGAAATAATTTACAAATAAGGATTATGATGAATTAAGTGAAGGTTAGCATTTAAAACCTAGTGTTGAATGAGAGAAGGTATTAAGAAATGAATTATGAGATGTGAAGAAGATTTATATGAATTAAGAAGAGGACGATGAAGGTGCAAAGTATAAAATAAGTAGATTGAGTAAGGTTACGTATGATTAAAGAAATGACATTTTTCTGAGAATGAAAAACAATCTTGATAAGTATATCAAGAAATGAATTAAGGTATTATTAGTAAAATTTTAGAGAATTGTGAAATGCAATATTACAAAGGAATTATGAATTGAAATAAGAATGGAATATTCTGATAGTTATGACAATTATAGTATTATTCATGTAAGTTACGGATATTAAAGAAGTAAAATATGATTATTATGGAATTAATTGTTATTCAGCAATATAAAGGTATTGTAAGGTGCTATAAATGAAATACGTATAATTATTACGGCAATTATGATTCTGAGGACGAAATCCTGTTAAGGGGGGAAGAATGTGAGGATCCGAATTTTTAGAATTTTATTAATAATATTAAATGAGAATTTAATTGATACAATTATCAATATAGTTTAAATTAATTATTATTTTATGTGATTTAAGGTATGTAATGAGATTTAATTAGTAAATTCAATCTGTGCAGAGATTATGATAAATGGTATTGAACTTAAGTAATTGAAAAGTAAATAAATTATTTAAAAATAATTTATTAAGAATAAGAGAAATTTCATGTAAATGTACAATAAATTGTACAATTAAATTATTATGGAAGTGCAGAAATTATGTTTTAAATGAGGTTATATGGAAATGTTAGAAATATGAATTATATATGTATATATATGTGTTTATACTTAATTGTTATAATTATAAATGCTATTAATTATGAAAATTAAGGTATTAATAAGTAAATTAATCCGAAAAATTTATGAAAAGTTAATGAGGAAGTTAGTAAAAAATTGTAATTATTGATTTTAAATTAATTATGAATTATGGAGGAAGTTTAGAAATTAATTGAGAAGAAATGTAATTATATAAATTATATAATAATAATTATATAATTTATATAAGGAAATTAAAATGTTGTATGAAGGAAATAATAATTATATAAATTATATAAGAATAATTATATAATTTATATAAGAGAATTAAATTAATTAAGGGTGGAAGAAAAATTTATAAATTGTATTTGTGTGAAATGGAAATTATTTAAAAAGGAATCATGTAATTATATAAATTATATAATATTAAATTATATAATTCATATAAGGAAAGTTAATGTGAATATTAAAGAAATTGAATAATAAATAAGAAAAAAGAATGTTTTAAGTTATTAAAAATTATATTTATGTATAATGGAATTATTATGACTTTTATGAAAGATAATATTTCTAAAACGTGAACATGTTAATGTAACATGTTGTCCAAGTAATGAAGTGAAAAATTATGAAAAATAATTTTTATAAGTTATATAAATTATTTTATGATTTTTGGAAGTATAAATTACATCAAATAAATACATGCATGTCATTATGCGTGTACAAAAATGGTCATGTAAAGTACCTAAAAGAGGTATTAATATTATTTATAAATCAAATTAAGATTTTTGGTGAATTAAAATAGATATTTTATATTTATTATATAAAATATTTATTACACAAAATAATTACGTAATGTATTAAAATTTGTAATTTTTGCATGTTAATCTGAAAGTCAAGGTCGGTTCTTATGGGCGGTGGACTTGGAAATTGTCTGAAAAATAATTCATCCATATTATATATATATATATATATGTGGGAGAATAAAAGAAAAGAAAAGAAAGGAAATAAAACAAAAGCAAAGCTTCCTTCTCTCTTCCTCCACCCGACACCACCCCCTTGCCTCGCCGGAAAATCTCATAGCCACCACCAAGGAGAGGAAATAACAAGGTTTAAGGAAGATTTTCAAAGCATTAGAAGGTTAATCGAGTTAAGGGTTTGAGCTAACAATTTAAATAACTGGACGTCAGGCAAGTTTTTCAGTCCTTTAATGTTAATTGTTGCCTATTATGATATATAAATACTTGTTTAAATGCATATAAATTATGTGTATTCCGTGCAATGATGTGAGATATATTGCTATAGTAGAAGCACAAGCACATGATGTATGACACACACCGAGCATATTAAGGTATGTGCTACGTGACGTATAAACTGTTGAACTTGCTGAGCCGTTGTGCTCATTACTTGCTTAAAATAAACTTTTGCAGGTTAAGAAACAAAATTTCAGGAATATCAGAATATATTAAAGACGGATTGTCACATCAGGTTGTAAATGTAGTTGCTATGTTTTCAATAGCATAATTCAATGTGGTAAATTGCAAAGTTATATTGATATTTCATATGTACATATATGTGGGATCTAGCTAAGATGAACAGAGTTAAAATGTGAACTATAATTGTTCAAAACGGTTGTTACACAAGAAAGTTATTATATGGTTAATTATAAATTATGAAATAAAGAATAATTGTGAATGATACTAAAATTTGTATGCCGAACTTTATGGTACATGAAAGAATGAAGAAGTAAATGTTGCGATCTAGGGGCTAGGATCGATGTAAGGATTTTAGATCTCCAAATATTTTAATACAATGATATGAATGAGAAAAAGAAAAATTTATACCGAAATTTTGGTAACTGATGGTTTTAAAGATAATTAATGGATTAAATAAGGTGGTTAAAGATTTATTAACGAACCGAAATTTGGACACAAGGAAGATAATGTATAATGAATACAAAAATTAAGGTAATAAGATTAGTCGAATTTCGGGATCGTTACACAAAAAGTCAAAGATCAGGTTAAATAATTAAAGCTGAAAATATAACACCTATGATAAAGTGAATTGATGAAACTATTTGGTGGGATAAGATTATGTGAGAATACGGAGTAAATAGAATTGTAGTGTTACGACAATAGTGATTCCGTAGAAGGATTCCTGAAATAAAGAAAGAAATCTAAGAATTAAGAAAATTACGTAAAATGTTATTAATGAGTGGAATTGAAGCTAAGAAGAATGATTACTTAAAAGTAATCATACAAAAATATGGTTCAAGTTATGTTAATAAGTTTTGAATGTTGGTCTGGAATGTCAACAATAGATATTTTAATTAATTAAGATAATTACATAAAAAATTATATTATTAATTAACAAAATGGTTGACAATGTGAGGCCAGATTAAGAAATTTAAATTAATTAAGAGGATAGGGAGAAAAATCCAATAAATGGTTTTAAAGTTATTCAAAAATAATTATTTAAGCTAATTAATTTAAATTAGTTGGGCTAAGTAAGGAAGAGTGACTATAATTTAATCTAGTTAAAGAAAAGTTCATTGAAGCTTGAGTTATAAAATAACCAAGTTAATGGGTAAGCCTTGTTTGGCATTATGAGAAATCAATTAACATGTATGAGAATTAAGCCTTAAAGAAATAGAAATAAAATAATTAAATAGTGAAATAGTCCATATATTATGAAAAATATTGAACAAGTGTGAAAATATTAATTTTCACAATTTAATGTGGCTATGGTTATTATTTAACCATGTTAGAGTTAATTGTAGAGAATTATAGAAGTACATGGGGATATGCATAAGTTAATTTATTGGGAGAATTGTGTATGATTATGGTTAATGAATAACCATACTTGAGTTAAATATAAAAATGGTGTGAAATGACAAGAATGTCCAAGGATGGATAGTAATCAATAGGTAATCTAAGATTGGATAATGATATATCCATGTGTAAATTAAAAATGGATAATAACCAATGTGTCATCTAAATGTAGATAATGACCAATGCGTAATAATTAATGGGTAATCTAAGATCGGATAATGACCCATGTGTAAATTAAGAATGGATAATGACTTATGCGTAATAACTAATGGATAATGGCTAATAACCAATAGATAACCAAGTTTTTGTGAAATGACTATTTTGCCCCTAAAAGAAGATTGTTAATGACTAAAATACCTTTAAGGAAGCTTCCTAATAATGATAAATTAACTAAATTGCCCCTCACTAGTAATGGTTAATGACCATTATGCCCATTGTAACGACCCCGAAATTCGACCCACTTTATCCCTTCAAATCTTATATTTAATAAACATTATTTTCCTTACGTCCAAATTTCGGTTCGTTAATAAATCTTTCATCTCTTAAATTGATCCATTATTAAATTTTAAAATCATCCATTACCAAATTTTCGGTATAATTTTTTTTTCTTTTTTTTTCTCAATTCAATCATAGTATTAAAATAATTGGATATATAAAATCCTTACATCTCGATTCTAGTCCCTAGATCGCAACCTTAACCTTTTTCTTTTCTTTCCGTAACCCGTATCATAAAGGTTAACATTCAACATTTAATGTCATTTATATCCATACAATATTCTTATGTCGTAATGCATAGCCAAACATATAATAGCCTCTATCATAATATTCATGTTGAACAATTACAATTCATAATTTAAACTATACTCGTCATATTCGGATCTAACTTATATGTACATACCACATATCAATATAACTTAACACATGTATTCACATTGAATGGAAAATATAACAATAACATTTCCCCACCTTCTAGGCAATTTATCTCTAATTTAATCCAGTATTCCTGAAACTTATTTCTTTATCCTGCAAAAGTTTAATTTAAGCAAGTAATGAGCACAACGGCTCAGCAAGTTCAACAGTTATGATTCACGTAGCACATACCTTATCATGCTTGGTGTGTGTCATACATCAAGTGCTTGTGCTTCTACTATAGCCGTATATCTCATATATATTCATATCGTTGCACAAAAATACACATTGTGGTCATATTAATCACGTATCACATAGCACGAAATTTTTATGCATTTAAAACAAGAATTACATATCATAACAGTCCAACATTTAACATAAAAGGGACTGAAGAACTTGCCTGGCGACCAGTTATTTAAATTGTTATCTCAAACTCTTAACTCGATCAACCTATGATCATAAAATCATCAATTAATAATTATTTATTTCTTTATGATATTAATTTACTTAATTAATATCATCTCTAGGCCAATTATTAATTTATATGGCCAACTATATTAACCTCGTCCCATAAATATTAGCATAACTTAATATCCAATACCTCTAATACAGACAACCCGACTCATCGGATAAAATTTAACATATTTGGTTGTCCAAAAATTTTATTTAACCATTTTCTAAATGGTAACCTTATTAGATTAATATTTAAACATTTAAATATTAATTCCCAATATTTAATATTTTTACAAAAATATTAAATTTAATGTCCAAACATCATTTCTATATTTTTAGTATTTTTCTATAATTTTCTATAATTTTTAAATAATTTTTAAACATTTATTTCATTAAAAACTAATTCTAGGGGCAATTTGGTAATTTCCGCGGCAAAGGGACAAAATTGGCATTTACCGGAAAGCTCAGGGGCATTTCCGTCATTTCGGCAACGTTAGGGACAAATCCGGAATTTTCCGGAAAGTCCAGGGGCCATTCAGTAATTTCCGAGGCCATGGGACACGTTCGGGATTTCCGTAAAAGGTTGAGGGCACAATCGTAATTAAAACGGAATTTGTCGGCCGCGCATTGCGCGGCCCAACCCTCAGGTTTCCAAAACGACGTCGTTCGGTGCCTATTTCCGGAAACTTCCGCCCTTCCGAACGACGTCGTTTGGGCAGCTTATTTTTTTCTCCGCGCATTGCGCGGACATCCCCCAGTTGCGCCAAAACGGCGTCGTTTAATCCCTGTAGCAGAAAAAAATTTGGTTGCCGCGCATGGCGCGGCAGCCCAGAATTTCTTCTTCCTTTCCCAGCCGTAACAGTGACCAACAAGCAACCCAAAAATACAATTTTTACTCCAAATTTCACAACAAAACAACTTTAAAAATCATGAAAATCATAGATATACATCCTAAAATTATTTGGAATAATTATTCTAATTATTTCCAATTTTTCCATGAAAATATTTTATCTCCATAAATACAAAATAAATTCCAAAAATTAAATTTATATACCTTCCTTGAAGCTTTCTTTCACTTGGATGGCACCAAATCTTCTCTCTTGCGGTGGCATGGTGGTTCACAGTGGGTGGTAGCATGGTGGTGTTCGGTGGAAAGAAGAAAAGAGGGAAATTGTCTTCTTTTCTTTATTTGTTATTATGTATATATATATATATATATATATATATATATATGTGCATGCTATCCTTTTCTTTTCCTTTTATATTACTAAAGTCTTAACTAAATTTAAGACTAACAACAATTCCACCGCCTCTCACTCTCTTCCAGCCGGCTTATTTCCTTCTCGAAAATTATAATTTAGCATGCAAATAAATTATTTTTATACATTATGTAATTATATCGTGTAATAATTATTTTACCCAATATACGTAAAATAATTATTTTAACGTACCAAAATTCATAATATGATTTATCATTAATATTAATACCCTTTCGGGTACTTTATTTGACAAATTTTGTACACGCATAATACCATGCATGTAATTATATGAGGTAATTCATACCTCCAAAAATCATAAAATAATTCATAGGACATATAAAAATTATTTTTCATAATTTTTCACTTCGTTACTTGTACATCATGTTACACTAACATGTTCCCGTTTCCGAAATATTATTCTTCATAAACGTCATAATAATTTCATTATACATAAACATAATTTTTATTAACTTAAAACATTCCTTTTTCTTATTTATTATTCAATTTCTTTAATATTCATATTAATTTCTTTATATATAAATTATATAATTTAATATTATATAATTTATATAATTACATTCTTCTTTTAAATAATTTCTTAATCTCCTCCAACTTTATTCCATTTAATCGCCTTATATAAATTACATAATTATTCTTATATAATTTATATAATTATTATTTTCTTTATACCTTATTTTAATTTCCTTATATAAATTATATAATTATTATTATATAATTTATATAATTACCTTTCCTTCTCGATTAATTTTCTAAATTTCTTCCAAAATTCTTGATAAACTCTAAAATCGATAACTACAATTTTACAAACTTCCTCATCAGTTTTCCATAAATTCTTGGATTAATTTAATTATTAATCCCTTAATTTTTATAATTAATGAAATTTATAATTTTATCAATTAAACATAACACACATATATAAATGTATATATATAAATATATACATATCTAACTCCTGCATTTCACATTACCACATAGCCTTAATTTAATTATAATTTCTGCATTTTCATAATAATTTAATTGTACAATTTATTGTATCCTTACCTGACATTCTTTTATTCCTCATAAATTGTTTTTAAACAATTTATTTACACTTCAATTATTTTAATTTCAACAAAATTTCATAGTAATCTCTGCACAGATTTAATTTATCAATTAAATCACATCACATACCTTAAATCACATAATATAATAATTAATTTAACAACCTTGATAATTTTATCAATTAAATTCCCATTTAATATTATTAAAGAAATCCTGGAAATTCGGATCCTCACACCCATGGTCTTGATTTTTCTACAAATGTGAAACCTTAGAAGTATTTTGAAGGTTTTAGCAAATGTTAGTCATTTTAGAGAGAGCGATGTAGAGAAGTTTGGAGAGCTTTAGAGCTCTCATCTTTTTTTTGGGGGGGGGGGGGGGGGGGGGGGGGGCTATGGAGGAGATGAAACTCCATTGTTGCTCTAACAAGCCACAGAAGATGGAGGACTCAAGCTAAGTTGGTCAATCTCTTAGCAAGAGAATGATTACTAGAAGGTATAATTTTAAAGCCCTAAAACTATTTTCATATGTTTATATGTTCATGTTTATGAAAATGTTGGTTGTGGGACTTTGAGATTTATGATGGATCATGATGTATCCAGGTGGAATAAGGATGGTTATAGATTGGTGGCTATATGTTTAACATATACTATGCATGATAAACCATCAAAGATTAAGATTTAAGCTAATGTAGAGAATGCACACAAAGTGTTTAATAAAATGTCTAAAAGAACTATTTTTGTTAAGCTTTAAATTTTCAAAGAAGTAAAGTAAGAGTTAACCATGTGAATAGGTACAATAGATGTTTTCAAGCTATTTTGGTTTACAAAATATAGTAAGAGAGATTTGTTATGTAAAAACCTATTTTGAAGTTTTGATTTTTCCAAATGAGGATATTAAACAAGAAATTTAACTATTTTGATTATTTTTGAAGACCATAACTTGAATGGGGTATATTTAATAGAGTTAAAGTTATTCCAAATGGGTGGAATGTAAAAAGAAACCAAACGAGGTTTATGGATTTTTGAAGGAAAATAAAATTTTAAGCTTTATTGTTCAAAATGATTAAACTAATGAAAGATCAAAAAGTTTTATGTTATAGATCTATAAGTTCATTAAATGAACTATTTTGATATGAATAAAAATGGAGCCTAGATGAGCTTATAATGATTTTGATGTAAACTATGTAATTTTTTTTTGGTAATAATGCAAGAAGAAAGTGCTTTTCTATCTATATTGTTCAAGTGTTGAACTAGTGTGGATATATATGATGTAGGTTATGTATTACAAGGTTAGAAAGTCATTTGACATGATAAACTATCCAAACAATGCATATGATGTTAGGGTTTGGTAATGAAAGCATAAAGTTAGTTTATATACTATTTTTATGAGCCAATTTCATTCCACTTTGGGTAGGATATGGGTAGTTTGACCTGAAGAGAAGTTATGGAGGAGGAAGTTATGAACGCATGGGCTTTTGAAGCACTCAAAAAGGTTAAGAAACGAAGAAGTTATAGCCATTAAAGCGAGCTGGGGTCCAGCAGTCTTTATGACTAGAAGGCCCTCGAGTTTGATGTCTTAAAACGGAATTTTTGAGTTCAAGAATTTTGGGGTTTATATCACCTATGGGGGTAGTTAGACCATGTTATACATAGGTCACTGTCCAAAGACGAGCCAATTCCTAGTTGGTACGGATGAGTTATGAAGTAAACAAGTTTTAACAAATCGGTTAGCATAAAAGTTAAAAAGTCGAAATTAGAATAATGGTTAAAGACTATTTATAGTAAACCAATATAATGGCCTTATTATGACTAATATGTATGTCGATCCTATAAACGTATGTAGGTCATACGAAGAACGTAAACAAGCATAAACGGTAGAAGCAAATCAGGCAAGTTTTTCATACTCCAACATATGTGTTACGTGCAAATCTTCTATGATACATGAAATTATGTAAACTTGTATTAATCTTGTGATAACTGTTGTTGTTATTTATTTGATGAATAAAGTAAAATGTCCTATGCGAACATTATGAATCATCGTTACGAAGCATGAATAAATGTAAGCATGATAAATATAGAGTATGAATATATTTCAGATTTGATAAACATCTGGCTTGTAAGAAGATAATGCATAAAGAAGTAAAGTATGCTCAGTATGTGAATTACTTGTTATGTGGATATCTGTTAAACTTGCTGAGCAACGTAGTTGTTCACTCTTGCTTTAAATATACATTGCAGTGATATTGCAAATTTTGTAGCTTCCGATAAATACAGTGATTGGAGGAATGAATGTTAAATCAAAGTACTTGCAGTCTAAGCTAGTGCTGAAGAATTCATGCGTTAGAAATAAACTCACATACTGATGCGAACCTTTAGGAACATTTATATCTGGTATTGCTAAACTTTAAAACGACTTGTTTGTGTAGCCTCTAACAACACTATAGGAATGTTGATGTTATATTTAGTAGATATATAGTCAAAGCATATTGTATAAGAAATAGCTAGTTCTAGTTTGTGAGTTCATGAATACTCTCAATCAATGTAACAAAATGAAACATATTGTATATAATATGAGATGAATATGATAGATCAAGATGATCTACAGAGGTAATAACATATACTAAAGGTTGCGAATTCTGGAATGAAAAGAAATGTTTGTATTTATTAGTATCAAAGCGATGTTTTGTTAATTATACTGTGGTTGAATATTGCAAATGTGAATTCAGGAGTTGTATCATGATATACCAGACCCGAGGCTCAAAGGACTTGAATTTAGGGACGTTACAATATATGTATGCCAATATATTAAATGGATTGTGCTGAGAAAGCATGAATTGATGAGAAATGTTGACGTGTAGCTTATTTTAAGTGCCACCTATCTTTAAAGCTTTAGTGGAAGGCCACCTAGTAGCTTAATTGTGTAATAGTGGAATTTCTCGGCCTTAGTCCTAAGAATTCTAAGTTTTCCTAAAGTTAGAATAGTTCATCTCCTAAATTCCAAGCTCAACATTTTCGTAAAAGACAAACATCAAAAGTTCAACCAAAATCTAAAAGAATTGAAGTATAAACTATAGAAGTTGTGCTTTAAGCTGGAAATCAAAGAAAAGGAGAATCAATTTCTGTCAAGAGGAAGCATAAATCAAGCTCTAGTGCAAGATTGTTTACAAGTATTCAAGCATGTGAAGGGTAAGAAACTTTAACTCTTTAATTTAAAGAAATTAGTTGTTCAAATTTCTAGTAATTATTGAAATTGGTTGTTGTGGGAGTTTGAATTGGTGAATCATAAAGGGTTCTATTGATATAAGGTTGGATTGAGCTATGGAGATGGATTTATATGCTTTGAATTCAATAAAACTTTTAGTTTTCTTGTATACATGTAAGGTATTTGGTAAAATGCCTAAATGAAAACTATTTTTATAAAACATGAAAGCAATTATGGTTTTGATTATATAACTTATGGGTTTATGGATTTTAAGTCATTTGGACTTATTTGGTGTGAAGTAGTCCATGTTGGATAAAATCAAGAATGCAAAATCTGCATTCTGCATAAATTTTTCTAGAACAGGTCAACTGCGCCTAGGCATTGCATATTGCGCCCCCAAGGCCTCTTAGTTAAATTGCGCCTGGGTGCATCTTTTAGGAAAAAAACCAATGCCAGGGCACTGGTCTGCAGTCTTTGTTTTTAAATTTTATTTTAATTTCTGAGTTTCCCAAAATGATTTATAACAACATGGGATGGTTTTAAGGTGTGAAATAAACCTTCTATAGATTATGGAGTCCAAAGTGGATATTAAATTAAAAAAAAAATTAATTTTTTATTCAAATATGTGTAAAATAAATTGAAAATTATTTAATGTGTTCATTAACCTATATAAGGTCGAGAATACATCAAAAGTAGTACAAATTATGATTAGGACTCTAATCTAAATATTTTAAATTTCGTTTAAAATGAATGAATGCATTGTAACCTAAATCATGAATTCTAGGTTATGTGGCGAATGCGAGTGAATGAATTTTAATAATTGACAACGTAAAAGTTATATCGTGGATGTTCATTGAGCATATCATAATACCCGAAAATCGAGGCAAATTTTTTATATTCGCTTGTTATGTGTACGCTTATTTTTGATTACGTGCAAGTTGTTATAGTCTTATGTGATACGTGTTGAACATGTATGGAACATATAATGATTGAATGCATTGTATGCAAACTGAGATGCATGTAATAATGGCATAACATGAAATGTATAATACATATAGAGACACATAGTATTAGATACATGACACATGATTACCATGTATGATCTGTATGCTATATGAAGCATGAAATGTGTCAACTGTTAGACTTGCTTAGTTGTGGCACTCATTCTTTCAAATATTTTATTTGCACATTAATTGAAGAATTATCTGATGAATGTGACGGAAGAGAACTAAAGTTCATTTAGGAAATATGTGATGATTGTTTTCTTTAAATAATTGAATTTTAGTCATAATGACTTCTTGTAATGAAAATTAACTAAGTTGTATTAACTTTGAAATTCAAATAACAAGATATTCATTTTAAACTTGAGATGAAAATTGCATATATCTAACTTGTATTGTTATATATATATATATATATATATATATATATATATATATATATTGTGGTATATTGATTGGTAAATCAGTTTATTAAATCTATACTCTTTGAGTTACAATGAAACACATATAAGAAGGAATCTAATATTAAAAGTTGAATTTTATATTCATAGCTGATGTACTAAATCATGATAAATATGATTTTGGAGATGTAGACAGAAAGTAAAGATTGCGATTTTGGAATACGGTAAGATATGAAGTTTTAAATAACTAACTTTTAATATCTATATTGATATTGAATGTTATTAAAAGTTTTAAAATTCACGAGTTTTATTAATTATGTTATTCATTAATGACATAAAGTTAGAATGTGGTTGGATCATGAACACCGAACCTAAGATTTAAGGGACTCGGATTTGGGGCTGTTACAACTCGTACCTGTTGAAGAATAATATCTACAAAAGGTATAATCCTTCCGTACCTTGCTAGGGTTAGGGTTCGTAGTTATGGTGAAAGCGAGAAACCCGCAAAAGATACAGAATCGGTTAAAAGACTAGAGAGGGAGAAGAACCAGTGAGCAACTACCAGAGTAACACGTGACAGAACTCTAAGGATCACGGTGTTACCGCTGGTGTCCGAGAGCCGTGACAAGTGTTTTAAGTGAATTCAAGATAAGCAACGCCAACACTTTCATTTACTCGATTCAGAGTCGATCACAAGTTCCTAATTCCTTCCAACTTTTTCTTTGTTTTGAGAGAGAGAGAAATAGAGCATTTAGATGACCAAAGTTCTCCAAATGTCCAAAAGTCCCTTCACTGGTCAAGTGAAGGGGCATTTATAGGCTCTAGGTCATGTGCTAGTCACAAGTCAAAAGGGAAAATTCTAAAAATACCCTTAATGATAGAAAATTTTCCAAAATACCATGGGTTACTCGAGTAGTACCCAAATCATCTAATTCTTCTATCCACCAATCCAATCCCTCAACCGATTCCCAACCATAAGTTGTTTTCATGAGCCTTCTGCCTCGGGACTCAGGACAACACCTCTTAAATTGTACCTTTAAGGTTGCATAATATTAAGTCTAGAAAGCTCAAATAAAATTAATTTTAATGTTAAAGAAGCTAAAGAAACACATCATGTAGCGGGAAAAGACCACCCACAAGGGGGAAGAAACCCTAGGGGCGAATTCTAAGGGGCCCACTTCCATTCCTATGCATTTTGTTCGTTTCATGCTTTTTTGATTGGTTCTTTATCCGTTTCTCTTGATTCTTATTTGTATGAGAAGTTTATCTTATAATATATGAGTTATGAAAGACCTCTTTTAAACCTACACAAGTCTTCTCAATTTTGGATTCATTATTTATTCTATGCACCGCTTAAAACTTGTCCGGGATGAAATTTGGGAAACAAGACATTAAACAGCCTCTAAGTGATTCCCCCTAAGGGAGAAACCCTAGGAGGGGCGAACCCAACGGGGATTCATTCTATCTTTTTCAGTCTTCATTCGCTTATTGTCCGTTTGTTTGTTATCTGTTATTTGTTATTCGTTATTTCTTATTATGGGTCATTCAATGCGAACCCTAATTTTATTCATGGGCTCACATTTTCCCCCTACACGTGAGTCAATGCTTAGAAGTCGATCGTGTACAAAATTCAAGTTTTTGACAAGTCGATACAGTTTTTATCATAACTTTTGATCTGTTTGGAGTTTTGGGGCGCATAATATGTCAAAATGACCGTATCGTCAAGCCTTAGAAAACTCAATGCCTTCGCCCATGACGGGCATCGTAAAATGGCCAAAAGAGGCATACAAGTAGGTTTTTTGGCCTTCTAAAGTTTTTTTTCAATTTTTTTTAGGCACAAAATAAAAAAATTGAACCCTAGGAGGGTCCCTAGGGTTCACGACAATATGTGAGGATCCGAATTTTCAGGATTTCTTTAATTATATTAAATAAGAATTTAATTGATAAAATTATCAAAATTGTTTAAATTAATTATTATTTTATGTGATTTAAGGTATGTGATGAGATTTAATTAGTAAATTAAATCTGTACATAGATTATGATAAAGTATGTTGAATTAAAATAATTGAAAAGTAAATAAATTGTTTAAAAACAATTTATGAGAAATAAAAGAATTTTAGGTAATTTTACAATAAATTGTACAATTAAATTATTATGGAAATGCAGAAATTATGATTTAATTGAGGTTACGTGGTAATGTGAAATATATTAAATTAGATATGTATATATATACATTTATATATATATATATAAATATATATATTTAAGTAATAATTATAAATGTTATTAATTATGAAAATTAAGGGATTAATAATTAAATTAATCCAATTTTAAATGAAAAGTGAATGGGGAAGTTAATAAAATTGTAATTATTGATTTTAGATTTAATTAAGAATTATGGTGGAAATTTAGAAATTTATTGAGGAGAAAGGTAATTATATAAGTTATATAATGATAAATTATATAAGGAAATTAAAGTGATGTATGAAGAAATTAATAAATTATATAAGAATAATTATATAATTTATATAAGGTGATTAAATTGAATAAAGATGGGAGGAAATTTTATAAATGGTGTTTTGTGTAAAATGAAAAATAATTAATGATAAAGTAATTATATAAATTATATAATAATAAATTATATAATTTATATAAAGAAAGTTATTGTAAATTGTAAAGAATTGAATAATAAATAAGAAAAAGGAATGTTTTAAGTTATTAATAATTATATTTATATATAATGAAATTATTATGACTTTTATGAAAAATAATATTTCGGAAACGTGAACATGTTAATGTAACATGTTGTCCAAGTAACGGAGTGAAAAATTATGAAAAATAATTTTTATAAGTTTTATGAATTATTTTATGATTTTTGGAGGTATAAATTACCTCATATAATTATATGCATGGCATTATGCGTGTACAAAATTTGTCAAGTAAAGTACCCAAATAAGGTATTAAAATTATTTATAAATCATGTTATGATTTTAGGTAAATTAAAATAAATATTTTATATATTTATATAAAATATTTATTACACGAAATAATTACGTAATGTATAAAATACCTTATTTATGCACGATTTTTTTTAATGTGGCTTATCCGGATTTTGCATGGGCGGTGGACTTGTGGTTTTTACTAAAAATGATTAAGTGTTCTAATTATATAAAAGAAGGGAAAAGAAGCAAGAAAAAAGAAGAAAACAAAAAACAAAACAAAAACACTATCTCATTTTCTCCTCTTTCTTCCCAACCGAGAGCCACCACTACAGCACCGGATAACCTCCGTAGCCATCATCAAGAAAGGAAAGCTTTGGGTGCTAACTAGAGGAAGAATTGCAAGCAAAAGAAGGTATAAATAATTTTATTTAAATTAATTTATGTAATTATGGTGATAATTAAATTGTGTGGAAAATTAGAAGTTTATTAAGATAATTATTCTAAATAATTTATGGATGTGTATTTATGAGTTTTATGATTTTTGGTGTAAGTTTATTGTGAAATTTTGGTATAAAAATGGTTTAATTGGGAAAAAGCTAGCTACTGTTTTGGCTGGGAAGAAGAAGAAACGCAGGGCTGCCGCGCAATGCGCGGTAACCAATTTTTTTCCTGACGCGCGACTATAAACGACGTCGTATTGGGGGCCGCGCGGAAGAAGCTTTCGCGCAATGCGCGCAGACTTCTGGAACGACAAGAAACGATGTCGTTTTGGCGTCGGAAGCAAAGGGTCGCGCGCAATGCGCGGCCGACGACACGCTGAAAATTACCAGCGTGCCCCTGCTCTTTTCGGTTAATACCGACTGTGTCCCCTGGCCCTGTAAAATTACAGTCGTGCCCTTCAGCTTTTCTAGAAATACCGTCCGTGTCCTGGAAGCAATGCAAATTACGATTATGCCCTCAATCTTTCCGGGAAATTCTGGATATGCCCCTAGAGTTGCGAAAATTACGAAAATGCCCCGGACCTTTTCTGTTAATGCCGGATGGGTCCTTAAGGGCGCGGAAATTACCATATTGCCCCCAGAAATTAATTTTAATTGAAATAAATGTTTAAAAATTGTTTAAAAATCATAGAAAATTATAGAAAAATACTAAAAATATAGAAATTATATTTGGGCATTAAATTTAATATTTTTGTAAAAATATTAAATTTTGGAAATTAATATTTAAATATTTTAAATATTAATCTATTAAGTTTAAAAGCTAGAAAATGATTAAATGAAAATCCGGACAACCAGATATGCTAAATTTTATCCGATAAGCCGGGTTGTCCGTATTAAAGGTGTTGGTTATTAAGTTAAATAAATATATTAAGGAATGAGGTTAATTTAATTAACCATATAAAATTAATAATTGGCCCAGAGATGATATTAATTAATTAAATTAATATCATAGGTTGATAAATAATTAGTATTTGACTATTTTATGGTCATAGGTTGTTCGAGAAAGGGTTCTGAGCTATCAATTAAATAATTGAACAAGCCAGGCAAGTTCTTCAATCCCTTTTATGTTAAATGTTGGATTGTTATGATATAAAATTCTTGTTTTAACTGCATACAAATTATGTGTTACGTGATACGTGATTAATATGACCACAATGTGTATTTTGTGCAACAATATGAATATATATGAAATATATTGTTCAAGTAGAAGCACAACACATAATGTATGACACACAGAGCATGTTAAAATATTTGCTACGTGACGCATAAACTATTGAACTTGCTGAGCCGTTGTGCTCATTACTTGCTTAATAAACATTTTTGCAGGAAAGAAATGAAATTCAAGAATATTGGATTATGTTAGAGATGAATTGCCTAGAAGGTAGAAAACGTGATTGTTATATTGTTAATATTATAATTCAATGTGAGAAATTTGTTAATTTACTGTAATGAATTGTATGTATATATAATTTGAATCTGAATATGTTAGAAGTTCAATTATGAACTGTGATTGATCAGGATAATTGATACGATAGAAATTATTATATGTTTGATTACGAATGATGCAACAAGGAATATTTGTATGAAAATAAATAACAGTAAATTTTAAATGATGAGCTTTATGATACGTGTAAAAGAAAGAAAAAGTTAAGGTTGCGATCCAGGGACTAGGATCCAGAATGTAAGAATTTTAACTATCCAAATATTTTAATACAATGACTGAATTGAGAAAAAGAAAAATTTATACCGAAAATTTGGTAAATTGATGACGATAATGTCAAATAATTGAATTAATTAAGATGATGAAAGATTTATTAACGGACCAAAATTTGGATATTAAGGAAAGAATGAATAATAAATATGGAATTTAAGGTAATAAAATGGGTCGAATTTCACGGTCGTTACACAATATGTAGTTTTTCTTGGAGAGATTGTGTGATATTTTGTTTCCTTGTTCCTTATTTCCTAGTATTTTGGTAGTTAACTTAAGGAACCCCTCATTCCTCATAACTTTAGGATATATAGATATTCCCAAATTTTCATTCGAATCTTTTTCCTTGATTTAATTCCCCTTTTTGGTCTATAAGAGAGGATTGCCAATTCTATTAAGTTTAGGATTCTTATATCTCTAGTTATTTAGAGTATTATAAATATTAAGAGTCCAAATGCTCTACAATTCACAATTCTTCTTTTCCCCTCATTTTTTGGTTCAAGAGAAAGAAAATCGCAAAGCAAGGAACTAAGGTAGGAGGCATGACCATCCAAAGGGTCGAACCCTTGGGGTTCTTCCACTCTTTTTGTAATTTTGACTTTTTTTTTCTTCTTTTCTTATGTAATTGCACAATTTTTTTGTATTTGAATATTTTTTTTATGGTTATTTTTTCTAATTATTATTATTATTATTTTATTTTCTTTTTCTTTTTCAAGTGTTTCCAATATATTCCCAAGCCTTTTCCAAGACTCTTCATCTTAAAGGGACTTTGGCTTTTCATATTTCTTTTTCATAGACAACAACCCCCTAGGAGTCTAGCCCTAAGGGGCGGGTAAACCCTAGGGGACTTTTTTTTATGGATAATAACCCCCTAGGCTAAGAGCCAAACCCTAGGGGGTAGGCGAACCCTAGGGGACTCCTTTTTTTTTTCAATATTCGAACTTTTCTTTTCAGGTACCTTTCATCTCTTTCCCGAGCCAAGTCTACTCATCGAGCATCAGACTTGATTTCTACTAGTGATTGTCAAAGAGAGTTTTTTTTTCCTCCAAGGCACCTTAATGTGATCGGGTTTTATCATGGTAAAGAGCTTATTTTCTATGTACTTTCTTTCCCATAAGTTTCTTATGTTAATTGTTCGTTTTCACGTTGGGTTCACCATTGCAAGCTAGTTTCAAAGACCATTCTATAGATCTAAAAGTTGTCACATTGCCCATTTCCCTCAAGTATTTGGGAAGAGCTCATTTTTTCAGGAATCGTGATATTTTTTAGGATCGAGCCCAGAATTATGAACAACATTTCTTTCCTCACCCTAACAAGGAGGGTCTTTGTCTCTATGCCTCAACATCCAACAGTTAAGACAGTTATCCCCGTGCCTTTAACATTCCCCGTATGTGCATCGAAATACAAGAATACCCATATAGTCCGATTCGCTTTCAGTTGACTCTTCCATTCGACTTCAAGGATAGAAACATTGGACTGAGGAGATTCTGAAAAACCTTGAACATGTGAGATTGCTCGAGTGCGCCGTCATCTTACAATGCATTCATTTGTGTAAGGATCTCTGTATTCATCAAGACCAATACGTGTTTCACATTTTAGTTTCTCGCTGAACTTCATCAACTTCCACCTTCATCACGGCATGGGGAGAGTTTACCCCTACCCTGGAAGATGTTTGGTGTGCTGTCGTAGACACCCAAAAATAAAATCTTACTTTGAAAAAATATTTAATATAGTAGTGCAAGTAAAAGTCGATCCCACGGAGAATGATTAATTTAATTTTATGTTTTGTAAACCAAAATTGGGGGGAGGGGGTTTAATTAAAAGAAATAATTTAAATAAAATAAATATACAAGTAATTTAATGAAATAAATAAGAAGAAAAAATCTTGATTTAAGATAACATCTACCATCAAGAATTTATAACTGATCATTAATGCAAGAATAACTCAATTTATATTTTAAATATTCAATGTGGAATAATTACTCCCATTTGAATGGTTTTCTTATCTCTCCTTATTTTTAATTAAGCAGAAACAAGAGATCCAAATAACATTTACTACTAAATAACCTCCAACAAGCGCTAAAGATTTAACCTAGTAGTAGCTTTAAGAAATAGAGAAATCGTTGAACTAAATAACACAAGACAAGCATTTGTATTTAATTTAGATGAATCTTCTTCCTAAGATAAAATAATTTTTTGATCTATAAAATAATGATTAAACTTAATTGACTCACAAATAGCAGTAGATTAGTGTAAATAATAAACTAGTATGAATCCTAACAATTAAACAAATCAATCATAAAATTAAATATAGAAGAATCCGCAATACTCAAAAATATAAACTAAATAATTAAAATAAATTAGATCTCACAGTGTATAAATCTTGATGACTTCAATCATTTAAACCAAAAAAATAATAATTTAGCTATATATAACCATAAAAAGCACCAAAGAATTAAGAGAGAGTTTTCTAGTAAAAAGTTATATCCTCAATTGTATCTCAACCCCTCTATTTATAGGCTACATAATTTATCCTAACCCTAATAGGATTTATAATTTTCAAACCGTAATAGAATTTAAAATACAAAAATATAAAAATATAAAAATATTATTTATTTTCCTATTCCAAATTGCAATTGGATTTATTTAAATCTTTACTTCGTAGCTGGCCCACACGGATTGCAACAAGTTGCTGAATCTTGCCAAGTTACAGTTGCAGTGACCACAGCAAATAAGAAAAGCTACAGCCGTACGCATTTTTTCCTTTTTCTTTGACAGGTCCAGCGCATTACGCGTATTTCTTTAAAAAGCTCGACTGCGCATGGCACGCGATCATTTACTCCAGCTGCTACACCAAGAATGACATCGTGTGTTGTGGCAGCTGCTCCCTCATCGCGCAAGGCGCGACTGACTTCTTTTCAGATTATTTACAACTTTGCCCCTTACAGCTTAATTCCTACAAAATTAAATATAAATTAAATAAAAATAATATAAAAATAATAAAAATGCATAAAATTAAATAAATTACCTAAAACACTAAAAATATTTAAAAACTCACTAATAATTAAGCATAAAATACCTAATAAATAGATATAAAATCGACTTATCAAATACCCCCACACTTAAATCTTTGTTTGTCCTCAAACAAAGTAAGATTAAAAATTAAAACTCTACTATATAAATCAATTAAACCGACTGACTTACCAGAGCAACAAATGAATATGAATTTAACATTAGCCTCAAAGATTTTTTAAATGATAACTCAAAGAAAATTTCAAAACTATGCAAAATCTAGAACTTCAACATATTTATTAATCTTACTCTACTCAAAACCTTTTGTGCGTGTGTGAATCCAAATGCACCAAACTAATCAAAACTCAGATAAGTTTAGGTTATTAATTACCTTATAAAAGATATATAATAAAACTCAATACACTTATTTTTCACATCACTATTTGTTAAGATAGACAAATATATACCAGAAGATCAAAATGTTTCAAATAATTAGGCACACTAGGATTATTAATATCAGTATTTTAAATATTTTTTTTATTTTTTTGCCTTTTAATGGGTGCATTTTATACTCCATCCCATTCTTTTTCTTTTTTCTTATCCTCGGTGAGTGCATTTTATCTCCATCTCATTTTTTCATATGTTTATAAGTTAGTGCGTTTTATGCTCCATTTCAACCCACCACAAGATTTTTCAATTTAATAACCCTAGAAAAATTACCTAAATCATATCTCTCAAATGATATTTTGCCTTATATTTCACTTCAAGTAATGATCAAATAAGATAAAGAATTCAAAAATATCTTCTATAAGCATTTAACCGTATAAACTCTTTAAATTAAAATTAGCTCAAACAAATTGATATAAGTGCATATAAATAAAGGATCTCAAACAAAGTAACCAACAAATAATTAAAATTTAGACTGAGCAAAAATATATCCATTTTTCAAAAGTTATTAAATCAAAATCAAAATTTGTATCATTGGCCAAAAATCTAATCCAATTAACTCATTACTCAAGTGACTCATCCTAAAAATAAAATAAAATAAAATAAAATAATTAAAAAACTACCCCATTTTCGTTGGAAACACGGTTACACTTAACATGTGCAATAAGTCTTTAAAACCCAAGTGGACGAGTTTTGTCTCGTGAGGATTTGCAGTGAATATACCCACAAAATTCAAAAATTTCAAAAAAATTAAAAATTGCCTAAATTTTTTAAAATATGACCTAAAAATAACAAAAATCTTAAATTTCTTCCCCCACATTGAACACATACATTGTCCCTAATATAAAGTAAAATGCAAAGAAAAAAACACAAATAACTAAAATAAAAAGAAAAAAAATTATACTCCCATTGAGTTGCCTCCCAAGCAGCGCCTTTGTTTATTGTCATTGACTCGACAACAAGCTTAAACATCACATTACTTCAATTTCATGAATTTTGAGTACCGCATTCATCACGTTATCTTTTATAGGTAGATTCAATCTCCCTTGGATTCGACATGAATGTTCGACTCCCTTTTCAAGTAATAAATATTTGAGATGATTAGGAAGATTCTTTAAATTTAGAATGGAATCCTACAAAACAAAAGATAAAAATTTGTTATGAGTAACAGACAATGGAATAAAAATAATTACATTATTATCTAAAATCACTGGCAAAAAATTTAATGGAGTTTCAGCCTACTTCAAATCTTGTTTCAGCCTCCTTCAAATCTTGTTTCAACTTAATTTTTTTCTTCTTCCTCGAACTCCAAATTGTTAGAAATTGCAATCTCTAAATTTTCCTTGTTTATTTCCCCAAAAAATTTCTCCACCTTAGGCATGTCATCATCAAAAATAATTTCATCCTCTATATTGACAATGCCCGCTTCATTGATGTTGTTTACTTTTTCTTGCTTCGGCGGTGGAGGGACTGTCTTTTCTAGATCTTCTACATTGTTACCACTTCTTAACACTTGTGCACTTGTATTCTCCGTTGGATTATCCACCGTTTGAGAATGTACATGCTCAGAACTTTGCTCCTCCAATTGATTGATTGAGATTTATCCCATTTGAGTACCCAAACGCTAAATAATTGCATTATTTTCCTGAATACTGGCCCTCATGTCTTGTTGAAATTGCAAAGTATCATGTTGAAATTGCAAATTATTAGTTTCAATTAATTTAATCATATCCTCTAAAGACATATCAGAATTAAATGATTGGCCCTGTTGTGATTGTAAAGTGTTAGCGGTAAGTTGTTTAATCATATCCTCTAAAGACATATCAGAATTAGATAATTGGTCCTGTTGTTGTTGGAGATATGGCTGCCTGTATTGTCGATAACTTGAAAAGTTTTGACTTGTGGGTGGATTCATTTGTGGATTCCCATAGCCAAAATTATGATGATCCATCTATCCTGAATTATACTTGTATGAATATGGATCATATCTCCTTTGCGGTTGACCGAGAAAACCACCAGTTGTATTTAATCATTTATAAGACTCCTCTTAAAGAATGGGGCACATATTAGCTGGATGTCCTACCACTGAACAAATCCTACAAGCTTCCACTAGTTGCGTATTACCTACAACCATTTGATAAACAAGAGAAGTTAGATTATCAAGTTGTTGCTTAAGTAAAGAAATTTCTACCTCATTAACATAATCAACCATGGCTTCCATCATTAATCTGTACAACTCAATTAAACTATGAAAAATTAGAAAAAATAAAATCTAAGAAAAATTACTAAATTAAAATAAAGTTTACAAAAACACACAAATAAATTAGAATCAGTCCTCGATAACGGCGCCAAAATTTGGTGTGCTGTCGTAGGCACCCAAAAATAAAATCTTACTTTGAAAAAATATTAATGTAGTAGTGCAAGTAAGAGTCGATCCAATAGAGAATGATTTATTTAATTTTATGTTTTGTAAACCAGAATTAGGGGGGTTTTAATAAAAAAAAAATAATTTAAATAAAATTAACTAAAATAAATATGCAAGTAATTTAATGAAATAAATAAAAAGAAAAAGTCTTGGTTTAAGCTCACATCCGCCATCAAGAATTTACAACTGATCATTGACACAAGAATAACTCAATTTATATTTTTCGCCATTTCCTTACGTGTTGTCAATCTGTCCTTGCTTAGTCATCGGAGAAGAAAAACTATTGCCTGACGCTTCCTCAACAATTGGTTGATCAAGATCCACCTGTCTCCCCACAAACTCTGGTGAAGTAGTACTTATTATCGGTGAAACTCTTCCTGTAGCTCTCCCACTCCGGGTCATGGGTATACCCTTCACAAATTCTCACCTCCCCAATGCAGTAGCCAAAATAATGTAGCTACAAAAATTGTGTACCTTGCTAGGGTTAGGGTTCGTAGTTATGGTGGAGACGAGAAACCTGCAAAAGATACAGAATCGATTGAAAGATTGGAGAGGGGAGAAGAACCGGTGAACAACTACCAGAGTAACACGTGGTAGAACTCTCTGAATCACAGCTTAACCACTACTGTCCGAAAGCTATGACAAGTGTTTCGAGTGAATTCAAGATTAGCAATGCTAACACTTTCGTTTACTCGATTCAGAGTCGGTCACAAGTTCTCAATTCCTTCCAATTTATTCTTTGTTTTTAAAGAGAGAGAGAGAACTTAGATGGCCAAAGTTCTCTAAATGCCCAAAAGTCCCTTGTGACACCCAGGATTTTTGAAATAATTTACAAATAAGAATTATGATGAATTAAGTAAAGGTTAGCATTTAAAACCAAGTGTTAAATAATAGAAGGTATTAAGAAATGAATTATGAAATGTGAAGAAGATTTATATGAATTAAGAAGAGGACAATGAAGGTGCAAAGTATGAAATAAGTAGATTAAGTAAGGTTACGTAAAAAACAATCTTGATAAGTATATCAAGAAATGAATTAAGGTATTATTAATAAAATTTTAGAGAATTGTAAAATGCAATATTACAAAGGAATTATGAATTGAAATAAGAGTGGAATATTCTGACAGTTATGACAATTATGGTACTATTCCTGTAAGTTACGGATATTAAAGAAGTAAAATAGGATTATTATGGAATTAATTGTTATTCATCAAGATAAAGGTATTACAAGATGCTATAAATAAAATACGTATAAATATTACGGTAATTATGATTCCGAGGACGAAATCCTGTTAAGGGGGGAAGAATGTGAGGATCCGAATTTCAGGATTCCTTTAATAATATTGAATAAGAATTAATTGATAAAAAAATATCAAGGTTGTTTAAGTTAATTATTATTTTAAGTAATTTAAAGTGTTTGAAGGGATTTAATTAGTAAATTAAATTTGTACAAAGATGGTGATGAATTATGTGAATTTAAAATAATTGAAAAGTAAATAAATTATGTAAATACAATTTATGAAGAATAAAAGAAATTTCAGGTAAATGTACAATAAATTGTACAATTTAATTATTGTGGAAGTACAGAAATTATGATTCTAAAGGAGGTTATGTGATAATGTAAATGCATGAATTAAATATGTATATATTTATATATATACATTTGTATATATGTGTGTTATGTTTAATTGATAATTATAAATGTTATTAATTATGGAAAATAAAGGGATTAATAATTAAATTAATCCAATTTTAAATGGAAAATTTATGAGGGAGTTGTAATAATATAATTATGGATTTTAGATTTTATTAAGAATGGTGGAGAAAGTTTAGAATTTATAAAGAAGAGATGTAATTATATAAATTATATAATAATAATTATATAATTTATATAAGAAAATTAAAGTGAAATATGAGAAAAATAATAATTATATAAATTATATAAGAATAATTATGTAATTTATATAAGGTAATTATATGGAATAAAGTTAGAGGAAATTAAGAAATTATTTCAAAGGAGAATGTAATTATATAAATTATATAATATTAAATTATATAATTTATATATATAAAGAAGTTAATGTGAGTATTAAAGAAATTGAATAATAAATAAGAAAAAAAAATAATGTTTTAAGTTAATAAAAATTATGGTTATGTATAATGGAATTATTATGACTTTTATGAAAGATAATATTTCGGAAACGTGAACATGTTAATGTAACATGTTGTCCAAGTAACGAAGTGAAAAAATTATGAAAAATAATTTGTATATGTCCTATGAATTATTTTATGATTTTTGGAAGTATAAATTACCTCATATAATTACATACATGTCATTATGCGTGTACAAAATTTGTCAAGAAAGATACCCAAAAAGGGTATGAAAATTATTCATAAATCATATTATGATTTTTGGTAAATTAAAATAAATATTTTATATTTATTATATAAAATATTTATTACACGTAATAATTACGTAATGTATTTAATTAATTGATTTACATACAAAATTTGGAATTTTCGAGAGAGTCTAAGTCGGTTGCAGGCGTGGATTAAGTCGGTGGCAAGTATATTTTATTTCAACATTGGTTAAGACTTTTGGGTTATAAAAGAAAAGGAAAAGGAAAGCAAAGGAAAGAAAGAAAAAAAAAAAAAAAAAAAAAACATAACAACTCTTCTTCTCTCTTTGCTTTCCATCCGAACACCACCACCCGCCGCCACCATGCCACCCAACACCGCCATAGCCACCAAAGGGAGGAAATACCAAGCTTCAAGGAAAGATTTTTGAGTTTTTGAAAGGTATAAATCAATTTATTGGATTTAATTGTGTATTTATGGTATTAATTAAATTTTTGAAAAAATAGAAAATAATTAGCATAATTATTCTAAATAATTTTTAGATGTATACTTATGAATTTCATGATTTTTTTGGAGTTATTTTGTGGTGAAAAAATGGTTTAAAAATGGTGAATGTTGGAAGTTGATACACTGTTCACGCTGAAAGAGAAGGAAGAACAGTGGCCCGCGCATGGCGCGGGCGTATTTGCGGTAACAGGCGACGAAACGGCGTCGTTTTGGAACCAAGGAGACGGGCCGCGCCTTGCGCGGCTGAAGTTTCCGGAAAAGGGGGGCCAAACGACGTCGTTCTGTGATGACGCAAGAATGACGCGCGCCATGCGCGGCCTACGCGCTATGAAATTACGAAAGCGCCCCTGGCCTTTCCGGCTAATACCAAACGTGTCCTAGACCCACTGAAATTACGGAAATGCCCCTGGGCTTTCCAGCAAATACCGAATGAGTCCCTAGAAGTGCGATAATGACAGAAATGCCCCTGGACTTTCCAGAAAATTCCGGTTATGTCCCTAGGGCCCGAAAATTACCAAAATGCCCCCAGAATCAGATTTTTAATTAAATAAATGTTTAAAAATTATTTAAAAATCATAGAAAATTATAGAAAAATACTAAAAATATAGAAATGATGTTTGGGCATTAAATTTAATATTTTTGTAAAAATATTAAATATTGGGGATTAATATTTAAATATTAATCTAATGAGTTTAGAGGTTAGAAAATGAATAAATGAAAATCCGGACAACCGAATATGCTAAAAGTTACTCGATGAGCCGGGTTGTCCGTAGGGAGGGTATTAAATATTAAGATATGCTAATATTTTAAGGAATGAGGTTATTATAGTTGGCCATATAAATTAATAATTGGCCTAGAGATGATATTAATTAAGTAAATTAATATCATAAAGAGATAAATAATTATTATTTGATGATTTTATGATCATAGGTTGATCGAGTTAAGAGTTTGAGATAACAATTTAAATAACTGGACGCCAGGCAAGTTCTTCAGTCCCTTTTTATGTTAAATGTTGGAATGTTATGATATGTAATTCTTGTTTTAACTGCATACAAATTATGTGTTATGTGATACGTGATTAATATGACCACAAGGTGTATTCTGTGCAACGATATGAATATATATGAGATATATTGCTATAGTAGAAGCACAAGCACATGATGTATGACACACACCAAGCATGATAAGGTATGTGTTACGTGAAGTATAACTGTTGAACTTGCTGAGCCGTTGTGCTCATTACTTGCTCAATAAACGTTTTGCAGGAAAGAAAGAATTTCAATAATATCAGATTATGTAGAGACGAATTTTCCTAAGAGGTTGTGAACATTATATGTTTATATTATGATTTAATGTGAATAATTTGTCAAGATTACATGAATATTTTGTATATACATATAGGGTGGATCCGGATAGGACGAGTTGTATTAAATTGTGAACTGTGAATGTTCAAATTAATTCTTACGTGAGAAATTATTACACGTTTGATTATGAACGATGAAACAAAGAAAATTAGTATGGATACGAACAATATTAAGTTTGAATTTTGAGATTTATGATGGGTGTAAAAGAAAGAAAAAGTAAAGGTTGCGATCCATGGGACTAGGATCTAAATGTAAGGATTTTAAATATCCAAATGTTTTAATACAATGATTAAGTTGAGAAAAAGAAAAATTTATACCGAAAATTTGGTAATTGATGATATATAAATTAAATAATAGATCAATTTAGGTGATGAAAGATTTATTAACGGACCGAAATTTGGACGTAATGAAAATAAGGTTTATTAAATATAAGATTTAAGGGAATAAAGTGGGTCGAATTTCGGGACCGTTACATCCCTTCACTGGTCAAGTGAAGGGGTATTTATAGGCTCCAGCTCATTTGTCGGCACATGTCAAAAGGAGAAATTTCATAAATACCTTCAATGATAGGAAAATTCCCAAAATACCCTGAGTTACCCAGGTAGTGACCAAATAATCCAATTCTTCTAACCACCAATTCAATTCATCAACCGATTCCCAACCACAAGTTATTCTCATGAGCTTTTTGCCTCGGGACTCATGACAACACCTCTTAAATTGTAACTTTAAGGTTGCATAATATTAAGTCTATAAAGCTAGAATAAAATTAATTTTATTGTCAAATAAGCTAAAGAAACGCATCATGGAACGGGAAAAGACCTCCCCCAAGAGGGCGAACCCTAGGGGGGCCGCTTCCAATCAGATGTATTTTTTTCAATTTACGCTTTTTTGATTGGTTCTTTGTCCATTTCTTTTGATTCTTATTTCTATGAGAAGTTTATCTTGTAATATATGAGTTAGGAAAGGCTTTTCTTAAACCTTCATAAGTCTTCTTAATTTTAGATTCATTATTTATTCTTTGCACCACTTAAAACTTATCTAGGATGAAATTCGGGAAACAAAACACTAAACATCCCCTAAGTGACTCACCCCTAGGGGCGAACCCTAGGGAGGTTTGTTCCGTCTTTTTCGGTCTTTATTTGTTCGTTGTCCGTTTGTTCGTTATCCGTTATTCATTATTTTATATTTTAGGTCATTCAATGTGAACCCTAATTTTATTCATGGGCTCACAGATTTGTAAAAAAAAAATTAAAATCATTATATCGCTTGTTTCCACCGCATTGTACAATTAGATTGTATGTATGCCATATTTTTGTAAACTAACATGGTAAGCCTTGACAACTTCTCAGATGAGCTCGAGAGAATATGAGTAGTCGGACAATATCTTTGGGAATACTCTTATCTTCAAACAGTTTTTTGAGGCTTAACTTCAGACTTAACAATCTCCTCAGTTTTAATTTATTTTTCTTTCCACAATTTATTTTTCTTTGGGTTTTCTTTAGCACATGGACCAAATCCTTTTTCACAGAAAAAATTTATAAATATTTTCGATTATAGCATCGCATGGAATATTCACGTGAAGGTTATAAGTACATAGTATGTGGCGTTATTTTACTAACTAGTAGTGTCAGAGTTAGTTATGTGGGCAGCATGCATATAAGATAGTAGTAATTTTTTTTACGTGGCATAATTTTACAAATATATCAGTAATTACCACGTTATAATAGGAGTAAAGTTATTTCTTTTTGCCCAAGAACTCTCAAGTATATAACCTCGCTTGTGGGTTAATTAAAGGGACTCTTTGTTTTGTTTTGGATAATATTGAATTGAGCACTAGAGATTTCCCTGTGCTTCCTAGGATTTTTCTCTTGTTTCCTGGGAGTTTCTAATTTACATTATTTTGAGTTATGTATTTTAAAATCGAAATGCATATGATCAAATTAAATAAGACTTGACAGTAATTTCATGATTGAATTGTACGGTAACTATTCACGGAATAGGTTCTTTGTGATCGAATGTTGATATTCATATTATTCGAAAGGTCATGAGCTACTAATTAAGGGGTTTTACCCTTATTGTAGAATAAATAAGTATTTATTTATAAATAAATTAAAGGAGTTTAATTTATTATTATAAATAATATTATAATGGTTTTAATTTATTTATTCTAAAACAAATATAATATTGAACCTAAAGGGTCACACCTTAAACGAGAAATATTTATTTTAGAGATAAATGGCATAATAGTAATAATAAATTAAGTATATTTAATTTATACTATGGTGATAAAATAAATTAAATAGCTTAATATCTATAATTAAGTATTTTGAAAATCCTAATTATAAACTAATAAGAGGAATCTTATTATTATTATTATTATTATTATTATTATTATTATTATTATTATTATTATTATTATTATTATTATTATTATTATTAATTAATTAATTAAGTTACTAAATGGTTTAAAAATTATAATTATTGTAATAATTAATTTAGTTCCTAATTAGACTAGGAATTAAATTAAAAGTCTATTCCTAAAGAGTTTAGGAGAGTTGAGTAAGTCTATAAATAAGAGCGGTCTTATTATAGATAGGGTTGTTGGAAGTCAAAATTTGGTGTGATGTCGCAAGCACCCAAAAATAAAATCTTACTTTGGAAAAATAGTAATGTAGTAGTGTAAGTAAGAGTCGATCCCACAGAGAATGATTAATTTAATTTTATGTTTTGTAAACTAAAATTTGGGGGTTTTTAATTAAAGAAATAATTTAAATAAAACTAACTAAAATAATTATGCAAGAAATAAATAAAAATAAAAAGCCTTGGTTTAAGTCAAAATCCACCATCAAGAATTTACAACTGATCACTGATGCAAAATAAATCAATTAATATTTTGAAGATTCACCGAAGAAAGAACTACTCGCAGGTGGAATAATTTTTCTCCTCCCTCCTTAATTTTAGATAAGTAGAGCCACGTGGTCTAAATACCCTTACTATTAAACAACCCCCGACACGTGTTAAAGATTTAATTTAATAGCAGCATAAATAATTAGAGAGATCGTTGAACTAAACAACACAAGCCACGTGTTTGCATTTAATTTAAATGAATATTCTTCCTAAGATAAAATAATCTTTTGATCTGCAAAACAATTATTAAACTTAGTTGCTTCACAAATAGCAGTAGATTAATATGAATAATAAACTAGTAGTACTCCTAGCAATTAAACAAATCAATCATAAAATTAAGCATAGAAGAATATTCAATAATCAAAATATAAATTGAACAATTAAAATAAATTAGATCTCACAGTGTATAAATCTTGATGGCTTCAATCACTTAAACCAAGAAAAATAATTTAGCTACTCATAATTGTAGAGAGCATCAAAGAATAGAAGAAAGAATTTTTATTCTAAAGAGAGTTGTTTTCTACAATGTGTCTCAAGTCCTCTATTTATAGGCTCCAAAATCTTCCTAAACCTAGTTGGAATTACTCTTGCCAAACCCTAATAAGATTTAAAATACAAATAAAAATAAAAGAAAAGTAAAATAATTATTTTCCTAACCCTAATTGGAAGTAAAATCCAATTTGGAATAAAAAATGAGCAAAATTCGCGAAATAATCTGATTTGGGAGAATTAACGCGCCAAACAAATGCGTCCTTCGCTACAGTAACCGTCCGCGTCATCCGCCCGCGCGCATTACGCGAAACTGGAACTAAAACGACGTCATTTTGTTCCCGTTCTTGTGACTATTCACGACACAGCGCGCATTGCGCGGAAGTTCTGATTAAACGACGTCGTTTCGCTGCTCGACAATTCATCCGCGCGCATTGCGCGAGGGTCTCTTTTTCCGAAAATTATAGAAATGCCACCGGTGCTGGTTAATTACCATTTTAGCCTCAGAGTCTTGCGGAATTTGCAGATTTGCCCTCCAAAGCTTATTTTTCCTACAAAATCAAATATAAAATAAATAAAAATAATATAAAAATACTAAAAATCCTAAAAATTCATAATAATAAATAAAACACCTAAAATACTAAAAATAAATAAAAACACATAAATAAATAAAATATAAAATTACTATAAAATTACCTAAATTAACATAAATTAACTAAAATCCTATACAACCTATTAAAATCAAAATAAACTAAATAATTAAACATTTAAGCACACAATAAATATAAAAACTAAATATTAGGGAATAAAAATAGCATATAATTTAACCCTATCAATTATTAGAGAATACTTACAAATTCTCTACTTCTAAAGAGTTAAATAGAGAGAGAACTAGGGTTAGCCACCTAAGGTCTGGAATAATCTAAATTCTACTTCTTCAATTGATATCCTCTTGGTGGATTACCTTTAGAGTGTTGCACACTTGAATAGCAAGCGTTTAATCGATGGATTTGAAGGAGAACGTGAAAAATCAAAGGATGTCAACTTGTAGCTAATTAAGAGTTGATTCATCTAAATTATATCTCTTCTTTTTCTTGAATTAATATTATCGCATAAAGGTAGATCTATGATTGGATGTTTCAAAAAATATTAAATCTGATTCCGTTGCGTTAAATCAATTTGATTGTATGTGTATATTTTTTTGCAAACCAACAAATGAATATCTATTGGAGACTAGATATTTATCAAAATTAAGCTCAGGAACAAAAAGAAGAGGTGAACACAAGACTTTGAAGAGATGGAGGTATATGCAAGAAATTCAAGATTTTATGGGAATCCAAACAAGGTAACAAGGAAGAAACTGAAAGCTCATAGCAAAAAAAGGGAGAGGAAAGATGTCTACTACTATTGTAAATGATTCTATATTAGATGGAGATTTCACAAGAAAGAATAAGATTGCGTGGAATACTATGAAAAATGGGCGTGATTCGGGAATAATTGGAAGCAACAAAGTTCAATAGGAAAAGGCTTAAAAACCTAAAGGAAATTTTCAATTAATTTTGAAAATTTTCTTCAAGATTGTAACAATGATTTTATTGTCCTGTAATATTATAGGTAGGGGAGTAAGAAGTGTGGAAAAATAAAGGAAGTTGAATATGAAAATGGGTTAGAAATCATTAGTGAGGACTTTTGATGATGTCGAATTTATATATGCTCCAGTTGAGGGGCTGCTATTTGGTGGACTGTTATCCGCATGGGATAAAGAAAATTTAGGCTTGAAGGTTCAAAAACAACAAGAAGACGAATATCAATCTTAGGAGAGTGTGTCAAATTGAAGCAAAATTTTTAATTCTCACTATGTATGCTCCATAAGATATGGAAGGAAAGAGGGACCAATTAAGAGAAATTTTGACTAATTTCAAAAAAAGTATGTTGTCTTATGGTGTTATTGGTGATTTCATCTCAGTAAGAGATCACAATCAAAGGGAATGATGTATTTTTTGATAGTAGGAGCAGTAAGTTGTTTAATTAAGAGAAGTACAAATGGTTGGTAATTAAATAATTCATTAATAATTGGTTGAAACAAAAGGGTTTTATAATGTTGTGAGAATTGGTGGAATTCTTTTGAATTGGATGGATACTTGGATAGGCTAGATTCACTTTAACTACTAAGCTGAAATTACTAAAAGTATAGGTTAAAAAGTGGAACATTGTAGTTTATGGGCAAGCTGAATGCAAAGGTAAAGGTAAGTGAAGAAGATGTTCACAAATGGAGGGCTATAGAAGATGAGAAGACTTATGAATGCGGTGTAGATCAAACTAGAGGAACTGTAGCAAATATGAAGATTGTAAAGAGATAAGGAAATACACTACGGGATAATTTTGACGAAATTATTTCTGACGAAAAAGATTCGGTCGAAACTATATTAATTTCGATTGATAAATGTGTCAAAAAAAAAATCTATCAAAACTACATTATTTCTAATAAAATTCTGTCAAAAATATCCCTCAAAATGGCGTTAAGCTTTCACATTAGCGCCCCCTATAAATTAGACGGAAAGTAATGTAGTTCTGACGAAATTCTCGTCGGATATATAATAACTAGTAATTGCATTGCTCGTGCCTGAAGGCATGAAGTAACGAAAAATTAGATTAAAATTCAAAAAATACTACATTACTTAAAGACGCTTTACAACCTAAAATAACTTAAAATCATATATAACAATTATCATAATTCACAATACCACCACAATAATTATTATTATTGTTATTATTATTGTTATTTTTGTTTTTGTTGTTGTTGTTGTTGTTGTTGTTGTTGTTTTTAATATTATTATTATTATTATTATTATTGTTATTATTATTATTAGTATTATTATTATTATTATTATTATTATTATTATTATTATTATTATTATTATTATTATTATTATTATTATTATTATTATTTGTTGATCATTGAATGGTTAAATTTGATGATAAGAAATAACGTACAAGGGCTGTATTAGATAAGATCAAAACTGTTAGGTTGATCTCTTGATAATTGTATAAAAGTCTTTTGTGTTGTACTAAGACTTAGATAGATCAAAACTGTTAGGTTGATCTGTTGGTGTAATAAAATCGTAGAATAAACTCTACGATTTGAACAGACTCTACGATCAAGGCAACCAATCGTAGAATTGACTCTACGATTGTGGTCCAGAAGACTCTACGACCAAACCGACTATGTTCTTAACGAGAAACCTTACATCGAACTCTACGATCAACAGTCTAACAGTTGAGTAAACTCTACGATGATAAGTAAGAGATGATCCTTTACAGATCAATCACATCAGCAATGATATTCATAGAGTTGATCACATAAGGTCGTTAAGCAAATAAAGCAAGAGACATCACGACTCTTAGATCAGGAGCTATTCTATTCAAGCATTCAATCTTCATTGAAGTAATCAAAAAGGAAGCCTCTGCAAATCGATCAAAGTCAGAAAAGTCAGGGGTCTGACTTAAGCGCACAATGGAACAGAAAGAAGACTTTCAAGGCAGAAAAGTCAGAGGACTGTGTCCTATCAGTCCTATAGTTTGGAAGGACCAAACGACTCTATGAAAGTTGGTGGGAACCTACGACTGACATATCTGTCCCAAAGAAAAAAAAAAGAAAAAAAAACAACCTTCCATGAACCAACATGTCAGATCAAATTAAAATCTCATCAGAGCTTTAATGAGCTATATTAATATAATATACAGCAGCTCTCCTCTATGAGGTAACGGAAAGAAATACAAGCTCAAGCAGATGGTCCCACGGAAAGAAAAACAAGCTCAAGCAGATGATCCAACAGGAAGAAGAATGAAGCACTAACTTCTTAAATACTAAGATTAGCAAGACAAAAAAAAAAAAAGAGGACACACAGAAAGAAGAATATACGCAAGAAGTGAAAAAGATCAAACTGATAAGAAAGCTTGCATTGCTACTAAGTCCTTGGAAAACTCAAGCTAATAAGCAACTTAGTTGTACATTCAAATATACATCTCTCCTGAAGAGTTCTTTGTGAACTAGTGTATCCAAGTCTGTAAAACTTGTAAAGTTCTTTGTGAACCTAAGTTCCAAGACTGCGGGTCTTGAAGGAATCTTAGTGATTCAGATATTATAAAAGTATCCTTAGTGGATTTGTTGCTGGAAGAGCAGAACAGTGGAGTAGGAGTCTTGTGTGCTCTGAACCACTTAAAACCCAGAGTCTTTCTTATTGTGTCTTTCATTTGCTATATCTGCCATATAATTGCTTGTTGAATTATTACTCTAACATATCAAGAAAAGGATAACTAAATCATATTTCGCTGTGTTAAACTTTTTGTTTAAGAATTAATTAAGTAAGATTTTTTTTAAATAAAAGAAATTTTTAAAAGAATCTATTCAACCCCCCCCCCCCCCCTTCTAGATTTCTATCGTGTCATTGGGAACTAACAATTGGTATCAGAGCAGGTTCTCACATCTAAAGCCTTACAAGCTTGAGTAGATCAAATGGCACTCAACAAGAACGGATCTGAACTCGGTGGAGGTAACAGACCACCTATGTGTAATAAAGAAAAATTTGCTAACTGGAAAGTTCGTATGCAGGCTTACATGGATGCTATAGATGATGAACTGTTCGAGACAGTGCTAAATGGGCCGATCATACCAATGAAACTTGCACTATCAACTGAAGATCCAAGCAAGCTAGTAGCAAAGAAAAGAGACGAATGGACAGACAATGAAAAGAAGGATGTTCAAATAGACAAAAGGGCTAAGAACATCTTATTTCAATCTCTGGATGATGATCTATTTGAGAACGTTGTCAACTGTAAGACAACTCAAGAAGTATGGAAAACTCTGTTGATCATGCATGAAGGAACAGAAGAAGTCAGAGAAAATAAGCAACCACTGCTTGTTCAGCAGTATGAGATGTTCACCCACATCTCAGGTGAAAACATTACAACCACCTACGAGAGATTTAACTTGCTACTAAACTCTCTCAGATCTTATGGAAAAATCTATCCAAACAGAGATCTTATCATTAAATTCATGAGATCTTTGCCAAGCAAATGGGATGCCAAAACCACAGCCATCCGGGAGTCAAAGAATCTGCACGAGATGACTGTACAGTAGTTATATGGAAATCTTCTCACCTATGAGCTGGAGCTAAATCAAAGAGCAGAGAATCTATCTGGGGAAAGAAAGAAGGAGAAAACATTGCTCTTAAAGCCTCAACCTCAACTCACAGAAGCAATCACAAGGATATCTCTGACTCTGACAAAGATGAATCAAATGATGATGAAGGAGCTGCCATGCTAGTCAGACACTTTAAAAGATTCATCAACAGGAACAGACCTCAGAAGTTCAGAAGCAACAGCAGCAAAGAACAAGCAAATGACCTTTGCTACAATTGCAAAAAGCCAGGTCATTTCATTGTTAAATGTCCAAAACCCTTAAGAGAAGAGCTGAAGAGGGACAAAACGAGAGCAAATCCAAAAAGAGAATTCAAGAGCTTCCACAAACAAAAGAAGAAAGACAAAAGCTTTATAGCTGAAGGCTCCTGGAGTGATTCAGAAGAAGAACTAAATTCTGAGTCAAGTAACGATGAAGAGCCACAGAAGGCCAACTAGTGCTTAATGGAAAATAAAGAAGGAAGCAGCAAAAAGAAATTCATCATAGATGAGGTATTTGATTTCTGCTCTCCTGATTTAAGCATTGATGATCTTAGAAAAGGCATGCATGACTTAATGACAGAATTGCACAAATACATAAAATTGTTTAGAAGGTTATCTAAAGACTACTCTCATCTAAAAGAGGATAAAGAAAAAATAAGCATGGAATTAGAAGCCTCAGTTCAAACTACAAAACTTTACTCTAATCTTGAGACTGAGAATAAAAGACTAAAAGAGATAAATGAGTTGAGCACTCATAAAGAATCCTCACTAGTCTCCAAGATTCAGGAACTAGAAAAGATAATTTTTATGTGGAACAAGTCTAGTTCGTCTATGGACACCCTGATCTCAAGTCAAAGAGATGTGACTGATAGATCAGGATTAGGATTTGAGAATTCATTCTCAAAGCCCAATATGGAGAAGTCAATGGAAATAAATGAAGGTAAATCCTTTAATTTTAATAAAGGAATTGTGTTCATAAAATCCTCAGATTCGATATCTCCCATCCATCCACATTCTGCTAAACCTATAATCATTTTTAACAATAAAACTCACACAGGTCTTGGATTCAGAAAATTGAAAAATAAGTCAAGCAAAACTCACTCCACGAATCATGAGAATCGCAGAGTAATATGGAAGCAGAATGTAGATCAGCAAAAGACTATGAGAAATCATAATCCATACAAGTCCTGGAGGAACAAGAAGTCACAAATACATACATATCATCATCAATATCATATCAATCATAGGCACCATCATAAAAACGATAAATATTTGTTAAGATATCATAGAATGCAAGGATCTAAAATCAAACAGATTTGGGTCCCAAAAGGTACTAACAAAGCAGGACCCAAACAGATATGGGTACCAAAATGAAGATTGATTTGTTATGCAGGTAAAGAGATCCATCTGGTATCTTGACAATGGATGCTCACGGCACATGACAGGAGATAAGGCTCTTCTATCAGAGTTTAAAGAAAAAGATGGACCTGCTGTTATTTTTGGAGACAACAACGCAGGGAAAACCAGGGGTTATGGCTCAACTGGGAATGGTGCAATATCTTTCAGTAAAGTGGCATATGTTGAGGGACTAAAGCACAACTTGCTAAGTATAAGTCAGCTCTGTGACAAAGGACATCAAGTCACCTTCCTCAACAACCAAAGCCAAGTTAGAGACTTGAATACTAACTCTCTAAAGCTAGAAGGAGTTCGAGAAGGAAATGTCTATGTGGTCAATCTTGCTAAATTAAGTTCAGAACAAACTGTCTGTTTTCTTGCTAAAGCCTCTGAAGATATGTGCTGGCTCTGGCATAGGAGGTTATCTCATCTTAACTTCAAGAGCATTTCAAAGCTTGCCTCCAAAGTTCTAGTAAAAGGATTGCCAAAGTTAAACTTCATTAAAGAAAAACCCTGCAAAGCTTGTCAGTTTGGAAAGCAAACAAAGACGTCATTCCAAAGCAATCAGCAAACTCAAATGATAGGGCTCTTCAACTACTTCACATGAATTTATTCGGACCAGTATCAACGACCAACCTCGGAGGAAAGAGATACTCTCTAGTAGTAGTAGATGACTACACCAGATATACATGGGTATCTTTTCTAAGCTCTAAAGATGAAACCATTTCACATCTTATCAAGCTCTTCAGACTGATCATGAATGAAAAGGGCGAAAAGATCAAGGCCATCAGAAGTGATCATGGACGAGAGTTTGATTTCTCAGATATGGACCTGTTCTGTGAAGAAAATGAAATAAATCACAACTTCTCAGCCCCAAGAACGCCTCAGCAAAATGGAGTAGCAGAAAGGAAGAATAGGACTCTTATTGAAGCAGGAAGAACCCTTTTAGCAGCAACTTATCTCCCTGAATATTTCTGGGCTGAAGCCATCAGTACTGCATGTTACACTCAAAACAGGTCACTCATACACTCAACATTGAAGAAGATTCCGTACGAATTATGGAAAGGAAGAAAGTCAAATATAAGTTATTTCCATGCGTTTGGTTGCATGTGCTACATACTCAACAATGGCAAGAAGCATCTAACCAAATTCCAGCCAAAATCAAATGAAGGAATCTTCCTTGGTTATGCAACAGATAACAGAGCATTTAGAGTGTTCAACAAGGAGTCATTAACTGTTGAAGTCTCCATCCACGTCACATTCGATGAATCAGATCCTGAAAAGAAAAGATCACCATTCAACGAGTCAGCTGACACAAGCTCAACGATCGAAGAACTCAAAATCGTAGAGTCCGACTCTACGACCATAGAACCAGCGACAAAAATCGTTGAGCAAGGAGAGGAAATCGTAGAGCACACCACACCAGACATTGGAACTCTACGATCAGAACCAGAAGCTGAGTTAGAGGAACTCAAACAGGAAGGTACCAGAACAGACGTCCCTAGCAGAATAAAATGGACCAAAGATCACACTCAACATCTAATTATTGGAGATCCAAACACCGGAATCAAGACTAGAGCTGCAACCTCGAATGAATGCTTTTACCTAAGCTTTCTCTCTCAAGAGGAACCCAAGAAGATCGAAGAAGCCTTAGATGATTCAAGTTGGATAGAGGTCATGCAAGAGGAGCTAAATCAATTTGAAAGAAGCAAGGTCTGGAGATTAGTGGCCAGGCCTCAACATAAACCTGTCATTGGCACCAAATGGGTTTTCAGAAATAAGATGGATGAAAATGGTGTGACAACAAGGAACAAAGCAAGACTAGTGGCCAAAGGTTACTCTCAAGAAGAAGGAATTGACTTCGATGAAACATATGCTCCAGTTGCCAGGTTGGAAGCCATAAGGATCTTCCTTGCCCATGCTGCTCACATGAAGTTCAAAGTCTTCCAAATGGATGTCAAGAGTGCTTTTTCTAAATGGGGAACTCTAAGAAGAAGTTTACGTGGAACAACCTCCAGGTTTTATCAATCCAACTTTTTCAAATTATGTTTATAAATTAGATAAAGCACTATATGGTCTAAAACAAGCACATAGAGCATGGTATGAAACCTTAACTAACTTTCTCATTGAAAAGGGATTCACTAGAGGAAGAATATATACCACCTTATTTTTGAGAAAACATAAGGATAAGACACTGCTAGTTCAAATTTATGTAGATGATATCATATTTGGTTCTTCTAATGAAAAATTATGTGAAAGATTTGCCAAGCTTATGCAGAGCAAATTTGAAATGAGCATGATGCGAGAACTCAACTTCTTGGACTACAAGTGAAGCAGACTGATGAAGGCATATTCACTAATCAAGCCAAATAAATCAAAGACTTATTAAAGAAATATAGCATGGAATCTGCATCTATCATGAAGACTCCTATGCCACCTGCCACCAAGCTTGACAAAGATGAAAATGGTAAATCCACTGAAATCACTCAGTGCAGATGTATGATAGGTTCACTATTATATCTTACTGGGAGCTGACCAGATATAATGTTTGCTACATGTATATGTGCTAGATTTCAGGCTAACCCCAAAGAGTCTCATCTATTAGCTGTAAAAAGAATTTTCAAGTATCTTAAAGGAACTCCAAATTTAGGATTATGGTATCCCAAGGAGTCCTCCTTTGATCCTATGGGATACTCAGATGCTGACTATGTAGGTTGCAAAATAGACAGAAAGAGCACAAGTGGAACTTGCCAGATGCTTGGCAACAGACTTGTTTCTTGGTTTAGTAAAAAGCAGAACTCAGTGTTGACATCTACTGCAGAAGTTGAATATATAGCCGCAGGCAGTTACTGTGCACAAATCCTATGGATGAAGACTCAACTTGCAGACTATGGGTTTGAGCTTAATTCTATTCCTATATACTGTGATAATACTAGTGCAATTGCTATAACTCATAATCCTATTATGCACTCAAGAACTAAGCACATAGATATAAGATATCATTTCATCAGGGATCATGTATAAAATGGAAATATATCACTTCACTACATCCCAACTGAAGATCAACTAGCAGATGTATTTACAAAACCTTTAGATGAATCAAGATTTAATAAACTCATAAGTGAGTTAGGAATGCTAAATCTAGACCCTTAATATATATATCATGTTTTTTTTAGATACTAACTCTGCAGGAATAAAAGTGAGCAAGGAAAATAAGTAAAAGACAAAATCGTGAAATACACTCAACGATCGTCAGGCAAAGGATCGTAGAGTACGCTGAAGATCGTAGAGTTCACTCAACGATCGTCAGGCAAAGGATCGTAGAGTACACTGTAGATCGTAGAGATCACTCAACGATCAACAAACCAAGAATCTTAGAGCACACTACAAACCGAAGAGCTCACTCAACGGTTGGCAAGCCGAGGATCGCAGAGTATTCCTTTATCGTAAAGCTAACTCAACGAACATCAACAAAAGATTTGAAGTGTCAAGAGAGATCATAAAACTCTAGGGACAAAAAGGTCATCAACCAAATGAGATGCTCCTATCAGAACATGACACGCGTCTCAACAAACATAGAGGGAAGTTTTAAATACTTTGAAAACTGCATGTCGTTTATTTCTTCAAATCAAAAATCTATCATTCCTATCCATCTCTCTCAATCCAAAACCCTAAGTTTCCAATACTCAGATAAATTGTTCCTACTATTTCAGGAAAACTATCAAATGGCACCTGCTCAAGTCATTTCTGGAAACGAGCTCAACTTCGAAGCCTTCACATCGGCAGATAAGCATTGCAAAAGGATAATCCAGTTGCTAGAAAAGGCGGGTCTGTGAGAAGCTCTAGGAACTAATGTGAGGATTCTGTCAAAGCTTATCCGAGAGTTCTACATAAATGGATCCTATGCAAATGGAAATCTAACCACTACTGTAAGAGGAGTGCAGCTCAACCTCACTGCGGAAGAATTTAATCTTGCCCTAGGATTTAAGCAATGAGGCCTCACATATCTAAATATGGTGAATACCGAAGAAGGCCTGAGAAGAATGCACCACCAAAAGAATCCAGGACTGAAAGATTTAAAGAAGAAAGAATTTTCTCAGAAATATTAGTTCCTGGCAGATGTGGTTGGTAAATGCCTACTATGCAAAGACTCGGCTCATGACTCAGTCAATGAGGTGCAGCTGAAATTGATGACAGCTATAGTCAAGAAGACAAACATCAACTATGGCTCCTTGCTGATGGAATGGATAGGGAACTGGATCCAGAATACGGAAAAAGCAAAGGGGACAAGAAAAATGTTCTATGGGAGATTCATCAGCATTCTCCTTAGATCATCTTTGGGGGATCTGATTGAGCCTGACGAAAGAGAAGCCCTAAATACTAACAAAAGAATCACCCAGAGAATCTTCGACAACTGGAGGAGGAATCCAGTTAAAAACAGGAAACTATCCCGGTCAGGGGATAGTGAAGGAACGCAGAGTAGGGCAGGGCCATCTCTATTAAAGAACACTCATGTAGAAGAAGAATCTCAGGAAGTTAGCAAACAATCTCAGGGTCTCATTAGAAAGAGAAAAGGAAAGAAAGCCCTTGAGATTGAAGAACCTCAGGGCTCATCTAATGAGGCTCCTGATGCTGCTCTTGAAGAAAATGCTGCATCAGAGGATGAAGATTCTGATCTGCGAAGGGAAACTCGCAGCAAGTATGAAGCTGAAGAGGCAACCCCAAAAGAGCCAAAAAGAAAGAGGAGAAGGCTAGTTAAACTAGCCAACAAAGACTCAGTAGCTTAGGGGGAGCTACTTGAAAAAGCTGTCATTTCTCCAGTTGAGAAGGAGTCTTCTAAGGCAGTTGAACCTATGGATGCTCTGGCTGAGGGGGAGTTTCACGAAGGTACTTCAGTCCCTTCAGCCACAATGAATAATGATGAAGAGGATGACATCGAAATAGTGGCCGTTGGAAGAGATGAGCAAAAGCATCTGAACTACCACTGCCAGCTGAAAGTTTTGCCACTGATACCATTCCACCGAGCTCTGGTGCACAATGCATGGGATCAGGTCTTCTGGACGTTCAAAGCTTACCCAAATATGGTGATTATAGCTCAAGGCTATCCTCAGAATCTATTTTATGCCCAGAAACTCATTTCTTGCAGCTCCTTCTCACATTCTTTAGGGCAAAAGGTACATTTTATTCCTCTAACCCTCATTCAAATTCATACACCCTCATCTATGTTCAATAAATTTGAGGAGTCCCCAAATACTAACTCTGCATCAAACTCTACGATCAACACTTCCCCGATCGTAGAGTCACCACCCTCTACGACTGGTGGTCGAGAAAGCCTAAATAATCAAAATGTAGAGTGCCCTCCAGACTCTCCTGAAATTCTGCCTACTCAGCAAACAATGCCTCCGGCTCCATCTTCAAGACTTCTATTAACCCACGAGGATATTCCCTCAACCTCTGGTCACGAATACTTTCACATTCCAAGCTCTACGGCTGACCAGGGACAATCATCTCAACTTCTCCAGGAAATTTTAGACAAGTTATCTCGGCTTCCAACAACTGAGGGCTTAACTGACTTGACAAGCCATATCCATATAGAGATACAAAACGACCTGGCATCGAAATCCCACAACCTTCAACGTAGAATGGACGATGTCATTGATGCTGCCAATGGTCTCTCTACCAGCCTGAATAAACAATTCTCCACAAGATTAAGGCAGTTAACGACAGCAGTCTCTGAAAATCTCCAAGAAAGGGATAAAAAATTTCTGGAAGCCTTGAACAAACATCAGCAGGCCGTTGTTATTCTTCAAGAAACCAATGACAAATCTATCACTCTCCTCAGTAATGAGATCATTGCCTTGAAGCACTCTCTCACAGAACAACAATATCGGTCGAATGACACTTTGTCATTGGTGGAGCAAAAACAAATCATGGCTGACGAACGACTCCAAGCCCACCAAGATGATGTCGCTGCCACTAAGACCCAACTTCAAGAAATTATTCAGGGCATACAGCAGCTTTCAGAACAGGTCGCAACAATTAATGATGCCAACAAGGGGGAGAAGAAACTGACCACAGCAGAACAAACAAGAACGAGCTCAGACTATAGCAGAAGAGGAAGAGCGCCTCAAGGGATGAGGATGGTTCAAACTTCAATACATCCTCCTATATTCGAAGCAGTACCATCTCGTCCCAGACAGGAGCTGACAGCAAGACCTTCTTCCTCAACTATGAGGCCATCTAGCTCACATGAATGGTTTCAAATTAAATAAGAAGAAGTTGTGATGAGGGAAGAAGAACTGAGAAAAGCTAAAGAAGAAAGGAGAGCATTCTTCAGGCAGAGGAAAGAAGAAAGCAGAAGACCTTCTAGCAGAAGGAGATAAGTTTTTTTCTTTTTTCTTTTTCTGTGTTTTCTCAATTGTATCATCTGACTAAAACATCAATAAAATTCATATTTTTTCTCTAGAAAATACAACTGCTCACTGTATGATTAGGCATTCAATTACTCTTGCATTTTGCCTATTTTAATGTGTTCAAATCACTATCTGTTAATAATGTTGTCATCATCAAATTGGGGGAGATTGTTGAACATTGAATGGTTAAATTTGATGATAAGAAATAACGTACAAGGGCTGTATTAGATAAGATCAAAATTGTTAGGTTGATCTTTTGATAATTGTATAAAAGTCTTTTGTGTTATACTAAGACTTAGATAGATCAAAACTGTTAGGTTGATCTGTTGGTGTAATAAAATCGTAGAATGAACTCTACGATTTGTGTCAAGAAAACTCTACGATTTGAACAGACTCTACGATCAAGGCAACCAATCGTAGAATGGACTCTACGATTGTGGTCCAGAAGACTCTACGACCAAACCGACTATGTTCTTAACGAGAAACCTTACATCGAACTCTACGATCAACAGTCTAACAGTTGAGTAAACTCTACGATGATAAGTAAGAGATGATCCTTTACAGATCAATCACGCCAGCAAGGATATTCGTAAAGTTGATCACATAAGGTCGTTGAGCAAATAAAGCAAGAGACATCACGACTCTCAGATCAGGAGCTATTCTATTCAAGCATTCAATCTTCATTGAAGTAACCAAAAAGGAAGCCTTTGCAAATCGATCAAAGTCAGAAAAGTCAGGGGTCTGACCTAAGCGCACTATGGAACAGAAAGAAGACTTTCAAGGCAGAAAAGTCAGAGGACTGTGTCCTATCAGTCCTATAGTTTGGCAGGACCAAACGACTCTATGAAAGTTAGTGGGAACCTACGATTGACATATCTGTCCCAAAGAAAAAAAAAAGAAAAAAAACACAACCTTCCATGAACCAACATGTCAGATCAAATTAAAATCTCATCAGAGCTTTAATGAGCTATATTAATATAATATACAACAGCTCTCCTCTGTGAGGTAACGGAAAGAAATACAAGCTCAAGCAGATGGTCCAACGAAAAGAAAAACAAGCTCAAGCAGATGATCCAACGGGAAGAAGAATGAAGCACTAACTTCTTAAATACTAAGATCAGCAAGACAAAAAAAAAAGTGGACACACAAAAAGAAGAATATACGCAAGAAGTGAAAAATATCAAACTGATAAGAAAGCTTGTATTGCTACTAAGTCCTTCGAAAACTCAAGCTAATAAACAACTTAGTAGCACATTCAAATATACATCACTCCTGAAGAGTTCTTTGTGAACTAGTGTATCCAAGTCTGTAAGACTTGTAAAGTTCTTTGTGAACTTAAGTTCCAAGACTGCGGGTCTTGAAGGAATCTTAGTGATTCAGATATTGTAAAAGTATCCTTAGTGGATTTGCTGCTGGAAGAGCAGAACAGTGGAGTAGGAGTCTTGTGTGCTCTGAACCACTTAAAACCCAGAGTCTTTCTTATTGTGTCTTTCATTTGCTATATCTGCCATATAATTGCTTGTTGAATTATTACTCTAACATATCAAGAAAAGGATAACTAAATCATATTCCGCTGTGTTAAACTTTCTGTTTAAGAATTAATTAAGTAAGATTTTTTTTAAAATAAAAGAAATTTTTAAAATAATCTATTCAACCCCCCCTTCTAGATTTCTATCGTGTCATTGGGAACTAACATTATTATTATTATTATTATTATTATTATTATTATTATTATTATTATTATTACTATTATTATTATTATTATTATTATTATTATTATTATTATTATTATTATTATTATTATTATTATTATTATTATTATTATTATTATTGGTATTATCGTCATTGTGACGACCCCAAATCCGGGTTCCATAACTTCAGGTTTGGTTCTTCACTGTACAATACTAACTAACAATTAAATAAATAAATTGCATTTAAACTTTGCGGAATAATACAAAAGGTTCCTTATAAAAAGACTACACTTTCCAAGGTCGATTAACCTTAATATAAACATTACATATCTTAAGGGAATACAAAAGATTTACAAGGAAATTACATAATAGTAATTTAAATCAAGCATGTATCTACTAATCTACGCGTTTGCTTTTCCCTTGCCTTTCTCTTGTTTAGAACATTCGGGTTTAGCTGAAATTAAATCTTGATATAAGAAGAATGAGCAACTAAATGGCTCAGCAAATTTATAAACAATAACATAAAATATATCATGATAAAAAGGGAAATAACATCAGAGCTTTCAACAGTGAATAACAATTGTGAAAGAAATCAAGAATCAATGTCTCAGTATAAGAATGGATTGACTTTTTACTGTTGAGTGGTCTTTAATGATCATGAACTGCTATTAAGGTAGAACATACATGTATATATCTGACACCTCAAAAAAGGGGACACTTGAGGGGATCAGTCCTATTATGTCCAATGTATATGCATAACATTTAGATTTCTTGTGCAAATTCGGTTTCCCGACAAATAAAAATCCTCTTTAACTAGGGTTGTTCATTCTCAGTCTTACCATAAGAATCCGCACCAACAATTGGTTTGGATAGGCTTTAAAAATATTCAATTTGAAGAATTTAAACATGCACTGTCTAGCCGAAATAATTAGCTTAGACATTCTTAAACAGTTCTTAAATTAATGAACTATAACATTTGTAAAAACACTAAGTGCAAATACAATAACAAATACTGATGTAGAATAATTTTAGATAATTAATCCACCTTAAGCTCAGTCAAATAACTATGAGTGTAGATACTTGCTCAATAATAATTGAATTGCTCAATGTAATTACAGTTGAAGAAAACTTGCAACAATAAATACAAGTTAGGGTTAAGAAGAACTTGCCTCGTGCGTAGTCTACTGCTAACTAATTCAATTAATTCTCTTTGAATAGACCTAACAATTAATCAGTTTGATCATAAATTAGCATCATATACACATACATATGATAACCTTTAGAACTCTTTCTTAACCACGTAAGTATAGATTTACGATTATATTGACACTTAGAAAATATTTTCGTTACTTGATAATATTTCATTCATATTAAAACCTAAATATTTAATATAGATCACACACTTATCTAATATTATTAATCATTTAATAATACTTTATTCATATCCTAATATTATTATTCATTTAATAATATTTTATCTTTTTATTAATATTATTACCTATTTAATAATATTTAATTGACTTTATAATATTATTATACTTTAATAATATTTTAATAATTTTCTAATATTATTATTTATTTAAAAATATTTTATTAACTTAATTTATATTAACAAATATTTAATAATATTTATCCTCTTTTACTTATTAATTCAACTATCTTTAATTTTAAAAATACTCTTATTGAGTCAAAAAATAATAAAATAAATTTTGGAACATTTTTTATTTTTTGACCCGAACCGACTCGACCCGGCAAACTGGGAATCCGGCTCAGCGCCGCCAGCGCTCGGAATGAACTGATCACAGCGCTGTCGACTCTGGAAACAGAATGCCTGAGCGCTGTCGGCGCTCCGTTTTGAACTGTGGTAGTTCCGCCAGCGCTAAGATATTTCGTGTCCAAAATTTGGTAAATTCCAACTTGAGTTATTTTGATTAAAACTTATGCTAAATGAAATCTATAAATCCAAATGACCTCCAATTGGTATCGATGGATTCGTATTTTCTTAAACTACAATATTCCATCATTGGATTAAATTTTTGAAAGATTTTTGGTTATGAAAAATAGCCACAATGTGGGTTGTTTGTACATTAGGTCATTAAAATGACATGTTTTGCGATAAAAGTCATAACTTCATTGTTTTTCCATATTTTTGAAAGCTTCAAGTTAGGTTTTCCTTAAAACTCATCTATGTAACTTTATAGCCATAAAAATCCACTTTCCAACTTGTACATTTCAAATTACAACATTAAACATCACATGCTTAGTTAGGGTTTTACCGGTAAAGTTCGATATGAACATTTCTACCATTTTTATGCATACCACACATACTAAAACATGATATAAACACATCAAACCATGAATATTACATAGTTTAAGACTTCTAGACCATCAAAACAAATTTTGAACAGTTAAAAATAGATTTTAACTGTTTAAAATCATTCTAGACTACAAAAAATGAAATAAAGAGAAGTTAGAGCACTTTTAAACCTTTGTGACTTGTGTGCTCTTCTTCTTCTCCTACCAAAGTTTGTGATGATGCTACTTGACATCCACCAAGACCTTCCTCTTGCTATTTCTCACACTTACAAGTGTTTTCTCTCAAATGCTCTCTATTTTCTCTCTTGTATTCTCTAGGAAATGAGCTAGCAAACTTGGCTCAAGTGTGGAGTGTCTTATTTATAGTACTCTACTAACACTTCATTAAGTCTTCTAATTCACCAATGTTGGTGAAATTAAGGCTTAAGTGAGCTTACTATAGATGGAATGACTACATGATGGACATATGGAATGACTAGGGTTGTTGAACCACTTTGGACTTGTGTGAGTTTAAAGCAACATTGCAAAATTAAGCAACCCATGTGGGGGCCCCTTCAAATCTCATCAAAATGGTCATTTTTGGCCTATTTTTCCTTTATTTTTTATAGCTAAATCATGCATATATATATATATATATATATATATATATATATATATATATATATATATATATATATATATATATACATGTGTTCAATTTTTGATCAATTTTGACTTCCTATTGGGCTCCACATCGGACTCTAAGATTAAATATATTGAGCTCCTTCATTTAATTTAGTTGGGCTCAATTTAAATAACACATTGGGCTAACATTAAATAATCTATGTTACATTTAATTAAATCAAGCATTGGGCTTGTTTAATTAATTACATGGGCTAATGTTTAATTAATTACATAGGCTACTAGGTTAATTTAATTGACCTAGTTTAATACCCCATTTGGATTTAAAATATAATCCAATTAGACTTGCTTTAATTAATTATAATACCTTGCTTTATTTCTTTAAATAAATATACATATACACAAGTACATTCATTTAATTATTTAATGCACAATCAATTAATACAAAAAATTTAAAATCATTACTAATTATATATTAATTATAATTACAATGTCTAATGAAATTTGTGACCATTACAGTCATCATCACCATCATCATCATCATCATCATTATCATCATCATCATCATCATTATTATTATTATTATTATTGTTATTGTTGTTGTTGTCATAATTATTGTCATAATTATTGTTATTATTATTATTGTTATTATTATTATTATTGTTGTTGTTATTGTTGTTGTTGTTAATGGATGAATGAGTGTGAAATAAAGTGTAGATTTGGATGGAATTTGTGTTAATGTGAGATGTTATTATTATTTTAAATTCAAATTTGAATGAATGGGTGTCAAATTGAGTGTTGATTTGGCAAAAAATTGTATATGTGAGATAAAATATGAGTCATTAGATTAAAATTGAAAGATCCTAATCGTTATTGTGTTTTGTCAACTTTTAAATTCAAAATAAGTTGTGTTTTATTATATAGATTTTGATGAAATTAATTTAGGTCCAGTTCGCTGTCCACTTTCATTTTCTTCCTTCCTCATTTTTCAGTAGCTAGCGGTGGAGCAAGGGATGGAAAAAACACACCTCCAAACCATCTCAGATTACTCTCAAACCTCTGTGACGACCCCAAATCCGGGTTCCTTGAACCTCGGATCCGGTTCAACACGAGTACAACCTTTTCCTTATTGTTTAAGAATTACAACAATATTATAATTGGTAAATAACCATTTATTTACAATTTTACAACATCTCTTTCTATTCCAGAATCGAAATCTTTATACATTCCTAGTATGTCTTAATATCATACCTGATACGATATTCTATTATAATCAGCTTGAGTATTTAACACTCATATAACATACCAACAATATCTTATGTTACGCAATCATTTACCTGTCCAATTCGGACTGATATCTATAATAGATATTTAGATCTTCAATGGAAGTAATATGTTTTCCTGTCCCTTGTTCTTTATCGAGAACTTCAGGTAACTAGCCTTATCTGAAAATGTTGGTTTAGGCAAGAGTGAGCACGACGGCTCAGCAAGTTCAACAGTTACACATAACACATTACATGCTTCACATATTATACATGCTCTACATTTTATTCTTACATCATGCATTTCATTTTATGAATGGTTCATACTTCTTATGCATCACATACAATAAACAACTAGCATCTAGCAAATCATGCTTCATATCAGTATATATTTCACATGTAACCATATCTCATGTTATTCATATATCACAAATATCATCAAAATACCTTCATGTTAATAATATAACATCAAATTGTAGCATTTTAATGCACATAGGAGCAAGTTCTGAAAAACTTGCCTGGTTCGCTTCTACTAGTTACGCTTATTTGCGTCTTGCGTTCAACCTACAATTTATATAGGAAATTGAAATAATCATTAGATATAATGACTATTACCTAGCCTTTATATAAGACTCTAACTTTAAATTATTAACTCTTAAGATGTCCGACAAACGAACCCTTAAGTTCCGGACAAAACCCCTAGCCCAAACCTAGTTGGACATATCGGGTACGCTTAACCATCTTTCACCAATACCTTGCGTTCTTCATATAACCTATATTTTATAAGTTGTCTAATATTTAATCACCAATGGACTCTTACCTTGGTTTAATTCAATTAAACTTTCTTCTTTATGCAACTTAATGATTTGGACATTTAATAATGTGCCAAATATCTCAAAATATTATTTACCTTTGATAATATATAACTACAATCAAATATTATTAACCCTTTAATAATATTTTAATCCCTTATTAATATTATTAACAATTTAATAATATTTTAATCATTTATAAATATTATTAACAATTTAATAATATTTTAATCACTTATTAATATTATTAACTATTTAATAATATTTTAACCACTTAATAATATTATTAATCATTTAACAATATTTTAACCACTTATTAATATTATTAACCATTTAATAATATTTTAATCACTTATTAATATTATTAACCATTTAATAATATTTTAATCACTTATTAATATTATTAATCATTTAATAATTTTTTAATCACTTATTAATATTATTAACCTTTTAATAATATTTTAATCACTTATTAATATTATTAACCATTTAATAATATTTTAATCACTTATTAATATTATTAACCATTTAATAATATTTTAATCACTTATTAATATTATTAACCTTTTAATAATATTTTAATCACTTATTAATATTATTAACCATTTAATAATATTTTAACCACTTATTAATATTATTAACCATTTAATAATATTTTAATCACTTATTAATATTATTAACCATTTAATAATATTTTAATCACTTATTAATATTATTAATCATTTAATAATATTTTAATCACTTATTAATATTATTAACCATTTAATAATATTTTAACAATCCTCAAATCCTTTAATGATTATTTAAATAATAATCTCTTAGTTAATTAATCTCATTTATTATTTAATATCCATTAAATATCAAATGATCATTTTATTCACTTTATCTCCCTTTAATTATTATTTAATATCATTTAAATAATAATTAACTAATTATCCTTATTTATTAAAATAATAAATAATTACCTTATTAACTTCATCTTTCTTTAATTACCATTTAATATCCTTTAAATAATAATTAATTATAATAATAGTTTTTATTTACTTTATTTATTATTTATTATAAATAATAAATAATTATTAAAGTTGGGTCCCAAATTAATTATATTAATTTTTAAGCAATTTTATCAATTTTGGACTTAAAAGACCCAAACCGACCCGACCCGGAACGGAAAACTCACTGGCCGTGAACAGTGTCAAGGGCCCCGGCCCTCCTTTTACAAAGGAAACAAGGGCCCCGGCCCTCCTCTTGCAGAATCTGCAGAATTGCCATTTTCTGATTTTTCAACTTTTGCTCCTTTTATTAAAACTTGAATAAAATGAAATCTACAAATCCAAATGACCTCAAATTGGTATCGATGGATTCGTATCTTCCTAAACTACAATATTCCATCATTGGATCAAAATTTTGGAAAAGTTTTGGTTATGAAAAATAGCCACAAAGTGGAATGTTTGCACATTGAGTTCTTAAAATGGCCTTCTTTGGTCTAAAAATCATATCTTGACCATAACAACTCACATGAACATTATACCAACTAGGTTTTGTTCTTAACTTATATATTTACCATATCAAAGAAGAAAATTTCAAACATAACCTCTAGCTTTCAAAATGAAATGCTATAAATCACAACCCCAACTAGGGTTTACCGATAAAGCTTAAGATAGACATTTCTTGCATTATTATGCATACCGCTCATACCAAAACATGATTGAAATATATCAAACCATGATTCTACCAATATATCATAGATCTAGACTTCTAGAGTATCAAAATTACTTTTGATCGGTTAAAAATATATTTTGACCGATTAAACTTATATAGACTATAAAAATGAAATAGGTGAATGTTAGATCACTTTTGAACCTCTTGATCATGGATGCTCCTCTTCCTCTTGACATGATCTTGGCTTGTGAACTCCTCTTGTCCATCCTCTAGCAAATTTTCCTTGGTGTAAATCTCCAACAATGCTCTCCCTTCTTTCTAGAATTCTTTCATCTCTCAAAAAATATTACCAAGCATAGAAATGACCAACATTGCTCATGTGTTGGTGATTTCTATTTATAGAACTCTAGGAGTACTTCATTAACTTCTTAATCAACCAACCTTGGTGTAATTAGAAGTTAAATTGGTGATTACTATTACTTTGAATGACTAGCTTGATTGACCAAGTGATTGACATGCATCAAGCTTGCTTACAAGCTATTGGTTGAGTGAAATAAAAGCAATATAAGTGCAACAAGCCACCCCCAAGTGGACCCCTCTAAAATCTCAGCAAAATGCCCTTTTTAATCTCCATTTAATATACATATATACATCTATATATATATATATATATACACATATGATCAATTGTTGACCAATTTTGACTACCATTTGGGCTCCACATTGGACTCTAGGATTGAATATATTGGGCTCATCAATTTAATTAGTAGTTTGGGCTCAATTTATTTATTACAATGGGCTAACATTAAATACCCTATGTTACATTTAATTAAAACAAGCATTGGGCTTGATCAATTATAACTTGGATCAAGGCTTAATTAAATACATGAACTACTAGGTTAATTAATTTGACCTAGTTTAATACCTCATTTGGACTTATATTATAGTCCAATTAAATTTGATTTAATTTATTCTACCACCTTGAGTTACATAATTAACTCATCCATAGTTAATTCTCATCACCACTTTCCTTTTTCTAGCAATTCACCAACGTTTGGTTAATGCTCTCTCATGTCTACCAACTAGGGTTATTCAATTAACCCTACATTAGTTAATTCTCTACACTCAATAATATTTTCCAACACTTTGACCAACATTGGACTTTTAAATGTTTGGGCTATATAGTTTACCTTCCATTGGGCTCTCTTATTAAATTACCCACCTTCATGTAAATATTCTCATATTGGGCTAACACATATAATCCTTTTGGGCTAGTCCACTAGTAGTAATTAAATTACTTGGACTCTATACCACAACTTAATAATTAAGTTAATTACTTAATTAATTAACTTCTTAATTATTGTCATTCTAGACAAACATTCTAGTTTTTATATAACTTTAACTCATAACCAATATAATTAACTTAATTAATTATATTTCATGATTTTATATTTAAACTAATTAATTTATTAGTTTAATTGAGTATTAAATTTACTCCTCTTCGTATTTGGCTAACAAGCATAACTCTAGGAATATATAACTATGTATATATATCCTTATAACCGTCTTCACTTCTCAATTGAATTTATTTCTTTAATAAATTCTCTATATGCATCATTACAATATTCTCCCATTTAATTTCTAACAAATAAATTATGTTAAAAAAAAAATGTTCACCCAAATTCTACACATCTCACTTCTCAAACTCTAGGTTTTAAACCATAACCTTTAATTGATTATTTAAAATCTTAATTACAAATCTTGTAAAATATCTAGGATATTACATTCACCCCTTCTTATAAGAATTTCGTCCCCGAAATTTCATCATACTCTTTTCTTCCAGTTTTTTCATCACTGAGAATATCTCTTTACTCATCAAATTCTATGACCACCCTTTTTTAGGAAGTTCATACTTCTAAACTCATAATTCCAGAACAATGGAATATATTGCAGAAGAATAAATTGAAAATCAATATCTTACAGAAGAATAAATTGAAAATCAAAATATTCACTAAAACATTCATAATATGCTGAGGGGTCATCAAGACTGTGAACATCCGAATGGAATTAACTGAATTCCGAATAAATAGTATTTATCCCTGTAAATACTTATAAACAGAGTGTTTATCAATCACAAAGACTGAAAACATTCCATAGGTGTACGCTAGGTGATCAGCCTATTGTACCATACGTCGTGCAGAACGTCTTAATTTTTAGGCGCCAGTCGGAGCTATATGTCGACAAAAATATATCTGCTTTAGCCGACAGAATATATTTGTTTTTGCACTTGTTCACCTCAGACTTACTACAAAATTCCGTTCCAAAATAATTTGGATTGGATAATAAAACTTGAGTCAATTCTGACCAAAAGTGTCCAGTCAAAATAAATGACAAAGACTCCCATCATTGAACTGTTCGTATATTACGATTCAAAAATTCATTTCAGATTAGTTAAAATAACTAAAATTCATTTATAGGACTTCATGATACCGCATCATCTTGACAGTACGTTGAGGATTCCGTCATTAATTCATGACTTCATGATACCGCACATCTTGACAGTACGTTGAGGATTCCGTCCTTTTCATCCCCACACCATGGCTTTAATGGCGTGTGATGATTTTATAAATACATTTTGATATTTTCAAATCAATTTGTCTAGCTGAAACAATTAGCATAGACTATTCTTTAAACGTTTTTAAAATACTGAAAATCATTTTATGATTTTGTCATACTACATCATACCATAGTGGGCTTTAAACATCCAACACTAGGTTACGCTACATTGATGATTCCATCGTTTATCATCTCTGCACTAAATGCATTAATGATTTCTAAAATACATTTGTCTTTTCAAAAGCACAAAAGTGCGAATTTAGCACGATTTTAAGAATTTCAAAGTCTAGGATAGCTAGAAGATTTAGAATATCCTAAAACCTCAAAATACCTCAAATTTCTCCTCCGCATTCTTTTTCAGCTTAATAACTATATCTGGTAAAGCTCCAGTCTTACTACTTAACTCTATCCATACTTACTGTTCATCAAACTTACCACACATTAGGAGTTCAGGTACTTGCCACAATCATATGGGTTGGAGAACTTATCCTAGTCAGACCAAAATCGTCCATTCGCTGAGGGGTTCCACCATAGGATTATGAGTTTTAAGAACACGTACTTATCTTAATATTCTCTACATATCCAATATATAATGAGAAAAGAATCACCTTCTCACCATATATACATTGAATAGCGTGACATCAAGTTCAAATTGATTATCACTATAGGAAGCTAAGTGGTTGTCAAACCAAACGCAATCTCCTGCCCATACAAGAAATTGGTCAACTCGGCCACTAATCAATATAGAAAGTTAAGCGGTCGTTAAACCAAGAACAAATCCTCTGCCCATACAAAGAACTGTTAAACTCAACTACTATATTAATATAGGAAGCTAAGTGGTTCTAAAACCAAACACAAATCCATACAAGAAATCGTACAACTCAGCCATTAATATGAGTTCTCAATTAAAAACCCACAAACCTTCTAATTTTCTTAACTGAATACGAATTCTCTCCATTCATATTTTAGCACATCTGTCTCATTACGAGTTCATTTCTCTAGATCATTTCATGACCTTATTAGCATTTTCTTTATGCTTCTCAAAATCTTATCATAAGATATTTTCTATCACTTCTTCAAATTAGGTACAACATGACCTTTTTCATCTATCTTATATCTTCTTAAATCCATCTTTGGATAATCTTCTATATATGAATTTTTCAAATTCATCTTTTATTACTTAAACTCTTCCGGAGTTTATTCATTTATCATTTTACTTATCTTCTACTACGGTTATAGCCTAAGGTACTCTTACCTAAGGTTTATAACCTATCAGCTCTGATACCAACTTGTGACGACCCCAAATCCGGGTTCCTTGAACCTCGGATCCGATTCAACACGAGTACAACCTTTTCCTTATTGTTTAAGAATTACAACAATATTATAATTGATAAATAACCATTTATTTACAATTTTACAACATCTCTTTCTATTCCAGAATCGAAATCTTTATACATTCCTAGTATGTCTTAATATCATACCTGATACGATATTCTATTACAATCAGCTTGAGTATTTAACACTCATATAACGTACCAACAATATCTTATGTTACGCAATCATTTACTTGTCCAATTCGGACTGATATCTATAATAGATATTTAGATCTTCAATGGAAGTAATATGTTTTCCTGTCCCTTGTTCTTTATCGAGAACTTCAGGTAACTAGCCTTATCTGAAAATGTTGGTTTAGGAAAGAGTGAGCACGACGGCTCAGCAAGTTCAACAGTTACACATAACACATTACATGCTTCACATATTATACATGCTCTACATTTTATTCTTACATCATGCATTTCATTTTATGAATGGTTCATACTTCTTATGCATCACATACAATAAACAACTAGCATCTAGCAAATCATGCTTCATATCGGTACATATTTCACATGTAACCATATCTCATGTTATTCATATATCACAAACATCATCAAAATATCTTCATGTTAATAATATAACATCAAATTGTAGCATTTTAATGCACATAGGAGCAAGTTCTGAAAAACTTGCCTGGTTCGCTTCTACCAGTTACGCTTATTTGCGTCTTGCGTTCAACCTACAATTTATATAGGAAATTGAAATAATCATTAGATATAATGACTATTACCTAGCCTTTATATAAGACTCTAACTTTAGATTATTAACTCTTAAGATGTCCGACAAACGAACCCTTAAGTTCCGGACAAAACCCCTAGCCCAAACCTAGTCGGACATATCGGGTACGCTTAACCATCTTTCACCAATACCTTGCGTTCTTCATATAACCTATATTTTATAAGTTGTCTAATATTTAATCACCAATGGACTCTTACCTTGGTTTAATTCAATTAAACTTTCTTCTTTATGCAACTTAATGATTTGGACATTTAATAATGTGTCAAATATCTCAAAATGTTATTTACCTTTGATAATATATAACTACAATCAAATATTATTAACCCTTTAATAATATTTTAATCACTTATTAATATTATTAACAATTTAATAATATTTTAATCATTTATTAATATTATTAACAATTTAATAATAATTTAATCATTTATTAATATTATTAACTATTTAATAATATTTTAACCACTTAATAATATTGTTAACCATTTAACAATATTTTAACCACTTATTAATATTATTAACCATTTAATAATATTTTAATCACTTATTAATATTATTAACCATTTAATAATTTTTTAATCACTTATTAATATTATTAATCTTTTAATAATATTTTAATCACTTATTAATATTATTAACCTTTTAATAATATTTTAGTCACTTATTAATATTATTAACCATTTAATAATATTTTAATCACTTATTAATATTATTAACCATTTAATAATATTTTAATCACTTATTAATATTATTAACCATTTAATAATATTTTAATCACTTATTAATATTATTAACCATTTAATAATATTTTAATCACTTATTAATATTATTAACCATTTAATAATATTTTAATCACTTATTAATATTATTAATCATTTAATAATATTTTAATCACTTATTAATATTATTAACCATTTAATAATATTTTAACAATCCTCAAATCCTTTAATGATTATTTAAATAATAATCTCTTAGTTAATTAATCTCATTTATTATTTAATATTCATTAAATAACAAATGATCATTTTATTCACTTTATCTCCCTTTAATTATTATTTAATATCATTTAAATAATAATTTACTAATTATCCTTATTTATTAAAATAATAAATAATTACCTCATTAACTTCATCTTTCTTTAATTACCATTTAATATCCTTTAAATAATAATTAATTATTTACTTTATTTATTATTTATTATAAATAATAAATAATTATTAAAGTTAGGTCCCAAATTAATTATATTAATTTTTAAGCAATTTTATCAATTTTGGACTTAAAAGACCCAAACCGACCCGACCCGAATGGCCCGGCCTGACCCGGAACGGAAAACTCACTGGCCGTGAACAGTGTCAAGGGCCCCGGCCCTCCTTTTACAAAGGAAACAAGGGCCCCGACCCTCCTCTTGCAGAATCTGCAGAATTGCCATTTTCTGATTTTTCAACTTTTGCTCTTTTGATTAAAACTTGAATAAAATGAAATCTACAAATCCAAATGACCTCAAATTGGTATCGATGGATTCGTATCTTCCTAAACTACAATATTCCATCATTGGATCAAAATTTTGGAAAAGTTTTGGTTGTGAAAAATAGCCACAAAGTGGAATGTTTGCACATTGAGTTCTTAAAATGGCCTTCTTTGGTCTAAAAATCATATCTTGACCATAACAACTCACATGAACATTATACCAACTAGGTTTTGTTCTTAACTTATATATTTACCATATCAAAGAAGAAAATTTCAAACACAACCTCTAGCTTTCAAAATGAAATGCTATAAATCACAACCCCAACTAGGGTTTACCGATAAAGCTTAAGATAGACATTTCTTGCATTATTATGCATACCGCTCATACCAAAACATGATTGAAATATATCAAACCATGATTCTACCAATATATCATAGATCTAGACTTCTAGAGTATCAAAATTACTTTTGATCGGTTAAAAATATATTTTGACCGATTAAACTTATATAGACTATAAAAATGAAATAGGTGAAGGTTAGATCACTTTTGAACCTCTTGATCATGGATGCTCCTCTTCCTCTTGACATGATCTTGGCTTGTGAACTCCTCTTGTCCATCCTCTAGCAAATTTTCCTTGGTGGAAATCTCCAACAATGCTCTCCCTTCTTTCTAGAATTCTTTCATCTCTCAAAAAATATTACCAAGCATAGAAATGACCAACATTGCTCATGTGTTGGTGATTTCTATTTATAGAACTCTAGGAGTACTTCATTAACTTCTTAATCAACCAACCTTGGTGTAATTAGAAGCTAAATTGGTGATTACTATTACTTTGAATGACTAGCTTGATTGACCAAGTGATTGACATGCATCAAGCTTGCTTACAAGCTATTGGTTGAGTGAAATAAAAGCAATATAAGTGCAACAAGCCACCCCCAAGTGGACCCCTCTAAAATCTCAGCAAAATGCCCTTTTTAATCTCCATTTTTTCTTTATTTTTTCTTCATTTAATATACATATATACATCTATATATATATATATACACATATGATCAATTGTTGACCAATTTTGACTACCATTTGGGCTCCACATTGGACTCTAGGATTGAATATATTGGGCTCATCAATTTAATTAGTTTGGGCTCAATTTATTTATTACATTGGGCTAACATTAAATACCCTATGTTACATTTAATTAAAACAAGCATTGGGCTTGATCAATTATAACTTGGATCAAGGCTTAATTAAATACATGAACTACTAGGTTAATTAATTTGACCTAGTTTAATACCTCATTTGGACTTATATTATAGTCCAATTAAATTTGATTTAATTTATTCTACCACCTTGGGTTACATAATTAACTCATCCATAGTTAATTCTCATCACCACTTTCCTTTTTCTAGCAATTCACCAACGTTTGGTTAATGCTCTCTCATGTCTACCAACTAGGGTTATTCAATTAACCCTACATTAGTTAATTCTCTACACTCAATAATATTTTCCAACACTTTGACCAACATTGGACTTTTAAATGTTTGGGCTACATAGTTTACCTTCCATTGGGCTCTCTTATTAAATTACCCACCTTCATGTAAATATTCTCATATTGGGCTAACACATATAATCCTTTTGGGCTAGTCCACTAGTAGTAATTAAATTACTTGGACTCTATACCACAACTTAATAATTAAGTTAATTACTTAATTAATTAACTTCTTAATTATTGTCATTCTAGACAAACATTCTAGTTTTTATATAACTTTAACTCATAACCAATATAATTAACTTAATTAATTATATTTCATGATTTTATATTTAAACTAATTAATTTATTAGTTTAATTGAGTATTAAATTTACTCCTCTTCGTATTTGGCTAACAAGCATAACTCTAGGAATATATAACTATGTATATATATCCTTATAACCGTCTTCACTTCTCAATTGAATTTATTTCTTTAATAAATTCTCTATATGCATCATTACAATATTCTCACATTTAATTTCTAACAAATAAATTATGTTAAAAAAAAAATGTTCACCCAAATTCTACACATCTCACTTCTCAAACTCTAGGTTTTAAACCATAACCTTTAATTGATTATTTAAAATCTTAATTACAAATTTTGTAAAATATCTAGGATATTACAACCTCACTCCATCTTATATTAGTCTCAAATATCAAACCCATCTAAACCCTAGATCCAAAGCCATCCAAACCCTAGATCTAAACCAATCCTCAGCGGCGACAGTGTTTAGGCGATGGTGGCGGCTGCGTCTCATAGGTGGCGGATTTCGGTATTGTGCAAGTAAAAATATTCTAACTTCATTTTGGATACTTATTTTGGTATTGGAATGCATAATCTGATTTGGGAACATATTGTGAATCTGATCATTTGGGTGACATATTATGAATCTTATTTTGGTATAACTTATATCTATGTTGGGTACTGCATTGCTTAATTTAAGTTGCAACTATCTTGTTCAGATATATGTTATTTAAAGTTTCTATTTTAGATAGAAGTTATATATGAATGTAGTTGCTTTTACTTGAAATTTAGCAGACATTTAAGTGTCTCTGGTTTGATACTAACAAAGGTGTTTAAGTTGATCATAATAGAATCGTCATATTAGATATAAAGTCAAAGCTACAGTTTGATGGCGTATTCATTTTAGCCAGTCAAGCAACTCAACTGTACAACGCGCTTAATATCGTCAATTGTAGAAATCATTGGTATACAGCTGTCACAACGAAGACTTAGACATTTAATGGTGCTCATCTGTCCGGGACTGATGAGCTATTACAAGAAAATGTTAGCAATCCCAGCTAGATAGTGTCAAATGATGACCATGTGCTAGTATATGATATCGTTGACGTACCCAATGATGAGAAAGCTGAATAAAACGTGGTCGTCAATGACTATATTGTCGTTGAAAATGATAACAATGAAAAAATCGATAATGAAAAAAAAGATATAGAATCAAAGGATGACAATGATGTTAATTCTGATGGATTTGATGACGTAGTTTAGAATGTCTTCCCATATCAATGTAGTAAGTGTAAACTTATTTATGTATTATTTATAATTAGCAGTATTAATAACGGTTGTTTAATTAAATTAACTATAATTAATTATGTTCTTTTGGTTATTTCAGCAGTATATATATGGCTAGACATAGCGGTGGTGGTCGCCGTAGTGGTGGTTGTACAAGATCTGTTGACGGTAGTCAGGGCGAGTCGTCATTATCTAGTAAGTTTATTTTACATTAATTCGATTTCGTTTTGTTTACATTTTTATTTATGTAAATGTTATATTTACACAATGTATGTATTATACTTACAGATACTGGTTGTTGACATCATCAAGGGACTAAACTCGATTTATTTGGTCGTCTGCCGACAGTTTCACTCACTTGCCTTATATATGTCGGCTTTGCTCAGTGTATCAATAATATAATGTTAAATTTATTAATTTATTTAATGACACAGTGTATAACACCAGAGTTTTATTTTTATTATAGTATTTTGGACTATGTGGCTAAGTTGACCATCTATGTCATCTACTTGACACACCTCCCCACTGGTCGCATGTGTTATAGCTAGTATGCGCAGTATAATGTCTCTTTTATGGAGAATGTGTGACACTCCCAAATCACTATACTTACTATAGCGGACTTGGTGCTCATTACAAATACTAAATCATTAGGTTTATAGATGATTTTTTTTATTCATAAACAAAGTTTTCATCTTAATTCTCAAAGATCTTTTATTATTTCATACCAAGTCCTTGTAATCGATGCAAGGGATTTAATATTCAATCATAATATTTTATCCTTAATATTTAGATATTCTACAACTCTACATGTTTCAACATCCACATCATTAAATCATTAGGACGGCTCTTGGGAACAAAGAATCTCATGGTGAATGTTTGTATCTAAACCTGTGATACATATTTGTATTTTTATCGGTGACAAATGGTTGTATACTTGTCCGGTGCAAAATTCTTTTTCCGTACAGAATAGTACCTAACTAGTTAAAACCCTCATTCGAAACATATCTGGTTATAGTGATATCTCTTCATATTAATAATCTTACTTATCCGACATTCGAAATAATAATAACGAGTTATACCTGAGTCCGAGAAACCTTAACGATGGATTTGACCAGTCAACATCGCTTAGTCCTGTCTCGGATGTACAGTACTCACAAGTTATTTATCGATCCTCATACATATAAATAAATCATTATCAATACTATGTTGAGTTTTAACAATTCTAGGTTTAATTAAAATAAACACGTAACAAGAGAATGTGATAAAACTTGATAATATTTATATAATAGTCGGTTACATGTGTAGAACTTGTTTTTATTACAAAATGTCATTATGACTACAGTTAAGAACAATTAAGGAAAACAGTAAATTAGCCAATGCATTTATTCTTTTCTTTTTACTTTGAGCTGGAGCTCTCGGGTTTGTCTGCAATTTAAGTTTATTTGTAAGGGTGAGCTAAAATGCTTAGCAAGTATTAAACACATAACATATAAGTGAACTCACACCAATATGGATTGTAAGGATTCATAACACAAAAATTGATATTACAAAGTGTTTTAACATAGCAAGACTGAGTGGTGGTTAGACCTTGAACTGTTCTTTGTCTTTCGACTTTGAACCATTTATAGTTAATATAGAAAGGGGATTAATCTAACGACATCCTATGTTATGCATAATATACCTTACACTTGACAGATCATGAACAGTAGTACATATTCGTTCATCTCAGTTTATTTCACATGTCAGGATTGCCCCAAGACAACTTGGTTTGATAAATTAAAGCATGATTCAAAATATATCATGAATAAGCATTTCAATTTTTTAAGTTATGACGAAACAAGATGCAATAACTCTCGTATCGATGATTTATAACACGTTGATTTTAAAAAATGTATAAATCACATAAAAAAACAAGTAAACAGAGGTTAAGGATAAAAAAAATGCACGAATAACACTTAAGGTTTTGAATTTGCCTGATTCGCTTTAACATTTACATTAAGTTTTGTATTTATTCGGACGGCCTACAAGGTATATGATTTTTAACATAATCATTAGTCATAAACAAAACTCTCTTACAATAGTCTATCTTTAGTTCAATAGTGTAATTACCTTTTATTAAGTTTTACAATGACCAACAAGTGAAACTTTCAGTTCCGAACAAGTCCGTGCCAAAAAACCTAATTTTGGACAAGTATGAGCGTATATACGTTGGCCCAAGGCATTTCTGGGGCATATATAAGCCTATAGATTGAACTTTAAAATGGCTAGGCGTATTCTGGGCGTCTAGACGCTAGGTGACAGAATTTTAACCTTAACTTTGGCTTTTAGAACCTATTTCAGTAATTTCGTCATAACTTTATCATAAATAAATATTTTGAAGCGATTCTTGATTCTAAATTACTTAGAATTTCATGATCTACAATTTTTATTTGTATTGCTAAGGCAGATTCTGAATTTGAGATTTTGAAAAATGGCAAAAACAGGCAGTGATCTTGCTTTGATAAAAAAATTTAGGCTTAACCATGTGAAACATGGTACCGCTTGCTTTAAGTCTTTAAGAAATCATGTTATAAGACTCAATAACACTTTATAGCATAAAAATAATAAATCATAAACCTTCTTATAGAAAGATTCATGACTTTTGCTCAAGAACACACGAAGAACAAAAAATCGTACATGGCTACGGGTTGTGTTCTTGAGCTTTTAGATTTCATACTTGAAATAATTTGGGCATTATAACTACTTAGATAAGTGATTATGACACGTTATAATTGACAAAAAAAATTCATTATAACGGCTTGTATAATTGATTATAATAATTTATAAAAATTGCTCAAGAACATACGAAGAACACGGAGAACGACAATCGTACATGACTACTACGTATGTTCTTGAGCTTTAAACTATTAAATGAATTTCGACATTATAACTACTGTAAAATGAAGAAAGACTCAAGAACGCGTGAAGAACACAAAGAACAACAATCATACATAGCTACGACTCGCGTTCTTGAGCTTTTAAAATTAAAGAAAAAAATAATTAAATATAATAACTACTAGAGATTGTACCTTATGAATTTGTAATCTTTAACTATTTCTTTGCAATTTTCTCTCTAGAACTCACTTACTAATCTTTGATTATAACTTTAATGCTTGAATTTAAGCTTTTGAATATGGTGAAAACTAATGAAGAACAAGCTCTTTATTTATAGGAAAACCAAGGGTAGGAGTACTTGCTGTAGACACCCAAATTTTGCACTTCTCTACTAACCCTGGCAGGAGGGCAAAATCGTCACTTGACCCGACATGCGAAAAGGAAGGTGGACCGCAACACGAAGCCACCCCAATGACTTACGGTCAAAGCCGCTATAACGAACAACGAGCATCAGGTTAATTGAGGTAAGGCAAATAGTTGATCCAGAAGAACCTGATTTGATCACAAAAGCCAAGCACAAAGAGCAATTTCTATATCAAGTAGCAGCCTTCCGAAATAATGCAGCAAAAAATGATGATTTAAGACTGCATGACACAAAAATCGAGAAAAGGAAGCCAGACAGCCACAAATGCATCTGCGGCCAAGGACAAGTGGCTTTTTTTGTGGCTCGAGGAAACACACGGCAGCCAAGGCTTCGGCGCGAACGGCCACAACAAGAAGCCACAGATGCATCTGCAGCCAACCGCAGATGCACCTGCGGCTGCTCTCAGTCAGCTATACAACGCCATTGTTGCAGTCGAGAGAAAAAAAAAAGAAGAAAAAAGAGAGAGAGAAAGGCGACGGAGAGAGAAAAAAAAAAGAGAGAAGAAGTGAGATTTCTCCATATTTTGTACAATCTTTATACTAGGTATTGTATCCTAGTTAATCTCCAAGTGTTAAAGCGTTTATTTCATCATTTGGAATGTGAAAAACCAGAGTTTCATAGCTTCGTTGTGTTTTATCTAGTAAATATTTTAGATCTAGTTTTATTTTGTTCTTATTGCATTTTGTTGGGTGGATCTACTGTAGATTCGAAAATATTTGGTGCATTGCTATATAAATAGTTTGATTTTGTGTACTTTGAAGTTAGATCCAATATAGTCAATATATGTTGTAGATCTGTAGATTAGGGACGGTTAGGGAGGATTTATTGCGGATGGAATCTCTTCCTAACCTCCCGATGATATCCTTTTAGTTTATTTCATAGTTTTTGCGTATGTAGCGATCGCGAGGCGCCTGTATGTAAATATGTAAATTTTTGGGCCTTAAAACGACATCAAGTCGAAAATCGGGTTTAAGGCCCCGTGATAATGAAATGTGCGATTGTGGGCGTTTGGGCTTATTTGGATGGATCACATGCCCATGAATAGCCTCAACGCTATTTTAATGGTTGATTTTCCTTTTCGACATGAAAAATGGATTTTGGAATGAAAAGATGAAGATTTTTCTAAAATCAATCAAAGTAGGATATTAGATCACGCGTAGGCTAAAATAAAATCGAAAGTATTGGATGAGCTCCATTCCTATTTGACGAAGGATTCGAAAATCTTATTTTATAAATGTCATCATTAAAGATTTTGTTATCAAAATGAAAGCTTAAAAATGAACGTTTCAAAGCGAATCGAATCCTTCGGGCATAGGGTCAACGAGATTTCTGAAGTATTTTCAAAAATAAAGCATTCTAACGATTTTCATAGGCACACACGCATACACACACACACACGTGCGCATACACACATTTTAGGATTTAAAGGACAGAAAAACATTAAAATAGCGGTAACCATGTTTTCACGGAAGTCGGGGGGTGCCTAACACCTTCCCTTCGCTTAAGCAAGCCCCCGAACTCTATGAATCTCGGTTTACGGACCAATTAATTCGGAGTCACATATGAGTCATTACGTTTACGAAAACAAAATTCGGATGAGTTGGTACATTCATTTCAAATATACCAACTAGCAGCTCTGATCAATTGGCTCATCATAAAATCAATCTTTTAAACCCCGTCGACACTCAAGCCGACCATTTTTAAAAAATCACATCTTAATCCAAATTCTAAAATTGGAAAGGAAAATTATAAAAAAAGGAAATGACTTTTCCCGGCGTCGAGACTTGCATTTAACTAATGTATGCTCTTGTATTTTGCTAAGGTATGAAGGTGTAATTGTGTGATACACATATCAAAGTGATCATCACATTCCTAGTTAAATGTGATGGAGAGAGAAAGGCGATAGAGAGAGAAAAAAAAGAGAGAAGAAGTGTGATTTCTCCATATTTTGTACAATCTTTATACTATGTATTGTATCCTAGTTAATCTCCAAGTGTTAAAGTGTTTATTTCATCATTTGGAATGTGAAAAACCCGAGTTTCATATCTTCGTTGTGTTTTATCTAGTAAATCTTTTAGATCTAGTTTTATTTTGTTCTTATTGCATTTTGTTGGGTGGATCTACTGTAGATCCGAAAATATTTGGTGCATTGCTATATAAATAGTTTGATTTTGTGTACTTTGAAGTTAGATCCAATGTAGTCAATATATGTTGTAGATCTGTGGATTAGGGACGGTTAGGGAGGATTTATTGCGGATGGAATCTCTTCCTAACCTCCCGATGATATCCTTTTAGTTTATTTCATAGTTTTTGCGTATGTAGCGATCGCGAGACGCCTGTATATAAATATGTAAATTTTTGGGCTTTAAAACGACATCAAGTCGAAAATCGGGTTTAAGGCCCCGTGATAATGAAATGTGCGATTGTGGGCGTTTTGGGTTATTTAGATGGCTCACATGCCCATGAATAGCCTCAACGCTATTTTAATGCTTGATTTTCCTTTTCGACATGAAAAAAGGATTTTGGAATAGAAAGATGAAGATTTTCATAAAATCAATCAAAGTAGGATATTAGATCACGCGTAGGCTAAAATAAAATCGAAAGTATCGGATGAGCTCCATTCCTATTTGACGAAGGATTCGAAAATCTTATTTTATAAATGTCATCATTAAAGATTTTGTTATCAAAACGAAAGCTTAAAAATGAATTTTTCAAAGCGAATTGAATCCTTCGGGCATAGGGTCAACAAGATTTCTGAAGTATTTTCGAAAATAAAGCATTCTAACGATTTTCATAGGCACACACGTGCGCGCATGCACACATTTTAGGATTTAAAGGACAGGAAAGCATTAAGATAGCGGTAACCGTGTTTTCACGGAAGTCGGGGGGTGCCTAACACATTCCCCTCGCTTAAGCAAGCCCCCGAACTTTATGAATCTCGGTTTGCGGACCAATTAATTCGGAGTCACATATGAGTCATTAGGTTTACGGAAAAAAAAATCGGATGAGTTGGTACAACCATTTCAAATATACCAACTGGTGGCTCTGGTCAATTGGCTCATCATAAAATCAATCTTTTAAACCCCGTCGACACTCAAGCCGACCCTTTTCAAAAAAATCACATCTTAATCCAAATTCTAAAATTGGAAAGGAAAATTATAAAAAAAAGGAAACGACTTTTCCCGGCGTCGACACTTGCATTTAACTAATGTATGCCCTTGTATTTTGCTAAGGTATGAAGGTGTAATTGTGTGAAACACATATCAAAGTGATCATCACATTCCTCCTCCCCCCCCCCCCCCCCCCCACAGCCGGCCATCTTGCTCCATTTAGGCCATTTAATGCTTGAAATGATCATTTTTTTGGTGACACAACAATTGACACATGCTAGCTTCTAATTGGTCCACCACCTAGCCTATGCAATGAATAGTTCTAGGGCTTATTTGGTTGGTCAATTAACCATTTATTTGAGGGGTAGTCATGGTCTTTTACCAAGCTTGATCAAGGTTAGTTTAGTCCTTTTGATAATCTAGCTTAGTCATGCTTAGGTTAATTAGCAATAGACCTAGGTTGATTAGGTTATTAATTCACCGATTAGTTTAACATGTAGTTTAAGGTAATCTTTTGTTTAATTAACCTTAATCCTAGTTAGGTTTAATTTAATTAGTGATAATTAGGTTAGATAGTAATCCAGTTACCTTAACCTAGTTCGATTCCAGCCAGATTAGTGCTAATCATCTAATTAGGTTAATTAGTTAGCTAAGTTAATTAGTTTGTAACTAGGGTTAGGTCTAGATTAGATTTCCTAATTCAGTTATCTCTAACCTAGTTCATTTTTAAGTATTTTGATTGAATTGATCCTTACTGATTTAAAAGTCAGATATTACAGAGTTTTATTCCGAATAAACATTATTCTGTGAAGTTAAAAGTCAAAAAGACGTTGCACGTTTTTTGATGAATAGTATTTTTGACTACCATTTCTCATAAAATGGTTAGACAATCAAAAAGGTGAAAAAAATATTTTGTCTTATTCCCAATGCATTTTTTGAGAAAAAATTTATCAGCTAAAACGTGTTTTCAAATTGCGAGAAAGATGAATCCTGAAACAAAATGTCATTTTGATGTACACGTTTCGCTCGGGGGCCTAAGTTAGGTTTTCTAGGGTTTAGACCCTAGGATTTAGGGTTTAGGTTTTATCTTTTTTTTTAATTTTTTAAAAAACTTTTATTCTCCTGTTTATAAGACTGGATACTTGAACCGAAACACTTAAAAAAACAATAATGAAGATTCCATAACACATTTAAGATGTAATCCAATCTTTATTTATTTATATAAAGTCGGATTACAACTCTCTTGGAAGTTCAGAATATTACATTCACCCCTCCTTAAAAGAATTTCGTCCTCGAAATTTACTTATACAATTAAGAAAACAAATGTGGATATTTTATCTTCATTTTATCTTCTAATTCTCATGTTGCTTCCTCCATGGATTGATTTCTCCATATGATATTGACTGAATGTATGACCTTGTTTCGCAAGACTTGTTCCTTCCTATCAATAATTTTAACAGGAATCTCCTCGTAGCTTAGATCCCTCGTGATTTGGATGGATTCGTAGATGATGACGTATTTGTAATTGGGTTTATAGGGACGCAATACTGAAACATGAAATACATTATGTATATGTTCCAGCTATATAGGTAAGGCTACTTCATAAGGTACCTCACCTATTCTTCGTAATATTTCGAATGGTCCTATAAACCTTGGACTCAGTTTTCTTTTCTTTCCAAAATGAATCTTTCCTTTCCAAGGAGATACTTTTTGGAAAACATAACTACCGACTTCAAAGTCTCTCTTTTGTCAATATAGATCAGCATATCTCTTCTGTCTTTCTTGAGCAGCTCGTAACCTCAATTTTATTGTTCGAACTACCTCCATTGTTTGTTGAACTAATTCTAGCCCAAGCATCTTCCATTCACCAACTTCGTCCCAACACATCGGTGTTCTACACTTCCTTCCATACAGAGCTTCATATGGTGGCATTCATATACTAGTGTGATAACTGTTGTTGTAAGCGAATTCCACCAAAGGTAAGTGATCTTCCCAACTTCCCTCAAAATCCATCATACAAGCTCTCAGCATATCCTCCAAAGTTTGGATAGTCCTTTCACTTTGACCATCTTTTTGTGGGTGGTAAGCAGTACTCATTCTCAAGTGTGTACCTAGATGTTCCTGAAGACTTTTCTAGAAGTTCGATGTGAACCTTGGATCTCGATCAGACACAATTGAAACTGATACGCCGTGTCTAGAGATAACTTCCTTAATATATAGCTTTGCTAATCGATCCAAATTGAACTTAACCTTGATTGGTAAAAAGTGAGCTGACTTGTTTAGTCTATCCACTATTACCCATATGGCATCATGACCCTTCTGTGTGGTTTGTAGGCCTATTACAAAATTCATTGTAATATGCTCCCATTTTCACTCTGGAATCTCCAATGGTTGCAACAATCCGCTTGGTCTTTGATGCTCAGCTTTAACTTGCTGACATGTCAAACACCTACTAACGAATTTAGCCACCTCCCTTTTCATTTTTTGCCACAAAAAATATTGACTTATGTCTTTGTACAATTTGGTACTGCCTGGGTGTACTGAAAACTTAATACTATGTGCTCTTGACATGATCTCTTCCTTTAGTTCTTGAACTGAAGAAACCCATATTCTAGATTCAAATATAATGATTCTTTCCTTGTCCATCTTGTATTTGTCGTCTACAATCTCTATTGACTTCTTCAACTTCTTATAGTTTCTATCCTCCTCTTGGATTTCCCTAATTTTACCCAACAAGGTTGAGTGATCCTCCGTTACGAACAATTTCCTTATCGAGATTAAAGGAACTCTTACCTCTATGTCGAGTCTAGCGAACTCTTTAATCAACTCATCTTGAGTTGTTCACACATTTAACTTCTCTTGGTTCTTCCTACTCAAAGCATCTGCAACTACGTTGGCTTTTCCTGGATGATATAGGATTTCACAATCATAATCCTTAATCAATTTCAACCATCGTCTTTGCCTCATATTCAACTCTCGTTGTGTAAAAATAAACTTTAAACTCTTGTGATATGTATAAATTTCACATTTCTCCCCATACATATAATGCCTCCTCTTTAAAGCAAATACTACCACCGCTAATTATAGATCGTGAGTTGGATACTTAACTCATAATCTGTAACGCCCCCAAAAATCCCCGCGCTTTCGATGCGGCGGACCTTTGTGCGTTAATTTCATACATCTATCGACTTAACCAATGATCCCATAATCATATTGGTTGAAATAGTCTTATTTTAGACTATACATTAAAATTTTCTCTTAACTTTGTCCCTGGATCTTAACTTGATCTCAGTCTCATAAGTATACAAGTATCAACTTGTATTTCATCCGTATAAATGGATAAAACCATATATAACGGTTTAATTTTAACCTTAGGATTTAAATATTCTATATACGTCCACTTGTAACGGTCTCATTCGTACTACAAGTATCAATATACAAAGATATCTCTTCATATCAATAATCCTACTTATACGGTATTCAAAATAGTAATAACGAGTTATACCTGGGTCCGAGGAACCTTAACGATGGATTTGACCAGTCAACATCGCTTAGTTCTGTCTCAGATGTACAGCACTCACAAGTTATTTACCGATCCTCATCCAGATAAATAGATCATTATCAATACTATGTTAAATTTTAACAATTCTAGGTTATATCAAAATAAAGACATAACAACATTCTGATGATAATTATTTATATCATTCATTCAATATTCGGTTACATGTTTGTTTGTTCGTATTACAACAGTCATTATGACATATACAAATACAATCAATTTACATGAAAACCTAATCTATGCTGCATCTTTAAGTTCATGATCTTCTTAACGTTCATCTTTAATCTGCAAATAAGGTTTTATTCGCAAGAATGAGCACGACGGCTCAGCAAGTCTAACATGCAGCACATACGCAGTTTATGCTTTCATATAAACTTTAACATGCATTGACTGAACATAATTCTCTATTTAATTTCACATATAACTCACGTTCCATCAATTTATATCACACTGACACACAAAGTGTATAAATCATGTTCATAAATCGTAAACATAACGCATACAGTTAGAAGGCTTTGTAAACATCAGTTAAAGACTTCACATATCATCTATTACATAATAACATGACATTACACATCTCATTTATCATTTTAACAATACTACACAAGTAGCACATAGCAAGAGTTAGAAGACTTGCCTTAAAACCATGTTAGGGTTTCCCGGGAAATCGTTAAACGCCTACAAAAAGGGTTACGCGACCCCGAATGTTAGTTTATCAAATTTTCCTTTTAAATAAGTCTTAGAATAACTTAACTACACTATTTTCATAGGTGAAATTATTTGGAAAATTGGCTAACTCAAAAACTCATTTTTAAGCCCTAAAATCCGAATGCCCCTTAAAAATTCAGCTTTGACCTCTTTTACTGCGACAGCCATAACTTTGTCGTACGAAACCATTTTGAAGTGATTCTTGAGTCTAAATTGCTTAGAATTTAATGATCTACAACTTTCATTTAGGTTACTAAGGCATATTCAGACTTTAAATTTTCGGAAATTTGCAAAAATAATCTGCGACTATATTAGACCTAACTTTCTTTGATCCAATTGGTAAAACATGATACCTCAAGCATTAATTTACTAAGATAACATGTTCTAACACTCTGTATCACTTCATAACATAAAAATAACAAAATCATAAACCTACTTATATAAGATTTCAAGACTTTTTCTCAAGAACACGAAGAACGAATCGAAGAACACGAAGAACAAAGTTTCATCGTTCTTCGTTTCGACTACTAAAACTTGATGCCACAAGCATTATTTAGCAAGGCCATCATGTTTCATCATCCCATAACACTAAATTACCAAATCATAAACCTACTTATGTAGAAATTATGACTTTTGCTCAAGAACACACGAAGAACACGAAGAACGAAAAATCGTACATGGTAACGACTTATGTTCTTGAGCTTTTAGATTTCATACTTGAAATAATTTGAGCATTATAACTGCTTACATATGTGATTATAACACTTTATAATTGACAAAATTTGGTCATTATAATGACGTGTTTACTTAATTATAACAATTTATAATAATACTCCAGAACATACGAAGAACACGGAGAACGGATAAACCGTACATGGATACGACGTATGTTCTTGAACTTTAAACTATGAAATGAAATTTGACATAACAACGACTTGCTCAAGTCATAAGGAACACGCAGAACGAAAAATCGTACATGGCTACGACTTATGTTCTTGAGCCTCATCGATAAAAATAAACATTACAATAACTAAGAATCGTACCTTTTGTTATTGCAAGCTTTAACTATTTCTTTGCAATTTCCAATACATGAATTATAACTAGGAGTAATAGATATAGAGAGTAATTTTGCTCTTGCAAAAGCTTTGGAAAAAGATGAAGAAATGAATGAGTTTAGCTTTCTATTTATAGGAAAATCAAAGGTCGGGGTAATTTGGTCATTAGTTAAAAAGACCAAGGGCATTTTAGTCATTTCGCACATTATTTAATTAATAAAACTAGAATAATATCTAGATATTTTCCAAACTTGCTTCTAGAAGCTTCCCGAGCTGTTTTGTCATTATTTCTTCCGATTTCGGTATATCGGATAAATCGCGTGCGATTAATTTAAAATATTTCGCATTAGTAATATAAGTTTTAATTACTTATACATATTTTATTCATAAAATACATCATACAGTATTAATGATGTCTCGTCTGACCCTCAAAGTTTTTCTTGAATTAATCTCGGATAACCTTCCGTGTATTTTTCTCAAATACACCTACCGGGCGACGCGATTGATAAATTTCTTTCATTCTAGACACTAATTATGATTGAATAATATAATTAGGTATTAATCTGATAAATTTGATTATTCAAATTTAATGTTAACCTATCTCATGATCCGTTTGATGAAAACAATACGGATGAATTAGCAGTTAATTATATAACAGTCTGATTCCAACTAATTTGGTTAACTTCTACTGATTTAAAATTTTGATATTACTGAGTTTTGTTCCGAATGAACACTTTTCTGTAAAGTGAAAAGTCCAAAAGACTTGGCACGTTTTTCGGTGAATAGTGTTTTTGACGACCATTTCTCAGAAAATGGTTAGAAGACCAAAAAGTCAAAAATAATATTTATTTTTGTCTTTTCCCTATTTCGTCTTATTCCCGACACACTTTTCGAGAAAATCTTTTATTGCTTATTACGCACCGGTGTTGCATACAAACACTGTATCCATCAACGGTTTGATCAAAAACGGAAATCGTTTTCGTTTGAAGAGCGATTTACGGTTTATTTATGGAAAAATATAAGTGGCTCCCTGGTATCTATTCCCCGTATAAATGCTATATCGTGAAATAGAAAAAGTCCAAACGTTGAAAAGAACGTTCAAAAAGACGACAAACGTTTTCTCGTAAATCGTGTCTTTTTCGTCTTTTTCCCAAGAAAATTTTATTGATTCCCTGGCATCTAAACCTCATATTATCACTATATCGTGAAATACAAGAAGTCCTACAGATGAAAGAAACGATCAAACGAATGAAAAACGTTTCTTCGTGAATAGTGCTTTTTACACGTTTTTTCGAGAAAAACTTTTACTGACTATTACGTGTTTTTAAAGCGTGGGAAGGTTGAATCCTTAAACGGAATGTCAATTTGACCTTCACATTTTGCTCGAGGGCCTAGGTTATTTTCTAGGGTTTAGACCCTAGGGTTAGGGTTTAGGTTTTTAACTCTTTTTCCAATTTAGGTTTTTGCCCTAAATTGACTTCTGATTTTTAATAAGTGTTAAGGTTAACTACTTGAACCAAAACACAAAATCCTACACATAGATATTTCATACAGCACATTTAAAAGCTCAATTCAAGCTTTACTAATCACATAACACATAGTTTAGGTTAAAGAATTTAACCTCTTAGTTGTATACGATCGTAGTTTCGAGTCGTATATATTCTTTAAGATAGCTCAAGGTATGCTTGAACAATCGATCTTGGCTTTTGAATTGACAACCTTGCTTAGATCTTGTTAGATCACTTTTGAAATATTTGGGATATTACATTCAACCCAACTTACAGGAATTTCGTCCTCGAAATTAACTTTACAATTACTTTAGTCATTTAATATCATATTTATAAGTGCTATAAATATTCAGGATATTACATTCTCTCCTTCTTATCAGAATTTCGTCCTCGAAATTATAATATAATCATCTCCAATTTACTCTTCAATATGAATTTTCTAAATTCATCTTTTACTCACATTAAACCTCCAATACTTTGATTAGGTCTAAACAATGTTCACTTATCTCTACACATTTCCTTTCATAACTCTAGGTTTTAAACCTCTTTTCATACTCGACATTCAGTCTCATTCTTCCTTTATCTTGGATTCTTCTCACTTATACAGCGGTCAATCAAGACCTTTACCTTATTCAAAAACTATGAATACTATATAACCCATAATTTTTAAATCATCATCCGGACTGGAAAACCATATCTTGTGTAGCAATCAATTAAGATTGAGAACACTTCATACTTTGTGTAGCAATCAATTAAGATTGAGAACACCATACATTGTGTAACAATCAATTAAGATCGAGAACACACATACGTTGTACTTTAGGTGATCAGCCTGTCGTACCATATAAGACGCGGTTTATTGCGTCTATCGAATTCCTACGTCCGTTCTTTTTTTTTTTCCATAACCAAAGGTGTCTAGCCGAAACAATTCGCATTGACTCATATTTAAACCATTCAAACTTTTTGAAAAGCAATTTTATGACTGTATACCGCACCTTGCAAAGTGCGTTGATAACTCATCATGTATCATCTTCACACCAGGTTAAATGGGGTGTTAATGAATAAATCATTTTTATTCTTCACATTAAATCCGTCTAGCCAAAACAATTAGCATAGACATATGAATAACATAGCTAGTGAAGAACTAACAAAATTTTCCAGTTCAACTAGTGAACCACTCTTTTCAAAGGCACACACGTGCGAATATAATCATGAAGATCTAGCATAGCTAGAAGATTTTTGAAATACCCTCAATCCTCTATCTTTTCCATTATTCTCTAACCATAACACAAGTTTTGCAAATATATAGTAATATAGTAAACTGATTGGTTGTTTTAAACCAAGTACAAACAAATATATTAGTTCCCCTTCTCATCAACACAGAATTGAAATATCTCAGTGCACATTGATACTGCCAATATCGCACTTATAGACAAATCATAGCCGCATCTCACAAGTCGGTTCGACTAACATATCATAGCCCAAGTCTATAACAAGGGTTCGTTCGCTCAGTAACTAACATACAAATATTTTTAAAACTATAGTTATGACGTAACAACTACTAACTAATCAATATACATATGAGAAAAGAATCACCTTCTCAAAATATATACAATGAAAAGTTGACACAAGATTTTAATTTACTTATCAATATAGCAAACTGAGTTATTCCTCCACCCAAGAACTAATGAATCAGTTCCCCGTCTCATCAACACTATCCTCAAATGATTTCATTCAGTGTGTAACCCGCTTTGAGAACACTGACCATGAATCATTCATACCAACAGTGTAGTTAGATCGGTTCTCTGAAGCATATTAAACTCTTTCCCATACAAGAGAGTCGTCCTACTCAGTTTTACTAATATGAGTTTTCAATTGAAATCCCTAATCGTTCTATAACTATCTTAGTCACTTTCTTCTCTTAATTCATTCCTTCATCATTTACATTCCTTATGAGTTTACTCATCTCCTTTCTTAGGTATAATTACACAACATACCATACACACCATTTCATTTTTTTATGAAACGGTTTCACACAAAACCTAATAAGATTATTTTATCTTATTGTTTGCTTTGAGAACTCATTAAGAGTCCATTTATCTTCAGATATTCTCGTAAAGAGTTTATCTTTATTCATTATATTTCTTTGCACATAATAATTTTTATGTATTAAGATTTAATAAGATTTATGCATATCTTTTAATTTATATACGGACTCTTCACAAGTCCATTTCTTTTTAATCCATCAGATTATACTTCAAGGTACTTGTTACCTCAAAACTATAATCCACTGCTCTGATACCAACTGTAACCATCATTCAATAGCACCTTACAATGGTACCTATCAGTTTGCCACCGCATGCGGCGTCCCCTACGGAGAGTCTGGCTTCGGTGCCTCCCTTCTATGGGCGGTCACCAGCGAGAGGCTCAGGGTTCTTTTTATATAGCTCTGATACCAACTGTAACGCCCCCAAAAATCCCCGCGCTTTCGATGCGGCGGACCTTTGTGCGTTAATTTCATACATCTATCGACTTAACCAATGATCCCATAATCATATTGGTTGAAATAGTCTTATTTTAGACTATACATTAAAATTTTCTCTTAACTTTGTCCCTGGATCTTAACTTGATCTCAGTCTCATAAGTATACAAGTATCAACTTGTATTTCATCCGTATAAATGGATAAAACCATATATAACGGTTTAATTTTAACCTTAGGATTTAAATATTCTATATACGTCCACTTGTAACGGTCTCATTCATACTACAAGTATCAATATACAAAGATATCTCTTCATATCAATAATCCTACTTATACGGTATTCAGAATAGTAATAACGAGTTATACCTGGGTCCGAGGAACCTTAACGATGGATTTGACCAGTGAACATCGCTTAGTTCTGTCTCAGATGTACAGCACTCACAAGTTATTTACCGATCCTCATCCAGATAAATAGATCATTATCAATACTATGTTAAATTTTAACAATTCTAGGTTATATCAAAATAAAGACATAACAACATTCTGATGATAATTATTTATATCATTCATTCAATATTCGGTTACATGTTTGTTTGTTCGTATTACAATAGTCATTATGACATATACAAATACAATCAATTTACATGAAAACCTAATCTATGCTGCATCTTTAAGTTCATGATCTTCTTAACGTTCATCTTTAATCTGCAAATAAGGTTTTATTCGCAAGAATGAGCACGACGGCTCAGCAAGTCTAACATGCAGCACATACGCAGTTTATGCTTTCATATAAACTTTAACATGCATTGACTGAACATAATTCTCTATTTAATTTCACATATAACTCACGTTCCATCAATTTATATCACATTGACACACAAAGTGTATAAATCATGTTCATAAATCGTAAACATAACGCATACAGTTAGAAGGCTTTGTAAACATCAGTTAAAGACTTCACATATCATCTATTACATAATAACATGACATTACACATCTCATTTATCATTTTAACAATACTACACAAGTAGCACATAGCAAGAGTTAGAAGACTTGCCTTAAAACCATGTTAGGGTTTCCCGGGAAATCGTTAAACGCCTACAAAAAGGGTTACGCGACCCCGAATGTTAGTTTATCAAATTTTCCTTTTGAATAAGTCTTAGAATAACTTAACTACACTATTTTCATAGGTGAAATTATTTGGAAAATTGGCTAACTCAAAAACTCATTTTTAAGCCCTAAAATCCGAATGCCCCTTAAAAATTCAGTTTTGACCTCTTTTACTGCGACAGCCATAACTTTGTCGTACGAAACCATTTTGAAGTGATTCTTGAGTCTAAATTGCTTAGAATTTCATGATCTACAACTTTCATTTAGGTTACTAAGGCATATTCAGACTTTAAATTTTCGGAAATTTGCAAAAATAATCTGCGACTATATTAGACCTAACTTTCTTTGATCCAATTGGTAAAACATGATACCTCAAGCATTAATTTGCTAAGATAACATGTTCTAACACTCTGTATCACTTCATAACATAAAAATAACAAAATCATAAACCTACTTATATAAGATTTCAAGACTTTTTCTCAAGAACACGAAGAACGAATCGAAGAACACGAAGAACAAAGTTTCATCGTTCTTCGTTTCGACTACTAAAACTTGATGCCACAAGCATTATTTAGCAAGGCCATCATGTTTCATCATCCCATAACACTAAATTACCAAATCATGAACCTACTTATGTAGAAATTATGACTTTTGCTCAAGAACACACGAAGAACACGAAGAACGAAAAATCGTACATGGTAACGACTTATGTTCTTGAGCTTTTGGATTTCATACTTGAAATAATTTGAGCATTATAACTGCTTACATATGTGATTATAACACTTTATAATTGACAAAATTTGGTCATTATAATGACGTGTTTACTTAATTATAACAATTTATAATAATACTCCAGAACATACGAAGAACACGGAGAACGGATAAACCGTACATGGATACGACGTATGTTCTTGAACTTTAAACTATGAAATGAAATTTGACATAACAACGACTTGCTCAAGTCATAAGGAACACGCAGAACGAAAAATCGTACATGGCTACGACTTATGTTCTTGAGCCTCATCGATAAAAATAAACATTACAATAACTAAGAATCGTACCTTTTGTTATTGCAAGCTTTAACTATTTCTTTGCAATTTCCAATACATGAATTATAACTAGGAGTAATAGATATAGAGAGTAATTTTGCTCTTGCAAAAGCTTTGGAAAAAGATGAAGAAATGAATGAGTTTAGCTTCCTATTTATAGGAAAATCAAAGGTCGGGGTAATTTGGTCATTAGTTAAAAAGACCAAGGGCATTTTAGTCATTTCGCACATTATTTAATTAATAAAACTAGAATAATATCTAGATATTTTCCAAACTTGCTTCTAGAAGCTTCCCGAGCTGTTTTGTCATTATTTCTTCCGATTTCGGTATATCGGATAAATCGCGTGCGATTAATTTAAAATATTTCGCATTAGTAATATAAGTTTTAATTACTTATACATATTTTATTCATAAAATACATCATACAGTATTAATATGATGTCTCGTCTGACCCTCAAAGTTTTTCTTGAATTAATCTCGGATAACCTTCCGTGTATTTTTCTCAAATACACCTACCGGGCGACGCGATTGATAAATTTCTTTCATTCTAGACACTAATTATGATTGAATAATATAATTAGGTATTAATCTGATAAATTTGATTATTCAAATTTAATGTTAACCTATCTCATGATCCGTTTGATGAAAACAATACGGATGAATTAGCAGTTAATTATATAACAGTCTGATTCCAACTAATTTGGTTAACTTCTACTGATTTAAAATTTTGATATTACTGAGTTTTGTTCCGAATGAACACTTTTCTGTAAAGTGAAAAGTCCAAAAGACTTGGCACGTTTTTCGGTTAATAGTGTTTTTGACGACCATTTCTCAGAAAATGGTTAGAAGACCAAAAAGTCAAAAATAATATTTATTTTTGTCTTTTCCCTATTTCGTCTTATTCCCGACACACTTTTCGAAAAAATCTTTTATTGCTTATTACGCACCGGTGTTGCATACAAACACTGTATCCATCAACGGTTTGATCAAAAACGGAAATCGTTTTTGTTTGAAGAGCGATTTACGGTTTATTTATGGAAAAATATAAGTGGCTCCCTGGTATCTATTCCCCGTATAAATGCTATATCGTGAAATAGAAAAAGTCCAAACGTTGAAAAGAACGTTCAAAAAGACGACAAACGTTTTCTCGTAAATCGTGTCTTTTTCGTCTTTTTTCCAAGAAAATTTTATTGATTCCCTGGCATCTAAACCTCATATTATCACTATGTCGTGAAATACAAGAAGTCCTACAGATGAAAGAAACGATCAAACGAATGAAAAACGTTTCTTCGTGAATAGTGCTTTTTACACGTTTTTTCGAGAAAAACTTTTACTGACTATTACGTGTTTTTAAAGCGTGGGAAGGTTGAATCCTTAAACGGAATGTCAATTTGACCTTCACATTTTGCTCGAGGGCCTAGGTTATTTTCTAGGGTTTAGACCCTAGGGTTAGGGTTTAGGTTTTTAACTCTTTTTCCAATTTAGGTTTTTGCCCTAAATTGACTTCTGATTTTTAATAAGTGTTAAGGTTAACTACTTGAACCAAAACACAAAATCCTACACATAGATATTTCATACAGCACATTTAAAAGCTCAATTCAAGCTTTACTAATCACATAACACATAGTTTAGGTTAAAGAATTTAACCTCTTAGTTGTATACGATCGTAGTTTCGAGTCGTATATATTCTTTAAGATAGCTCAAGGTATGCTTGAACAATCGATCTTGGCTTTTGAATTGACAACCTTGCTTAGATCTTGTTAGATCACTTTTGAAATATTTGGGATATTACATAATCATTTAGTTGTCGCGAAGCATAAGATATTACATTGCCATGTTGCATTAAAACACAACTTAATCCTTTATGTGAGGCATCACTGTAGACTACAAGACCTCCACTATTATCAGGTAGTGATAATATTGGTGCCTCACTTAGTCTCTTCTTTAGCTCTTGAAAGCTTTCTTCTCATTTATCATTCTAAGCATACTTTACGGTCTTCCTGGTTAAGTTGGTTAACGAGATTACTATCTTTAAAAAATCTTTAATGAAACGTCTATAGTACCCTGCTAAACCTAAGAAAATCCACACTTCGATTGGGTTCTTTGGTTGTTCCCAGTTCATAACTGCTTTTATCTTTGATAGATCCACTGAAACTTCGCTCTTGTCAATCGCATGACCTAAGAACTGAACTTTCTCTAGCCAGAACTCGCATTTTGAAAATTTGGCATAGAGTTGTTCCTTTCATAAGGTTTCTAGTACACTTCCCAAATGTATAGCATGTTTTTCTAGTGTTTTCGAGTATATGAGAATATCGTCGATGAACATTACAACATACTTGTCTAAGCAAGACCTAAAAACCCTATTCATCAAGTCCATGAATAGTGTCGGTGCATTCGTTAATTCGAAGGACATCACTAGTAACTCGTAATGTCTGTAATGTGTTCTAAACGTTGTCTTCGGCACATCTTCCTTTCTTACCTTTAGTTGATGGTAACCTGACTGTAGATAAATCATAGAGAAATGTTCTGTTCCTTTGAGTTGATCAAATAAGTCATCAATCATAGGTAATGGATACTTATTCTTTATGGTTAATTTATTGAGTTCACGATAATCAACACATAATCTTAAAGTTTCATCCTTTTTCTTGACAAACAACACTAGTGCTCCCCATAGAGAAATACTTAGTTGAATGTATTTTTTATTCAACAGTTCTTGTAACTGTACCATCAATTCCTTTAATTCCAAAGACGCTATTCTATATGGGGCCTTTGAAACAGGTGCAGTTCCAAGAGCTAAACCAATAACGAACTCAATCTCCCTATCAGGTGGAAGACCGAGTGGATCATCGGGAAAGACATCTTGAAACTCTCTAACCACTGCTATTTGGTTTATATCTAACCCTTTTTATTGGGTGTCTACAATATATGCTAAATAACCTTGGCATCCCTTCTGAAGTAATCATTTTGTTTGATTTACAGTTAGACATCGGGATTTTCTTGATGACTGACTTCCTTCGAAGACTACCGTTGACTTAGATGTTGTAAGAAGTTTAACGCACTTTTGTTGACAATCGATCATCGCTTAGTGATTGGTCAACCAATCTATGCCTAGAATTACATCAAAATTTCCTAATTATATTGGAATAAGATCGACTTTCAGCTCATGACCCTTGATCAATATGTAAAAACTTTTTATTATCTTATTAACAGGGATTAGTTATTTATTAGCAATCTCTATCATTAAAAGACTTTCTAACAATTCACTAAGCACGTTTAGTTTTCTAGCAAAACTATAGGAAATAAAAGAGCAAGTAGCACCCGAATCAAATAGAACGTAAGCACTTATAGTGTTGATCGGAATGATACCTGACACTACATCCTATGATGCTACGACATCTCTCACAGTCATGTTGAATGTCCTTGCTGTTGGACGACCCGGGTTAGTTGTTGGGGTAGATTTGTTTGTATTGTCCCCTTCAACATTTCTTCCCTTCTTGGGGCACATCTTAGCTTGATGCCCCATGGCTCCACAGTTAAAGTAAGAGTCTTTCTTAGGGTTAGGGAAGGCGGTTGCTATGTGTCCCTCTTGTTTGCAATTGTAGCAAACATTTTTTCCTTTCAGACACACTCCTAAGTGTTGTTTTCCACAGGTTTTACATGGCTCAAATGTTTTCTTTTTATTCTCCCCTCCTTGCTGAGAATTTTCTCCATTAAACCTTCTTTTATTATTATTTCCTCCCTCATTCCTTCCTTTATTATTATTTCCCTCATGCTCCTTTTTATTGTTCTTTTCCTTATTAAATTTTGTTATGGTTTCACTGTTGCCTTCGACAATGATAGCCTTTTCTAAAAGATGGACGTAACTCTCTATTTGTAAAATAGCTACCTTACCATGAATCCAAGATTTTTAACCATCTTTAAACCTTCTTGCTTTTCGTTCCTCCGTATCTACTTGATTTGGAGCAAAACGAGCAAGTTCAATAAATTTGGAGGCATACTAGGGAACAGTCATGTCCCCCTGTTTCAAATTTAGAAATTGTACCTCCATTTTATTCCTCATGATTTGTGGAAAGTAATTTTTAAAGAATATCTCTTTGAATGTTTCCCACGCAACCACACCTTCCCCGGCACGGGCTTGGTTCGCTTCCTACCAGAAGTTTGCCTCGCCCTTTATTAGGTAAGTGGCGAACTTAGTCTTCTTATCCTCAGCAACATCTGCTAAGTCGAAGGCTTTCTCTATTTCTTTTACCTAGCACTGAGCCTCTATAGGCTCAGTGGTTCCCTTGAAATCAGGAAGACCTACATTTTTAAAGTCTTTAAATGATACTATCTGTGGTTGGGGTTCTGGCTGAAGTGGTGGCATTAGTATTTATGGTTGTGATTGTGGGGGTGGTGGCGACACATTATTTGCTGCACGATTATCTAAAACTACTATTAACCTATCTAGAAATTGTCACATATGACGGGAGTCTGAACATTACTCCCGTCACTAACATTTACTGTTGTTGTTGCCCTCGTTCGTGGTCTTGGTGGTACCATTTTCTAAAAAAAATGGGGGGAAAACGTGTAAATTTGAAAACATTAAACTTGTAAGACATATTTATTAAACAAACTTCTTATATAATCCAAATTTGTACATTACATTATCCGAGTGAGTTAAATCACTTAAAATTATTAGCATCCATTATAAAAAAGAGAAATGCTAAATTACAACATTTAAAACATACTATTACATTACACATTTTTCGATTATAACTAGATTTTTCTAGCCTTCTTATTGATCTTGTGGATTATACTAATCACCATAGACCTATTAATTTCAAGCCCCAAATCTCTAGCTAGTACAGAAAATTTAGTTATTTGGTCCTTGAGTATGGAGTACGTAGTACCATTGGCTCGTTTGATTCAACCATGATTTGCTTGTAGGCGAGATACTTCCTCTTGGGAAGCCTCCACCTGAATCTGTAGTTAGTAGCTTCTTTCAGCTTCATCCAACCATCACCTTTAAAGCACTTCCATTATATCATTGTCCTGGTTCATGTTAGCTTGGTTCTTGATTTGGAGTTGTTTATGTTAGTTCCCAATGACACGATAGATATCTAGAAGGGGGGGTTGAATATATTCTTTTAAAAATTTCTTTTACTTTAAAGATCTTGCGTTAATTAATTCTTAATCAATAAGTTTAACACGGCGGAATAGGATTTAGTTACCCTTTTCTTGATATGTTAAAGTAAGAATTCAACAAGCAATTATATGGTAGATATAGCAATTAAAAGACACAATAAGAAAGACTCCAGGTTTTAAGTGGTTCAAAGCTCACAAGACTCCTACTCCACTGTTCTGTTCTTCCAGCAGCAAATCCACTAAGGATAACTTTTACAATTTCAGAATCACTCAGATTCCTTAAAGACCAGCAGTCTTGGAACTCTAGTTCACTAAGAACTCTACAAGTCTAATAGGCTTGGATACTCTAGTTCACAAAGAACTCTCCTGGAGTGATGTAGATTTGGATGTGCTACTAAGTTGCTTTTAACATGAGTTTCTGAAGGACTTAGTAGCAATGTAAGCTTTCTTATCGGTTTGATCTTTTCAACTTCTTGCGTATATTCTTTTCTCGTGTAATTCGTTGCTCTTTTCTTTTGCCGATCTTGGTATTTAAAAAGTGAGGGCTTCAGTTTTCTTCCCGTTGAAATATCTGCTTGAGCTTTTGTTTCTTTCCGTTACCTCACAGTGGAGAGCTTCTGTATATTATATTAATATAGCTCATTAATGCTCTGATGAGATTTTAGTTGATCTAACCTGTTAGTCCATGGAAGGTTATTTTCTTTTTCCTTGGGGACAGATATGTCAGTCGTAGGTTCCTACCAACTTTCATAGAGTCGTTTGGTCCTTCCATACTATAGGACTGATAGGACACAGTCCTCTGACTTTTCTGCCTTGAAAGTCTTCTTTCTGTTGCATAGTGCGCTTGGGTCAGTCCCCTGACTTTTTTGACTTTGATCGATTTGCAGAAGCTTTTTGGTTACATCAATGCAAATTGAATTCTTGAACGAAATAGCTTCTAATCTGAGAGTCGTGATGTCTCTTGCCTTTTTTCTCAACGACCCTCTATGATCAACTTTACGAATATCCTTGCTGTTGTGATCATCCTGTAATGGATCATCTCTTATTTTCATCGTAGAGTGTACTCTACTGTTAGACTATTGAACGTAGAGTTCGTTCTACGGCTTCTTGCTTAGAACATAGTCTGTTAGTCGTAGAGTCTTCTTGGCCAAAATTATAGAGTCCATTCTACGATTGGTTGTCTTCATCATAGACTCTGTTGATCGTAGAGTCTTCTTGACTGAAATCGTAGAGTCCATTCTACGATTAGATTACAACAAAAGATCAACCTGACAGTTTTGATCTATTTAAATTTAAGTCTTAGTACAACACAAAAGACTTTATAAATCCATACATTTATATCAGGAGATCAACCTAATAGTTTTGATCTTATCTAACACAGCCCTTGAACGTAGAGTTCTTAATGCCTAATCATACAGTGAGCAACTGTATTTTCTAGTGAAAATTATGAATTTTATTGATGTTTAGTCAGTTAATACAATTGAGAAAAAGAAAAAAAAATTAACTTATCTCCTTCTACTAAGAGGTCTTCTTCTTTCTTCTTCCTTCTACTTGAAGAGTGCTCTCTTTTTTTCTTCTGCTTTTCTCAATTCTTCTTCCCTCAGCAAGGCTTCTTCTTCTTTAATTTGGAACCATTCTTGTGAGCTAGATGGCCTCACAGTTGAGGAAGAAGGTCTTGCTGTCTCATCCTGTCTGGGATGAGATGGTACAGCTTCGAATCTAGGAGGATGTATTGATGTTTGAACCATCCTCATCCCTTGAGGTGCTCTTCCTCTTCTGCTGTAGTCTGAGCTCGTTCTCGTTTGTTCTGTTGTGCTCAGTTTCTTCTCCCCCTTGTTGGCATCATTAATGGTTGCTACCTATTCTGAAAGTTGTTGTATGCCCTAAATAATCTCTTGAAGTTGAGTCTTAGTGGCAGCAACATCATCTTGGTGTGCTTGGAGTCGTTCGTCAACCATTATTTTTTTTTTTTGCTCCACCAATGACAAAGTGTCATTCGATCGATGTTCTTGTTCTGTGAGAGAGTTCTTCAAGGCAATGATCTCATTACTGAGGAGAGTGATAGATTTGTCATTGGTTTCTTGAAGAACGACGATGGCCTTCTGATGTTTGTTTAAGGCTTCCAGAAATATTTTATCCCTTTCTTGGAGATTTTCAGAGACTGCTGTCGTTAACTGCCTTAACCTTGTAGAGAATTGTTTATTCAGGCTGTTAGAGAGATCGTTGGAAGCATCAATGACATCGTCCATTCTTCGTTGAATGTTGTGGAATTTAGATGCCAGGTCTTTCTGTATCTCTTTATGGATATGGTTTGTCAAGTCAGTTAGGCCTTCAGTTGTAGGAAGCCGAGATACCTTGTCTAGAATTTCCTGGAGGAGTTGAGATGGTTGTCCCTGGTCATCCATAGAGCTTGGAATGTGGAAGTATTCGTGACCAGAGGTGGATGGAATATCCTCGTAGGTTAAGAGAAGTCTTGAAGATGGAACATGAGGCATTGTTTGATGAGTAGGTAGAATTTCGAGAGAGTCTGGAGGGCACTCTATGTTTTGATCATTGAGGCTTTCTTGACCATCAGTCGTAGATGGTGGGGACTCTACGATCGGGAAAGTGTTAATTGTAGAGCTTGATGCAGAGTTGGCATTTGAAGACTCCTCAAATTTATTGAACATCCGTGAAGGTGTATGGATTTGAATGAGGGCTAGAGGAATAAAATGTACCTTTTGCCCTAAAGAATGTGAAAAGGGGCTGCATGAAATAAGCTTATGGGCAAAAAATAGATTGCGAGGATAGCCTTGAGCAATAATCACCACATTAGGGTATGCTTTGAAGGTCCAGAAGACCTGATCCCACGCATTGTGCAGCAGAGCTCGGTGGAATGGCATCAGTGGAAAGAATTTCAACAGGCAGTTGTAGTCAATATGCCTTGGCTCATTTCTTCCGACGGCTATTATTTCGATGTCATCCTCTTCATCATTATTCATTGTGGCTGAAGGGATTGAAATGTCTTCGTGAGTCTCCCCCTCAGCCAGAGCACCTGCTGGCTCAGAAACTACTGGTGGCTCCCCCTCAATTTGAGCATCCATAGGCTCAGCTGCTTTAGATGACTCCTTGTAACGCCCCCAAAAATCCCCGCGCTTTCGATGCGGCGGACCTTGTGCGTTAATTTCATACATCTATCGACTTAACCAATGATCCCATAATCATATTGGTTGAAATAGTCTTATTTTAGACTATACATTAACAATTTCTCTTAACATTGTCCCTGGATCTTAACTTGATCTCAGTCTCATAAGTATACAAGTATCAACTTGTAGTTCATCCGTATAAATGGATAAAACCATATATAACGGTTTAATTTTAACCTTAGGATTTATATATTCTATATACGTCCACTTGTAACGGTCTCATTCGTACTACAAGTATCAATATACAAAGATATTTCTTCATATCAATAATCCTACTTATATGGTATTCAGAATAGTAATAACGAGTTATACCTGGGTCCGAGGAACCTTAACGATGGATTTGACCAGTCAACATCGCTTAGTTCTGTCTCAGATGTACAGCACTCACAAGTTATTTACCGATCCTCATCCAGATAAATAGATCATTATCAATACTATGTTAAATTTTAACAATTCTAGGTTATATCAAAATAAAGACATAACAACATTCTGATGATAATTATTTATATCATTCATTCAATATTCGGTTACATGTTTGTTTGTTCGTATTACAACAGTCATTATGACATATACAAATACAATCAATTTACATGAAAACCTAATCTATGCTGCATCTTTAAGTTCATGATCTTCTTAACGTTCATCTTTAATCTGCAAATAAGGTTTTATTCGCAAGAATGAGCACGACGGCTCAGCAAGTCTAACATACAGCACATACGCAGTTTATGCTTTCATATAAACTTTAACATGCATTGACTGAACATAATTCTCCATTTAATATCACGTATAACTCGCGTTCCAACAATTTATATCACATTGACACATAAAGTGTATAAATCATGTTCGTAAATCGTAAACATAAAACATAACAGTTAGAAGGCTTGTAAACATCAGTTAAAGACTTCACATATCATCTATTGCATAATAACATGACATTACACATCTCATTTAACATTTTAACAATACTACACAAGTAGAACATAGCAAGAGTTAGAAGACTTGCCTTAAAACCGTGTTAGGGTTTTCCCGGGAAATCGTTAAACGCCTACAAAAAGGGTTACGCGACCCCGAACGTTAGTTTATCAAATTTTCCTTTTGAATAAGTCTTAGAATAACTTAACTAGACTATTTACATAGGTGGAATCATTTCGTTAAGTGGCGAACTCAAAATTTTATTTTTTAGTGCTAGGATCCGAATGGTCCTTAAAAAAAATTCAGCTTCGACCTATTTTATTGCGACAGCCATAACTTTGTCATACAGAAACATTTTTGAGTGCTTCTTGAGTCTAAATTGCTTAGAATTTCATGATCTACAACTTTCATTTAGGTTTCTAAGGCATATTAAGACTTTAAAATTTCGGATTTTAGCAAAAATATTCTGCTAGTATATTAGACTTAACTTTCTTTGATCCGATTGGTAAAACATGATACCTCAAGCATTAATTTGCTAAGATAACATGTTCTAACACTCCGTATCACTTCATAACATAAAAATAACAAAATCGTAAACCTACTTATATAAGATTTTATGACTTTTTCTCAAGAACACGAAGAACGAATCGAAGAACACGAAGAACAAAGTTTCATCGTTCTTCGTTTCGACTACTAAAACTTGATGCCACAAGCATTATTTAGCAAGGCCATCATGTTTCATCATCCCATAACACTAAATTACCAAATCATAAACCTACTTATGTAGAAATTATGACTTTTGCTCAAGAACACACGAAGAACGAAAAATCGTACATGGTAACGACTTATGTTCTTGAGCTTTTGGATTTCATACTTGAAATAATTTGAGCATTATAACTGCTTACATATGTGATTATAACACTTTATAATTGACAAAATTTGGTCATTATAATGACGTGTTTACTTAATTATAACAATTTATAATAATACTCCAGAACATACGAAGAACACGGAGAACGGATAAACCGTACATGGATACGACGTATGCTCTTGAACTTTAAACTATGAAATGAAATTTGACATAACAACGACTTGCTCAAGTCATAAGGAACACGGAGAACGAAAAATCGTACATGGCTACGACTTATGTTCTTGAGCCTCATCGATAAAATAAAACTTTAAGCATAATAACGATTAAGAATCGTACCTTTTATTATTGCAAGCTTTAACTATTTCTTTGCAATCGATTCTTGTCTCACAAGAACTCTCTCTATATTTGCTCTTTAGCTTTCAAAATGGTAAAGAACTAATGAACTTAAGCCTTCTATTTATAGGAAAACCAAGGGTCGGGGTAGTTTGGTCATTAGTTTAAAAGACCAATGGCCTTTTAGTCTTTTCTCCCTAGCGCTTGCATCATCGCTTACATCACCCTTCTTCTAATTGGTCCATTCATTTTCACTTGGATTTAGTTCAAAACAAATCGTGCTAGTTCTTTTTCAGTTAGTGTAATCGTGCTAGTTCTCCCTAGTTTAGTTACACTAACTTAGTTACACATAACCTAGTTTGATTTCAACTAATTAATTAAATAGTATAATACATTAGTATTTATACGTATTTCTTCCGTATAATACATCGTATAATATTCGTATTCTACTGGTATGATACCTCGTATTATTCTCGTATTACTCTCGTATAATCTTTCGTATAATTCTCGTATTATACATTACAATATACTTTTATTATTCTCGTATTCCTTCCGTATTCGCTACGTATTCATCCCGTATACGTGAATAGTAATCTCCATAAATTATTTTGGGTAAAAATTTTATTGGTCAAAATGCATCTACTGTCAATAAAAATGCTATTCAGGAATGTGAATTTTCAAAATTCGGAAGAAAATTTTCCAAATGAATAGTGTTTTACACGCTTTTCGAGTAAAACTTTTATTGGCTAATTAATATCTATACTTCATATAAATGCTATTTCGTGAAATACGATATATCAAAATATCGAAAAGAACAGTCAAAAAGACGACAAATGTTTTCTCGTAAATCGTGACATTTCGTCTTTTTCTCCAGAAAATTTTATTGGTTCTCTGGCATCTAAACCTCATATTATCACTATGTCGTGAAATACAAGAAGTCCTACAGATGAAAGAAACGATCAAACGAATGAAAAACGTTTCTTCGTGAATAGTGCTTTTACACGTTTTTCGAGAAAAAACTTTTATTGACTGTTATGTGTTTTCAAATCGTGGGAAGGTTGAATCATTAAACGGAATGTCAATTTGACCTTCACATTTTGCTTAAGGGCCTAGGTTATTTTCTAGGGTTTAGACCCTAGGGTTAGGGTTTAGGTTTTAACTCTTTTTCCAATTTAGGTTTTTGCACTAAATTGACTTCTGATTTTTAATAAGTGTTAAGGTTAACTACTTGAACCAAAACACAAAATCCTACACATAGATATTTCATACAACACATTTAAAAGCTCAATTCAAGCTTTACTAATCACATAACACATAGTTTAGGTTAAAGAATTTAACCTCTTAGTTGTATACGATCGTAGTTTCGAGTCGTATATATTCTTTCAGATAACTCAAGGTATGTTTGAGCAATCCTTATTAGGTTTTGAATTGACAACATTGCTTACATCTTGTTAGATCACTTTTGAAATATTTGGGATATTACACTCCTTCTCAACTGGAGCAATGACAGATTTTTCAAGTAGCTCCCCCTTAGCTACTGAGTCTTTGTCAGCTAATATTACTAGCCTTCTTCTCTTTCTTCTTGGCTCTTTTGGAGTGGCCTCTTCAGCTTCATACTTATTGCGAGTTTCCCTTCGCAGATCGGAATCTTCATCCTCTGATGCAGCCTTTCCTTCAGGAACAACATCAGGAGCCTCATTTGATAAGCCTTGAGGTTCTTCAATCTCAAGGGCTCTCTTTCTTTTCCTCTTTCTGATGAGACCCTGAGATTGTTTGCTGACTTCCTGATATTCTTCTTCTGCAGGGGTGTTCTTCAATAGCGATGGCCCTGCCCCACTCTGCGTTCCTTCACTATCCCCTGACCAGGATAGTTTTCTATTTTCAACTGGATTCCTGCTCCAGTTGTCAAAGAGTCTCTGGGTTATTCTCTTGTTAGTATTTAGGGCTTCTCCTTCATCATGCTCAATCAGATCCCCCAATGACGATCTAAGGAGAATGCTGATGAATCTCCCATAGAACATTTTTCTGGTCCCCTTAGCTTTTTCCGCATTTTGGACCCAGTTCCCTATCCATTCCAACAGCAAGGAGCCATAGTTGATGTTTATCTTCTTGACTATAGCTGTCATTAATTTCAGCTGCACCTCACTGACTGATTCATGAGCTGAGTCTTTGCAGAGGAGACATTTACCTATCACATCAGCCAGAAACTCATATTTCTGAGTAAATTCTTTCTTCTTCAAACCTTTCAGTCCTGGATTCTTTTGGTGGTGCATTCTTCTCAGGCCTTCTTCGGTATTCACCATATTTAGAGATGTGAGGCCTCCTTACTTGAAACCTAGGGCTAGGTTAAGTTCTTCAGCAGTGAGGTTGAGTTGTACCCTTTTTACTATAGTGGTTAGAGTTCCGTTTGCATAGGATCCATTGATGTAAAACTCTCAGATAAGCTTTGATAGAATTCTCGTATTTATTCCCAGAGCTTCTCGCAAACCAGCCTTATCTAGTAATTGGATTATTCTTTTGAACTGCTTATCTGCCGTTGTGAAGGTTTCGAAGTTGAGCTCGTTTCCAGAAATGACTTGAGCAAGTGCCATTTGATAGTTTTTTTGAAACAATAAGAACGATTTATCTGAGTATTGAAAACTTAGGGTTTTGGATTGAGAGAGGGAGAGATAGAGGAATGATAGATTTATGATTTGAAGAAATAAACGACGTGCAATTTTCAAAGTATTTAAAAACTTCCCTCTATGTTTGTTGAGATGCGTGTCAAGTTCTGATAGGAGGATTTCAGTTGGTTGATGACCATTTTGCCCTTAGAGCTTTACGATCCTTCTTGACACTTCGATTCTTTTGTTGATGTTCGTTGAGTTAGCTTTACGATTGAGGAATACTCTGCGATCCTTGGCTTGCCAACCTTTAAGTGTGACACCCCAGGATTTTACAAAATTTCTAAATTAAGGATTATGATAATTAAGTAAAGGTTATTAGTTAAAAACCTAGTGTTGAATGACAGATGTATCAAGAAATGATGAACTATGAATTATTATGTGATCGAGGTGTTAAAATGGACCTGTGTGGTCGACTATAGAAAGATGAGTTAATTTAGAGAACAATAAAAATGAGAATGTATAAAGGAAATGATTAGTTATATATGTAAAGTGTGTAAGTGATGTAATAAACATGAAATTATAATAAATATGGAAATATGATGGGTAAATGCTATTATAAGGAAATTAAGATGAAGGATTGTTGTAATGCCTACATTAAGGCAATTTGAAAGGAATGATGGTAGGACATTAGATTGTGTTAGGTTGTGATAGGAGCGGTGTATGTTTATAAATGTAATTGATGTAGTAAGGGAAATAAGGAGGTGTATGGAAATTAATATTGAGTTTAATAAAGAGGCACTGAGAGGCTAAGTAACAGAAATGATAAACTAATGTAGAATTTTATGAATTGAGAAAGAAAAGAATAGTTGACTTAATTGGTCTACTATGAATTAAAGGAATAATAAGGATTATGATTTTGAATATTTGAGGTTATTAAGAAATTAATCTTGAATGATTGAAATAAGATGATCGGGTTACGATGTGTAAAGATAAAAGGGTAATACTCTCAAGAATGAGTAGAAGGAACGTAGATTTGATATATGTTGAGAATTGGCTCATATGTGTGAAATAACTAACAAAAGGAAGTAAAGATTTTTAAGCATCAATATAAGTTTTAAAAAGGATAAAGAATGATGAATTCGATACATTGGTCGAGGTTTGCTTATTGACGAAGCGGTTTATGGAAAAGATGAGCTATACGATTATATTGAGATATCGGGAATGGAAATTGCTCGAATGAGGAACCAAAAAGGGTTTGTAAATAATTAAGAACGGAATATTATGTAAATTGGTATTTGTGGTAATTATTATAAATGATAAATGAAATTAATATGTTGAAGTGTGACAAGTGTTATGGGACGAACCAATTGTGGATAAATTGATGCTAGAATAAAGTTCAAATTTATGGAAACGAATTTGGATCGAAAAGGACTTGAATTGGATTAAAAATGAATAAGTTACGATTTTATTGGATTAAATTTCCTAGAAATTGTTCATAAAGACAAGGATGCCCTTGACAATATAAAGAATGACCATGGTATCCTTTTGGAGAGAAATGTCCAAGCTATCCTTAGCTAGTTATATGCAATGACTTAAACGCCCATAACCATGCAAGAGTAAGTTAACCAAAGCTTGGTTAAGTGTTGGATAATTACATATAAGATATATATGTATAGATTTTGTAAGCAAGCAAACTAAATTCACTTCATCATTTGAAGTTACCAGAAGAGTGAGCTAGCGTGAGTGTTCAAGAGAGAAAAGGAGAGAGAGGCTAGGGTTTTGCAAGTAAAGCTCAAGAAACCTCCATGGAATTCAAGGAAAAGTGAGCAAAGATGGAAGAATATGCTAGCTAAATGAAGAATCAAGCTTTATGAAGCTTGGTAGCAAAGAGAAAGAAGCTACAAGAAAGGTATAATGATGTTTAACCCTTAAAACTTTGTGTTTATGTTTTTAAGTTCAAGAAAAAGAGTAGTCATATATGAATTAGAGGCTAAATATAAAGATTATGTGAAGTTACATGCTACATGTTTGATTTATGAAAGAGTCCTAGGCTTGAAAGTGTTAAAGATATATAACAAAGGTGATATACTATTCATGTCTATTTTGAAGCTTGAAATCATGATTTAAAGGATGATCATATGTTATTTGTTGGGAATTTTTATGAAAACCTAGATAAGGGTGTTGATTATGTAATAAATATACATAAGTGCAGGGTAAATGGCTTCAAAGACTCATAAATGAAAGAGAATCATGTTTTGTTGAAGAAAGTTTGATATTAAGTTATGATTTATAGGTGATTATGTCTAATATGTTGTTAGTTTGGATGAAAACCTAGTTGGAATAGTTAAACATGTTTGATGCAAGCAATTTGTGGTGCTAAATGGTAAACTAGATGTTTTGAAGGTTAGAAATCATAATTTGGTATGAAAAGATTAAATATTAGGCTATACTTTAAAGTGCATGAAGATGTGAAGTTAGAAGCTATATGGACTTATAAAGTTGTTGTATGTATATGGGATAGCCTATGTGGTGTTTGGAGATTTATGTGTCAAGTGAGTTAAGTTTTGAAATTTGAAAGTTTTGAAAAGTTTATGAAAATTCAACCAAAGAGTGATTTTTGGCAATTTTGAGGAATTAACGTTGAAATGAAGTCAAATGAGTCATTTTTATGATAATGCACATGTTAGAGTTGATTTGGTGATCAACGGATTTAAATTCGAATGGAAATGTGATTCGAACGATCGAAATTGATCGTTTCGATTCGAAATGAATTTTACGGGAAAAAATCGCCTCGTACGAAATTTTACGGTTTTGAAAGTTGGGACATGTCATATATGATGTATGTGAGCCATGTTAAGTGTCGGAATGGAATTTTAAAGCCTATGGCCAAAAATCACAAAGTTGCAAAAGTTAAGTTTTAGAATTCTGGAAAAATTTCTAAGTATAGAAATGTATTGAACAACCCTTCTATGTGCAAGTGTTTCTATGTTTTAAAGAAGCCAAATGAGGCAATAGAAAATTTTATAAAATACTATGGTATGAGGTCTATATGTGTACCAAATTTGGTGTCAATTGGATGTATGGTTAAAGAATTAAAAATCAGTAAAGCATGAGAGAAAATCAAAATTTCAGATTTCTGGGCCACCGCCTGGGCCAGATTTTTGTGGGCAAACCGCGGCCGAGACTAGATTTGGCTGAGAGGTCGTGCCAGGGCCATGGATTCCAGGCCAAAAATCCGGCCGGGGCCACAGATAGCAGAGTTTAGAAAAATGTTATTTTTAACCCAAAATAAAATGTTTTGATACTAAATGATAGAGATAAGTTATATAAACCCTAGATTGATAAAAATAAATTATGAAAAGGGTGTTGTGGTATAATGAGATCATGAATGGCATAATATAACATGCCTAAAGCTAAGCCAAAGTATGTTTAAGGTTGTGAAAAAGGTCGGGAACGAGCTAGGGTGTATTATAAACTTACATAAGGTATAATACACCAAATGTGAAATGATTTGAGACGAATGGTTGTGCAATTGTAAGTTAAGTTTGACTGAGATTGTAAAGATTTATGATCCTATAATGATGTAAATAGATTGTATGTTTACAGATAACGTTCGAAGTAGAAGTCCGATGCAAGAAAGGTTAAATGGCCGAGCGAGGCAATAAAGGTTAAGTTAAAATAAAGCGTACAGGCAAGTTCTTCAGACTTAAGTGTTATAGATGTTCTATGTGAACTACGTGATAGTAAATGAGTTGTAATGTGCCCAATGTGCAATTATATGGTTTAATTGCTAGATGAATTACGTGACATTAATCATATCATGTTAAAGTAAATGATGCATGACGCATGGATATAAACTGTAAGTATGTAAGGTGTTATCTAATTAACTTGCTGAGCCTATGTGCTCATCTTTGCTATGACTAACATTTCAGGTAAAGTACGAGAAGGCCGGAGGTTTCAGTGAAGCTAAGGTAACGAAATGTGATTGTATGGATAAGCGTGAAAAAATTTGATATATGTACATTTGTATTGAAGGAATCATGTAACAGTTTGGTTTTAAATGTTAAACCTAAATCATAGAAAGGAATGTATGGTTTGTATATCTATATAGCTAATGAGCATGTATGTATTATTTAAGTAGAGACTGTAATGAGGTAAAGTTTATGTTATATGGTAGGTTGTGTTTTAAATGTAATAAACTCATATGTATAGATTAGTTATAAGCAGACATGATGATATATGGTATAGATATGATGAATGACTATGTGTAAACAGGAATAGGTACAGAACAGGTACAAGTAAACAAGGGTATATGTATAAATAGTTCATGGCGAAATTTCAGTTACGGGACATGTTAAATTATAATAATATATATGATTACGAAGTGAAATAAACTCGGTCCCAAATGATAAGTGTTGATCTAAATTCTAATGAAAGGTAAGTGAACGTTGCGATCCTGAGACAGGTAAGAGATATAAGTTAAATGAAGTAAAAAATAAAAATGGACCGTATTATGGTCAACAGATTGGTTTCAAAAGTTAAAAGTTATGTTTAACGCATGAGATTCCAAGTAAATATGGTTTAAAGTTAATAATTATGATATCCAGAGATAAATGGATAGAATTAAGGAAGGTGGGATCTCGGTGCGTCACATTAAGTGAGCTCTACGGATTGTAGTGTGCTCTACGATCCTTGGTTTGTTGATCGTTGAGTGATCTTTACGATCTTAAGCGTACTCTGCGATCCTTCGCTTGACGATCGTTGAGTGCATTCCACGAATTTGTCTTTTACTTATTTTCCTTGCTCACTTTTTATCCTGCAGAGTTAGTATCTTCCCAAAAATCATGATATATTAAAGGTGTAGATTTAGCATTCCTAACTCACTTATAAGTTTATTAAATCTTGATTCATCTAAAGGTTTTGTAAACACATCTGCTAGTTAATCTTCAGTTGGGATGTGGTGAAGTGATAAATTGTCATTTTGTACATGATCCCTAATGAAATGATACCTTATATCTATGTGTTTAGTTCTTAAATGCATAACAGGATTATGAGTTATAGCAATTGCACTAGTATTATCACAATATATAGGAATAGAATTAAGCTCAAACCCATAGTCTGCAAGTTGAGTCTTCATCCATAGGATTTGTGCACAGCAACTGCCTGTGGCTATATATTCAGCTTCTGCAGTTGATGTGGATACTGAGTTCTGCTTCTTACTAAACCAAGAGACAAGTCTGTTGCCAAACATCTGGCAAGTTTCACTTGTGCTCTTTCTGTCTATTTTGCATCCTGCATAGTCAACATCTGAGTATCTCATTAGATCAAAGGAGGACTCCTTGGGATACCATAATCCTAAATTTGGAATTCCTTTAAGATGTTTGAAAATTCTTTTCACAGCTAATAGATGAGACTCTTTAGGGTTAGCCTGAAATCTAGCACATATACATTTAGCAAACATTATATCTGGTCGGCTAGCAGTAAGATATAATAGTGAGCCTATCATACCTCTGTACTGAGTGATTTCAGTGGATTTACCATTTTCATCTTTGTCGAGCTTGGTGGCAGGTGGCATAGGAGTTTTCATAATAGTTGCAGATTCCATGTCATACTTCTTTAATAAGTCTTTGATGTATTTGGCTTGATTAATGAATATACCTTCATCAGTCTGCTTTACTTGTAGTCCAAGGAAGAAGTTGAGTTCTCCCATCATGCTCATGTCAAACTTGCTCTGCATAAGCTTGACAAATCTTTCACATAATTTTTCATCAGAAGAACCAAATATGATATCATCTACATAAATTTGAACTAGCAGTGTTTTATCCTTATGTTTTCTCAAAAATAAGGTAGTATCTACTCTTCCTTTAGTGAATCCTTTTTCAATGAGAAAGTTAGTTAAGGTTTTATACCATGCTCTAGGTGCTTGTTTTAGACCATATAGTGCTTTATCTAATTTATAAACATAATTTGAAAAGGTTGGATTGATAGAACCTGGAGGTTGTTCCACGTAGACTTCTTCTTAAAGTTATCCATTTAGAAAAGCACATTTGACATCCATTTGGAAGACTTTGAACTTCATGTGTGCAGCATGGGCAAGGAATATCCTTATGGCTTCCAACCTGGCAACTGGAGCATACGTTTCATCATAGTCAATTCCTTCTTCTTGAGAGTAACCTTTGGCCACCAGTCTTGCTTTATTTCTCGTTATCACACCATTTTCATCCATCTTGTTTCTGAAAACCCATTTGGTGCCAATGACTAGTTTATGCTGAGGCCTGGTAACTAATCTCTAAACCTTGCTTCTTTCAAATTGATTTAGCTCCTCTTGCATGGCCTCTATCCAACTTGAATCTCCTAAGGCTTCTTCGATCTTCTTGGGTTCCTCTTGAGAGAGAAAGCTTAGGTAAAAGCATTCATTCGAGGTTGCAGCTCTTGTCTTGATTCCGGTGTTTGGATCTCCAATAATTAGATCTTGAGTGTGATCTTTGGTCCATTTTATTCTGCTAGGGACGTCTGTTCTGGTGCCTTCTTGTCTGAGTTCCTCTAAATCAGCTTCTGGTTCTGATCGTAGAGTTTCAATGTCTGGTGTGGTGTGCTCTACGATTTCCTCTCCTTATTCAACGATTTCTGTTGCCGGTTCTATGGTCGTAGAGTCAGACTCTACGATTTTGAGTTCTTCTATCATTGAGCATGTGTCTAATAACTCGTTAAATGTTGATCTTTTCTTTTCAGGATCTGATTCATTGAATGTGACATAGATGGAGGTTTCAACAGTTAAGGACTCCTTGTTGAACACCTGAATGTTCTGCTATCTGTTGCATAACCAAGGAAGATTCCTTCATCTGATTTTGGCTAGAATTTGGTTAGATGCTTCTTGCCATTGTTGAGTAGGTAGCATAGGCAACCAAACGCATGGAAATAACTTATGTTTGGCTTTCTTCCTTTACATAATTCGTACGGAGTCTTCTTCAATGTTGAGTATATGAGTGACCTGTTTTGAGTGTAACATGCAGTACTGATAGCTTCAGCCCAGAAATATTCAGGAAGATAGGATGCTGCTAAAAGGGTTCTTCCTGCTTTAATAAGAGTCCTATTCTTCCTTTCTGCTACTCCATTTTGTTGAGGCGTCCTTGGGGCTGAGAAGTTGTGATTGGTTCCATTTTTTTCACAGAACAGGTCCAAATCTGAGAAATCAAACTCTCTTCCATGATCATTTCTGATGGCCTTGATCTTTTCGCCTTTTTCATTCATGATTAGTCTGAAGAGCTTGATAAGATGTGAAATGGTTTCATCTTTAGAGCTTAGAAAAGATAGTCATGTATATCTAGTGTAGTCATCTACTACCACTAGAGAGTATCTCTTTCCTCTGAGGCTAGTCGTCGAGACAGGTCCGAATAAATCCATGTGAAGTAATTGAAGAGCCCTATCATTTGAGTTTACTGACTTGCTCTGAAATGATGTCATTGTTTGCTTTCCAAACTGACAAGTTTTGTAGGGTTTTTCTTTGATGAAATTTAACTTTAGCAATCCTTTTACTAAATCTTTGGAGGCAAGCTTTGAAATACTCTTGAAGTTAAGATGAGATGACCTCCTGTGCCAGAGCCAGCACATATCTTCAAAAGCTTTAGCAAGAAAACAGACAGTTTGTTCTGAACTTAATTGAGCAAGATTGACCACATAGACATTTACTTCTCGAACTCCTTCTAGCTTTAGAGAGTTAGTCTTCAAATCTCTAACTTGGCATTGGTTGTTGAGGAAGGTGACTTGATGTCCTTTGTCACAGAGCTGACTGATACTTAGCAAGTTGTGCTTTAGTCCCTCAACATACGCCACTTTACTGAAAGATATTGCACAATTTCCAGTTGAGTCATAACCTCTGGTTTTCCCAGAGTTGTTGTCTCCAAAAATGACAGCAGGTCCATCTTTTTCCTTAAACTCTGATAGAAGAGCCTTGTCTCCTATCATGTGTCTTGAGCATCCACTGTCAAGATACCAGATGGATCTCTTTACCTGCATAACAAATCAATCTTCATTTTGGTACCCATATTTGTTTGGGTCCTGCTTTATTAGTACCTTTTGGGACCCAAATCTGTTTGATTTTAGATCCTTGCAGTCTATGATATCTTGACAAATATTTATCATTTTTATGATGGTGACTATGATTGATATGATATTGACGATGATATGTGTGCATTTGAGACTTCTTATTTGTCCAGGACTTGTATGGATTATGATTTCTCATAGTCTTTTGATTTTGCTGATCTACATTCTCCTTCCATACTACTCTACGATTCTCATGATTCGTAGAGTGAGTTTTGCTTGACTTGTTTTTCAATTTTCTGAACCCCAGAGCCGTGCAAGTTTTACTGTCTAAAATGATGACAGGCTTAGCAGAATGTGAACTGCTGGGAGATATAGAATATGAAGATTTGATGAACACAATTTCGTTATTAGGATTAAAGGATTTGCCTTCATTTATTTCCGCAGACTTATCCATATTGGGCTTTGAGAATGAATTCTCAAATCCTAATCCTGATATATCAGTCACATCTCTTTGACTTGAGATCAGTGTGTCCATAGACGAACTAGACTTGTTCCACATAAAAATTGTCTTTTCTAGTTCCTAAATCTTGGAGGCTAGTGAAGATTCTTTATGAATGCTCAACTCATTTATCTCTTTTAGTCTTTCATTCTCAGTCCCAAGATTAGAGTAAAGTTTTGCAGCTTGGAATGAGGCTTCTAATTCTATGCTTATTTTTTCTTTATCCTCTTTTAGATGAGAGTAATCTTTAGATAACCTTCTAAACATTTTTATATATTTGTGTAATTCTACCATTAAGTCATGCATGCCTTCTCTAAGATCATCAATGCTTAATTCAGGAGAGTATAAATCAAATACCTCATCTATGTTGAATTCTTTTTTGCTACTTCCATCTTCGTTTGCCATTAAACACAGGTTGGCCTTCTGTGGCTCTTCATCGTCACTTGACTCAGAATTTAGTTCTTCTTCTGAGTCACTCCAGAAGCCTTCAGCTATGAAGCTTTTGTCTTTCTTCTTTTGCTTGTGGAAGCTCTTGAATTCTCTTTTTGGATTTGCTTTCGTTTTGTCCCTCCTAAACTCTTCTCTTAAGGGTTTTGGACATTTAGCAATGAAGTGACCTGGCTTTTTGCAATTATAGCAAAGGTCATTTGGTTGTTCTTTGCTACTGTTGCTTCTGAACTTCTGAGGTCTGTTCCTGTTGATGAATCTTTTAAAATGTCTGACTAACATGGCAGCTCCTTCATCATCATTTGATTCATCCTTGTCAGAGTCAAAATTATCCTTGTGATTGCTTCTGTGAGTTGAGGTTGAGGCTTTAAGAGCAATGTTTTTCTCCTTCTTTCTTTCCCCAGATAGATTCTCTGCTCTTTGATTTAGCTCCAGCTCATAAGTGAGAAGATTTCCATATAACTATTGTACAGTCATCTCGGGCAGGTTCTTCGACTCCCGGATGGCTGTGGTTTTGGAATCCCATTTGCTTGGCAAAGATCTCATAAATTTAATGATAAGATCTCTGTTTGGATAGATTTTTCCATATGATCTGAGAGAGTTTAGTAGCAAGTTAAATCTCTCATAGGTGGTTGTAATATTTTCACCTGAGATGTGGGTGAACATTTCATACTGCTAAACAAGCAGTGATTGCTTATTTTCTCTGACTTCTTCTGTTCCTTCATGCATGATCAACAAAGTTTGCCAGACTTTTAAGCTATTTTACAATTGACAACGTTCTCAAATAGATCATCATCCATATATTGAAATAAGATGTTATTAGCCCTTTTGTCTCTTTGAACATCCTTCTTTTCATTGTCTGTCCATTCGTCTCTTTTCTTTGCTACTAGCTTACTTGGATCTTCAGTTGATAGTGCAAGCTTCATTGGTATGAGCGGCCCATTTAGCACTGTCTCAAACAGTTCATCATCTATAGCATCCATGTAAGCCTGCATACGAACTTTCCAGTTAGCAAATTTTTCTTTATTACACATAGGTGGTCTGTTACCTCCACCGAGTTCTGATCCGTTCTTGTTGAGTGTCATTTGATCTACTCAAGCTTGTAAGGCTTTAGATGTAAGAACTTGCTCTGATACCAATTGTTAATTCCCAATGACACGATAGATATCTAGAAGGGGGGTTGAATAGATTCTTTTAAAAATTTCTTTTACTTTAAAGATCTTGCGCTAATTAATTCTTAATCAATAAGTTTAACACAGCGGAATACGATTTAGTTACCCTTTTCTTGATATGTTAAAGTAAGAATTCAACAAGAAATTATATGGCAGATATAGCAATTAAAAGACACAATAAGAAAGACTTCAGGTTTTAAGTGGTTCAGAGCTCACAAGACTCCTACTCCACTGTACTGCTCTTCCAGCAGCAAATCCACTAAGGATACTTTTACAATTTCAGAATCACTCAGATTCCTTCAAGACCAGCAGTCTTGGAACTCTAGTTCACTAAGAACTCTACAAGTCTAACAGACTTGGATACTCTAGTTCACAAAGAACTCTCCTGGAGTGATGTAGATTTGGATGTGCTACAAAGCTATTTTTAGCATGAGTTTCTGAAGGACTTAGTAGCAATGCAAGCTTTCTTATCAGTTTGATCTTTTCAACTTCTTACGTATATTTTTTTCTCGTGTAATTCGCTGCTCTTTTCTTTTGCCAATCTTAGTATTTAAAAAGTGAGGCTTCAGTTTTCTTCCCGTTGGAACATCTGCTTGAGCTTTTATTTCTTTCTGTTACCTCACAGAGGAGAGCTTATGTATATTATATTAATATAGCTCATTAATGCTCTGATGAGATTTTATTTGATCTGACCTGTTAGTCCATGGAATGTTGTTTTTTTTCTCCTTGGGGACTGATATGTCAGTTGTAGGTTCCTACCAACTTTCATAGAGTCGTTTGGTCCTTCCATACTACAGGACTGATAGGACACAATCCTTTGACTTTTCTGCCTTGAAAGTCTTCTTTCTGTTGTATAATGCACTTGGGTCAGTCCCTTGACTTTTCTGACATTGATCGATTTGCAGAAGCTTTTTTGTTACATCAATGCAGATTGACTTCTTGAACGAAATAGCTTCTGATCTGAGAGTCATGATGTCTCTTGCCTTTTTTCTCAACGACCCTCCATGATCAACTTTACGAATATCCTTGTTGTTGTGATCGTCCTGTAATGGATCATCTCTTATTGTCATCGTAAAGTTTACTCTACTGTTAGACTATTGAACATAGAGTTCGTTTTACGGCTTCTTGCTTAGAACATAGTCTGTTGGTCGTAGAGTCTTCTTGGCCAAAATCGTAGAGTCCATTCTACGATTTATTGTCTTGATCGTAGAGTCTGTTGATCGTAGAGTCTTCTTGATTGAAATCGTAGAGTCCATTCTACGATTAGATTACAACAAAAGATCAACCTAATAGTTTTGATCTATTTAAATCTAAGTCTTAGTACAACAAAAAAGACTTTATAAATCCATACATTTATATCAAGAGATCAACCTAACAGTTTTGATCTTATCTAACACAACCCTTGTACATTATTTCTTATCATCAAATTTAATCATTCAATGTTCAACAGTTTGATATGCTCTACTTAAGCTTCTCCATACGCCAACATTTCTACTACATCTTCTTCCAACTCGGCGATGATTTTGTCGTAAGTCAGCAAGTCAATAACATCTTCATCATCATCCTCCTCTACTGGGAGAACTTGATTTACCTCACTAACATCGTGTAATTCCACGTTGTGGTTAGGCTCTTCGTTTTTTAACTCATCACTGAAGTGCTCGCTAGGATCACTTTCGTTGCCTAAAGCTTGAGCGTGGACTCCCATGATGTCTAGTTCATTTACATCCGACATTTCTACAAAATAAGGTTGACTTTAATTAGTATATTTCTTTCACATAACATCTTTTATGTAATTAAGATTTAAAATTTATTAACATCTTTTAATTATCTATTAGACTCTTCACAAGTCCATTTAATTTAATCCATCAGATTATATCCTAAAGTACTTATTACTTTAGAGCTATAATCTACAGCTCTGATACCAACCTGTGACCCCCTGTTAGAGTTTATGCCCTAAAGGCTAATTATTTGATGTAATTGCTTAACATTTTTGATATTATATTTGATTGAATAAATGGATTATTTTATTATGATTTCATTTACTGCGTTATATAAATGTTAACATAATAAAAGCCCTTAGAATAATGATACGAATTATATAGCTTTAAGTAAGTGACTTGAACATGAGATTATATAATTATAATTAGTATCATTACTCTTAAATGTCCCTAGTCGAGTATCATTGTTAATAGGACAACAATGATGCATTGAGACTAGTATGTGGATTGACTGATGGCCAAATCTCATTGGTCATAAATATATGAGATATTTGAGTCAATGCATAAGTACATGTTAGAGAACAATGTACTGGACTGACCCACCATGAGAATTCAACATGGAGCATTATGCAAAGTATCATAAGAAATTCTTATAGTGACAATGATGTAATGATCCTCCGACCTGAAGTCACTATATTATTACACGAGAATTTGTGTACTTTGATATCATCAAATGTCACCTTTAATAGGGTGGACAATAAAGGTGATTATTGGGTACATCATGAATCGTGTGAGGAATATGAGTGATCTAGATTGAATTTAACCCTCCTATATATTAGGGGTGATATCCATAGGCCTCTTGATTGAGTAGGACTATGAAATGCATGGTCATGCGCAAATATTGATTTGTTTCATATAGTCTACTCATTGATCAAGAAAACTCAGATTAAATTATGAAGAGTATGACACATTCCATGCCTCGAGTTTAATCTAGGATATAAGGTTAAAATGATTAAATTACATTGAAACATTGGTCACGAAAAGGTTGTATCGAATCATCGATCTTATTATTATTTGGGTAACAGTGATGCATTACTAGATGCCGCTCACTGTTTATAATTTTATAATATGATTTTAAAATTATTGCCAACATAATAATAACCTATAAGGTCACACACTTAGAACGTAATTAAAAGGGAATTAATTTAAATTGTAAGTATTTTAAATATGTCAATATGATTGATAGTATTTAAAAATTACGAATTTAAATTAATAGGATAATTTTTATATATGTATATTAATTAAGTAAGACTTAATTAAAATATAATATATATAAATTCGGATTTTATTTTTCTATTTATTTTAGGTTTTAGTTAATTCCTATTAACTACTATATATATGATATATCAGTAGTCTAAAAGTCACGTAAGGAAAAACTAAAACCCTAGCCGCTTTCAGAAAGAGGCTAGAGAGAAAAATAGGTTAGAAATCCTGATCTTGGTGGCTAGTACCGCAGATCCCTTTTGCTGCAGATCGTGTGACGGTTCGCGGAGCGTTTGTGTGGATACTGTAGAGACGCAGTCGCTGGATTGCGTTGAAGATTCGAAGCCGTTTCAGAATTCCATCGTCTCCTGTCCATCTCGAATAATCGGTAAATAATCTAAACTTCTGAATTAATATGGTTTTGCATGGATCCTGGCTTAGGGTTTCGGAAAATTTTTAAATTCCGCTGCTTTCTCTGTGTCGAAACCCTAACAGCCCCCCCCCCCCCCAAAATCATTATACTTACTATAACTGACTTGGTACTCACTATAAATGCTAAATTATTAGGTTTATAGATGATTTCTTTATTCATAAACAAAGTTCTCATCTTAATTCCCAAAGATCTTTCATTATTTTATACCAAGTCCTTGTAATCGATGCAAGAGACTTAATACTCAATCATACTATTTTATCCTTAATATTTAGATATTCTATAACGTTACATGTTCTAACATCCACGACATTAAATCATTAGGACGACTCTTGGGAATAGAGAATCTCGGGGTGAATGTTTGTATTTTCACCCGTGATAAATGTTTGCATCTTTATCCGTGACAAATGGTTGTATCTTTGTTTGGTGCAAAATTCTCTTTCCGTACAGAACATTACCCAACTAGTTAAAACCCTAACTCCAAATATATTTGGTTATAGTGATATCTCTTCATATCAATAATCATATTTATCCGACATTCAGAATAGTAATAATGAGTTATACTTGGGTACGAGGAACCTTAATGATGGATTTGACCAGTCAACATCGCTTAGTCCTGTCTCGGATATACAACACTCATAAGTCATTTATCGATCCTCGTCCATATAAATAGATCATTATCAATACTATGTTAAGTTTTAACAATTCTAAGTTTAATCAAAGTAAAGACGTAACAAGAGAATGTGATAAATTTTGATAATATTTATATAATATTCGGTTACATGTGTGGAACTTGTTCTTATTATAAAATGTCATTATGACTACAGTTAAGAATAATTAAGGAAAGCAGTAAACTAGTCTACGCATTTATTCTTTCCTTTCTTCTTTGAGCTGAAGCTCTCGGGTTTGTCTGCAATTTAGGTTTATTTGTAAGGGTGAGCTAAAATGCTCAACAAGTCTTAAACACATAGCATATAAGTGAACTCACACCGATATGGATTGTAAGGATTCATGACACAAAAATTGATATTACAAAGTGTTTTAACATAGCAAGACTGAGTGGTGGTTAGACTTGAACTGTTCTTTGTCTTTCGACTTAGAACCATTTACAATGGATATAAAAAGGGGATCAACCTAACGACATCCTATGTTATGCATAACATACCTTACACTGGACAAATCGTGAACAGTGATATATATTCGTTCATCTCAGTTTACTTCACATGTCAGAATCGCCCCAAGACAATTTGGTTTGATAAATTAAAACATGATTCAAACTATATCACGAATAAGCATTTTAGTTTTCAAGTTATACCGAAATAAGAAGCAATAATTCTCGTATCAAAGATTTATAACACGTTGATTGTACAAAATGTATAAATCATATAAAAAATAAGTAAACAAAGGTTAAGGATAGAAAACTTGCACGAATAACACTTAAAAGTTTAGAACTTGCCTGATTCGCTTTAACGTTTACTTTAAGTTTTGTGTTTATTCGGACGGCCTACAAGGTATGTGATTTTTAACATAATCATTAGTCATAAACAAAACTCTCTTACAATAGTCTATCTTTACTTCAATTGTGTAATTACTTTTTGTTAAGTTTTATAATGATCGACAAGTGAAACTTTCAATTTCGAACAAGTCTGGACCAAAAACCTAATTTTTGACTAGTATGGCGTATATACACTGGCCCAAGGCATTTTTGGGGTGCATATATGCTTATGGACATAACTTTAAAATGGCTAGGCGTATTCTGGGCGTCTAGACGTCGGGTGATAGAATTTTAACCTTAACTTTAGCTTTCAGAACCTATCTCAGTAATTTGGTCATAACTTTGTCATACGGAAATATTTTGAAGTGATTCTTAAGTCTAAATTTCTTAGAATTTCAGGATGTATAACTTTCATATGTATTGCTAAGGCATATTTTGAATTTAAGTTTTCAAAAAATGACAAAAACAGACAGTGAGCTTGCTTTAATAAAAAAAACTTAGGGTTAACCATGTGAAACATGGTACCGCTTGTTTTAACTCAAGAATACACGAAGAACACGAAAAATGAAAAATCGTACATGGCTACGACTTTTGTTCTTGAGCTTTTGGATTTCAAACTTGAAATAATTTGAACATTATAACTGTTTACATAAGTGATTATGACACGTTATAATTGACAAATTTTGGTCATTATAACAGCTTGTATAATTGATTATAACAATTTATAATAATTGCTCAAGAACATACAAAGAACACAGAGAATAACAATCGTACATGGCTATACGTATGTTCTTGAGCTTTAAACTATGAAATGAATTTCGACATTATAACTACTGTAAAATGAAGAAAGGCTCAAGAACACGTGAAGAACACGGAGAACGACAATCGTACATGGCTACAACTCGCGTTCTTGAGCTTTTAAAATAAAAGACGAAAGAAAATTAAACATAATAACTACTAGAGATTGTACCTTATAAATTTGCAATCTTTAACTATTTCTTTACAATTTCCTCTCAAGAACTCACTTACTAATCTTTGATTATAACTTTAATGTTTGAATTTAAGCTTTAGAAAATGGTGACAACTACTGAAGAATAAGCTCTCTATTTATAAGAAAACTAAGGGTAGGAGGTACTTGCTTTTAACCAATGTATGCACTTGTATTTTGCTAAGGTATGAAGGTGTAATTGTGTGATACAAATATCAAAGTGATCATCACATTCCTCACCCCCACCCCCTATTTGGCCGGCCATCTAGCTCCATTTAGGCCATTTAATGCTTGAGATGATCATTTTTTTGGTGACACAACAATTGACACATGTTAGCTTTTAATTTGTCCAACACTTAGCCTACCAAATGAATAGTTATAGGGCTTGTTTGGTTGGTCAATTAATCATTTATTTGATGGGTAGTCACGGTCTTTTATCAAGCTTGATCAAGTTTAATTTAGTCCTTTTGATAATTTGGCTTAGTCATGCTTAGGTTAATTAACAATAAACCTAGGTTGATTAGGTTATTAATTTACCAATTAGATTAACATATAGATTAAGTTAATCTTTAGTTTAATTAATCTTAATTCTAGTTAGGTTTAGTTTAATTAGTGATAACTACGTTAGATGGTAATCCAGTTATCTTAACTTAGTTCGATTCCAACAGGATTAGTGTTAATTATCTAATTAGGTTAATTAGTTAGCTAAGTTAATTAGTTAGTAACTAGGGTTAGGTCTAGATTAGATTTTTTAATCCAGTTATCTATAACCTAGTTCATTTCTAAGTATTCTGGTTGACTTGATCCTTACAGATTTAAAAGTCAGATATTACAAAGTTTTGTTCCGAAAAAACACTATTCTATGAAGTGAAAAGTCAAAAAGGCGTTGCATGTTTTTCGATGAATAGTATTTTCGACTACCATTTCTCAAAAAATGGTTAGACAATCAAAAAGGCGAAAAAATATTTTTCTTCTTATTCCCGACGCGTTTTTCGAGAAAAACTTTTATAGGCTAAAATGTGTTTTCAAAGTGCGAGAAAGATGAATCCTGAAACAGAAAGTTATTTTGATGTACACGTTTTGCTCGAGGACCTAGGTTAGGTTTTCTAGAGTTTAGACCCTAGGGTTTAGGGTTTAGGGTTTAAGTTTTATCCTTTTTTAATTTTTGAAAAAAACTTTTATTCTCCTTTTTTCGTGTTAAGACTGAAACTGAAACACAAAAATAAACAATAACGAAGATTTCATAACACATATAAGATGTAATTCAATATTTATTTATTCATATAAAGTCGGATTATAATTCTCTCGGAAGTTCAGAATATTACAGAAGAGTTTCACGTAAGTTAAATTTACATAAGTTAAATAGTATACGTCTATAGTAGTCACACAATGTTCTACTTTTTTCTAATTTTTTTTTTTTTATTTTGTATAGATTTATTATAGATATGAGGAGGGTGTATCTCAGTCGGGTGGTGACTTTGTCATTACAGCTCATGTTACGAAGAATTATGCCAGTTGGTTGTACGAGACCAGACAGAGGGGTATGGGCTTTTGAAGACCAGGCCGATAGTACTATATATACGCGATCATCGGCCCCAGATTGTATTTGTTATAGCATGGGAGGCTATGTGTATGTATTGGGATGTTGATTATTTCAAGAAGAAGTCCGAGCAAATGAAGAAGAATCGTAGCAAGCTCCAAGTAGTACATACTACTGACTCATAGTCATTTGAGGAGTTGAAGTGAGTATGTATGTGTGTTTAGTTGTTTAGTTTAATATTGTCATAAACAAACTAAATAAACCCTAAAATAATGTATTTATTAGGCCATACGGATGAGCTTGGGCTTACTTTCCATTATGGTCGAGTTTTGGGATAGAGCCAATATGCCAAATGACTAGCTCTACTTTGTGTCCAGCAGCATTAACTATACGGGTAATAGTGTTTATTGCCATAAATAATTGTTAATATTATGTAGTTAATAAAATAATTTAATTAACTAGCATAGACAAAATAAATTACATGACCGATTTTAAAAGCTTCGGGACCAGCGTGTAGCTGAGTTGCAGGTTGTTAGGGGAGATTCTGAGCTGTTAGATTCCACCATCACTCTGCCCAAGATTAGCTTATCTCAAGATGAGGAGATGACTCTTTGGGTAGCATTTTAGGATCCCCCCAGTAGTAGTACTAGCAGGTATCGAGTGATGGTTCAGCCGAGGGTATCATCATATACATTACCTAGAGGTATTCATTTTATTATGTTTCTCGTTATTTCATCATTTATATCGCTTCATAAATTATTACTAAAGTTATTTTTATAATTCTCACAGACTCTAACTAGTGTCAATATCCGAGAGCACCTGTTAAACCATCTCATATGGGCGCTATCTTGGATGCCAAGCTATTGCAGAGGGTTATGACGGTTGTGTCGGAGACGTTTAGTATGAATTCAATATTTCGTCATCAGGACTTGCCTAGTCGTGCTCGCCTTCTTCAATTTGCTCAGGACATTGCAGCAGGGGTCATCGTCGAGAGTACGGGTATCCCTCCGATAGCAGTTCGCCGCAATACGTGACGAGGTGGTACGGATGGTGGTTACCCTATTGTTAGAGATTATTGGGTCGATGCTAAGTTAGGCCCTGGCTTCTTAAGTATTTTATCCATTTTAAGTAGTATATTCTACATGTTACTTAATTATCATTTAGTTGTTTCTTTAATTCTCAATTATAGATTAATAATTTATATTTTTAATTGTATCAACAGGGTGACGATGCAGAGCGGAGATGATGGCGATCCACATAGAGAGATGATGGTGATGATTTTCAGACATCGGAGCAGCACCGTCGACCCCCGCCTAATGATAGCAATAGATAGTTATAGCTATACTTAGTTATATTGTCAATTGTAGTTAGGCCTACTTACGTGGTACATCATTGTTGATTAAGGTTTTAATTTAACTTATATTTATTATACATCATAATTTAGTTTATATTTATTTTCTTTATTAGCTTAGCTATTGTTATATGTATTTGTACATAACTTATATTTGTACATATTTGTTTTCATTTTTAGTTTAAAATTGAAATATGTATTTATATGTTGTTTGGAGAATTAGCCATGTATGAGGTGTTAAAAGGTAGTTACATTTATAAATATATATATATATAGAGAGCCGTTCCGGAACATACCCTCTTAAACAACATACCTAACATACCCCCTTTAGCGACGGACCCGGCGACGGTTTGGTCCGTCGCCATAGGTTCGTCCGTCGCTAAATGTTTTAGAGACGGATTTTGTTGTCCGTCTCTAAAACATTTAGCGACGGACCAAACCGTCGCCGGGTCCGTCGCTAAAGGGGGTATGTTAGGTATGTTGTTTAAGAGGGTATGTTCTTGATCCATTATATATATATATATATATATATGTGTGTGTGTGTGTGTGTGTGTGTGTGTGTGTGTGTGTGTGTGTGTGTGTGTGTGTGTGTGTGTGTTGGGAATTGTTTGGAGGATTAGCCATTTTGACGTGTATGTTGGTCATTGCGATTTATATGTATGTGTTGTTAGAAAAAATTGGTTGAAAACAAGTACAGGTACAAATTAATTGGGGTTTAAAAATCTGAAAATTGAAAAAACGAAAAAAATATTTAGAAAAAGAAGCAATATTTTCGACGGAATTTCCGTTGGAAATAATCTTTCCAGAATTAGTTTAAAACCAACACGTGGCAAGATATTTCCAACGAAATTTTTTGTCAGAATAAAATTTCATCGAAACTACCTTAATGTCGAAGAAAATTTAGTCGGACCTAATTCCGTCGAGAATAGGTATTTCTAATAGAATTCTCTATCCCTGACCGATTTATATTTGACTGAATTTTCAATTGAAAATAAGTCTTTTTCTTGTAGTAATGCTTTTAAGGCAGAATGCAACAATAGAATGACTTAAGAAACCATGTGGGCATCAGCTCCTACCGGAAAGAATGAAAGACAGATCTTCCAAATGGGGATTGATACATGCTAAAGGGAGTGGAAGTAACAGTCATAAATGGATTTAAGAATCATGATTATGTATTGAAGTTTAATCCGTTGTAGAAGGTTTTTGTATGTATAGATGATTTGCAATGTTTAAGTGGCCGTATCCAAAACTTTTGGATCCGTCATTATTGTATTGTTTCTTTAAAGTGTTTAATAATAAAAAGTCATTAGTTATAAATCATACCTCTAAATGTCTCCCAAAGATAGATAATACCATTGTCATCTTGATCGAAGAAGGCTACATGTTGTTGAAGAACAGACATGTCGCGATGCTTGTGTCCCCTCGTGCCATTCACGTTCTCTGTATCGGATGCTACCAAAGCTCGAGGAAGGTCTGAATATAACAACACTGAACACTGTGATGAGTATGTTAAAACAATATTCAAATTACCTAACACAGTAAATAATAGTGATCATCCATATATCTCTATGTTATGTCTGTGAGGCCTAATTGCAAAAAATGGCTCTAAGTTGGCATTAAATTTGAATCTGGCTCTTTAAGTGGAAAAAAAATCAGTTGAATCCTTCAAGTGCTAATCTGGTTTAATAGACTCCTGATGTTAACTTTGACTCAACTGGGATTATTTTAATGAATGACTCAATTTCAATTGAATTAAATTGATCACTTGAATGATTTTATTAAGATTTTTGTCACTTCAATGACTAAACTAAAATTGAGTGACAACTTAAAGGAATATTTTTGTAATTCGGCCTATCTATTATATCTATATTACCTAGTTATATCTGTAGGCGGTTATTCCATTGAGCTGATTGTGTAATAACTTGTACTTAAATTTTTAATTACTACGTTTAGTTAAACTTCGGGTTTTTTTTTAATAATTATTTATCTCTACTACTCCCTCATTCCAATTTTCTATCTTCATTTTTAGTTTTTATTAATTCTTGAAAGTTGAATTTTAAACATAATTATCATCTAGAGAGATTATCAAATACATTGTGTGTACGTGTATGAAACTTACATTTATTTTAGGGAATTGATATTTTCACATTGTTTTTTGATAGTTCCACACAGCAGACTTTACAAAATTAATGCATATAGCGACGGTTTAACTGTCGTTATACATCTATAACGACACTTTTGTAGGGTCCATTATTAAAAAACAGTGTAAAAAAATCGGTTTCCTTATTTTAAGAGGGCTTACCACTAAATATCATGGTCAAAACACTATTTCATACCTTAGACAATTAGTTATATTAATTTGAACAAATCTTCCCTTAGTTTGTTAGTTTGATTAAGATAATTGTGGGATTCAGTTATCATGAAGTTAATTTTGGTCAACTGATTAATAAAGTATCGACACACAGGCTGGATGTATTTTTTCTCTCTCTCTACGTGTCAACACTGTCTTAATCAATTGACCAAAGTTAACTTCAAGTTAACCAAATCCGTGATTATGATAGCCAACAAAGGCATATTTGTTAAAACAAAGTAACTTCATGTCTTCATAAATTTTGTCCGATTAATATCATTTAAAACAAATTACGTAAATTTCATGTCTTCATAATATTTGTCCCTTAAATACCAATTTCATTAACTATTATATATTTTGTAATCCCCTATATATCTTGGTCCCGTCATTAGCTGCGTTGTATGTATTATGCAACAAACATTGATCGATCATATAAAAAGCAGTGGTAACGCATACGATTAAGTGGTTAGAAAAAAGAAAAGAAAAGTAATATTAGATAATTAGATAAAAATTGTCTATTATCTAAACAGAACCTCAAAGGTTGTCCGTACAGTGTAATTTGCAATGCTTTAGCTAAAATACATAATTTTTATCTAGTTACCCAATATATTTTGGGGAAAAAACTACGAGAGAAACAGATGATTACATGGCTTAGGAAGCTTCACATCGAGATCCGGACGAACCTTCCTCTCGGCAGTAATCGGTGCCTTCTCCGCCACAGTCGCCATTGCTTCCGGCGATGCCTTCTCGTTTGGTGGTGCCTTTTCACCCATTTCTCTTTCTCTCTCTTCTAGATTGATCTGTAATTAATTATGGGTTTGTGAAATCAAGTTTGTATATTTTGATTAGTCTTTTACATGGAAGAAGATGAATAACTAACTTACTCATCTTTCGGTACAAACAAACGGACTTTGAGAGAGTTATGGATGGATGCATGCATGCATGCACGTAGACTCGCAAGCTTGGTCATTTGTTAAATGTAAACGGGCGTTTATACACGTAAAAATCTGCTTAATGGTGCTAATTGGCTGTTACATCGGGCCAAATTAACCTTATTTTATTTTACAACCTTCATTTCAAAACATAAAATTATTATTAACTTTTTAAAATTAACTTAAGATATTTTTAAATTTAAAATTAAAATAATTTTCTTTAATTTTAATCATACAATGATAAAGTTTGTAAACTACTATTTATTTTAAAATTTATTATTTCATAATTTTTAATAGATCATCTCAATTTTAAATTTTAAAATAGCTTAAATTGACTTTAAAATTTCATAATAATTTTATAATTTTTTAAAAAAAGTAGTACTTTATTTGGGTCTAATTACCAAATTTAGGGAAGCTACAAATTAAGGAAAAAATTGACAGCTTACTGGTAATTACAAGCTTCTTCATTTACTGTGCAAAGTCAATAAGAAGTTGGAATTTAACATATGTTTCAAAAGATTAAAATATAAATTTTCCCTCCTGGTCCAGCCTAACTACTGCATTTTAATTCCAGAGACTTAGTAATAACCTGGGGAGGGGTAAGCAGAAGAATTAAGGAACTTGAGAAAATTTACCTTTACCAAGAAACGTTACCATTAGAGTATCATATCTGAATATTAATAAAGTCCAAGGAGAGGGAAATGAATTACTTTTTTCTTTCGGTAATATTGTGACACTTGCCTCTATGTTATAATTAAATAGATAATTTAAATTTTTTTCTTTTTTTTTATTTGACCTCTTACTTTTATTCTCCTTATTTTTTTGTTCAATCTCTTACTTTTCACACGTTAAATAGCTTTTATTATTTATCTATCCAAATTGAAAACTATGATTAATAATATAATTTTATAAGAAAACAAGAATTAGTAATATAGTTTTATAAGTAACAATCAAAATAAAACTAACTTGTTATTTTTATTAAAATATATACAATAATACAAGTTTAAGTAAAATTATCTTATTACTTAGATAATATAGATCGAGAATAAAACAAAAAATTTACAAAGATAATCTACCTAACTTAATTTTGTTACTATTATTAAAATATAAATATAAATATAATTTAAAGTACAAGTAAGATTTTATTATTATTTAAATAATATAATTTAAAATATATATATATTTTCTTATGAAAATCACCTTACCAGAGATTAAATAATACTACTATTAAAATATATACAGATATAAATATAATACATTGACCAACAATATGTTCCATTATTAAATTAAAAAATTAAAGGTTAAAAACTAATTTATTCAATAATATATTTATAAAAAATACAATAAAAACAAAATAAAATCATCTTACCTTATATAATTTATTACCATTATTAATAATATTTTACTACTACTTAGACAATATAATTTGATAAAAATGTGTTTTCCTCATAATTGAATTTTTTAGTATCATTAAAATATCAGTTTAATTTTATTTCAAGTATGATTTTATAACTTATATAATATAATTTTAGAAACTAAAATTTAATAGACAATTACTTGATTTGATCAATTTATAAAGAAGGATTAATATATAATGTGAGTTTAAGATTTATTATTTCTTATAAAGAATAATTTGAGAAAAAATAATTTTATCGTTTTACCTAATTTAAATTTGTTATTATTATTAAAATATAACTAGAACTAGAACTTCAAGTATAAGTAGAATTTTTATTATTTTTAGATTTATGATAGTAGATAGACACAATTAATTTTCTTATGAGGATTGTCTTATCAAATATTAAATTGTTACTATTATTAAATTATAAGTATAAATATAATATATTAATAGATATATGATTCAATTATTAAATAGATTAAATTAATTAGTTTATCAAATAAGAATTTATAATAGTAAAATTAAAAAGATGAATAATAATACTATAATTTTACAATAGAACCATTTGTTCGGTTCAATTGAGTTAAAAATAAAAATTACTGATATAGTTTATAAGAAAATAATCATAAGATCGTCTTACCAAATATTAATTTGTTATCATTATTAAATAAGATTTTCTTACTACTTAGATAATATAGTTTGAAAAAAAAAAAAAAAAATCTTATACATCGTCTTACCTAACTTCAATTTGTTACTATTATTAAAATAAAAGTGTAATTATATTTCAATTATAGGAGGAATTTTATTATTACCTAAATAATATAATTTTAGAAAAAAAATTTATTTTTTCATGTTGATCTTTTTTTTCTAAAAAATTTAATATATGTATAAAAATATAGAATAAAATATAAACAATATTATAATTAGAATATGATCCCGTACTTTGTACGGGGTGCACATGCTAGGAATTTTAGTAGAAGAAATAGAAAGGTTGGTTATTTGTTATGAGAGCGAAATTATGTCGTCTTTTTGGGACAAAATTACCGTGTTAATCTTAATTTAAACATAATAGTCAACAGGCATAAGCTGTGTATGTAAGATATATACTCCTATGCTAATTTTAGAAATAAATCTTAATATATGAAAAGAAAAATTGGGAAAAAAATGACTTTGTAGTTCACTTAAAAACAAATTATCTTAGCCGACGGACATCACAATCAAGAATGAACTTAATCCAACAATTGAGAACGAACTTAATCCGTTGACAAAGACTTCATTTTTTTACGAATAAGTTTGTCAAAAAATTTTTGTCGCTTTTAGTACGTCGTTTATTACTGTTGTTAATTGTCATTGATAATATAAAACTTATCAGCTGAATTATAGGCGACACCAATGACACATCAACAACAAACAAATTATTTGAGACTTTTCTAAGAAAATATCTTTTTGAGATTTTCTAAATTTAGGTTACACGTGGAGTAAAAAACTAATCAAATAATCAAAATCTTTCTATGACCTTCATTCTTTGACAATTTCATATGCACTCTTTCTCTCCATCTTCCTTTGCTTGTCGTCTCCAAAATTGGACGACAAGCTTTTCCCACCACCTTACAACCTGTCACCATCCCCACCATCACCGTGGCCACCACTACCACCACCAGCACAATGGCCTCCACCATGGCAACGGCCTCCCCAACAATTGCCCTAAGCAATAGTCCCTTCAACTTCCTTGAAATCAATGTCATGTCCGCCCATGACCTACCACCCCTAGCCAAATCCCTACGGACCTACGTGGTTGCACGCGCCTTCCCTGACCACAAACTAAACACCCCGGTGGATCACAAGGGCCACATTAACCCTACGTGGAATTACCGAATGGTTTTTCGCGTAGACGACAAGTTTTTGCGGTCTAATTCCTCGGCCATCGTTTTTGAGATCTACAACGTTGCTTGGCTACGCGATCTCCCCATTGGAACCACACGTCTTCCTACTGATCAAATTCTCCTCAATAATCCGTCGTCCTCAGGAATGAAAACGCTTATGCTTCAAATTTGTCAACCCTCGGGCCATTTAAAAGGAATTCTCAATGTAAGTTTTAATCTTGTCAATAACTCTGTCCCATCATCACCCCAAGTTAATGAAATCCCCATTTCCACTATTCAAAATCGCGATGAAAGGAACGAAATTATTTCTCCAAAATATGGCAATCGAGAAAAGCATGTGACAAAGGACGACAATTTTAATTTTACTATGCTTGTAAGGGATGAAATTGTTTCGCCAAAAATTGATGATCAAAAAGAGTATGTGACAAAGGGCGACGATTTTAATTTTACACCGCTAAAGGATGAGATTATTTCCCCAAAAATTGACAATCAAGAAAAGTACGTGACAAAGGACGAGGATTTTAATTTCTCATCACTAAGAGATGAAATTATTTCTCCAAAATTTGACAATAAAGAGATGTATGTGACAAAGGACGAGGAATTTAATTTTACATCACTAAGCCATGATTTAAATTCAAATTTAATCAATTCAGAGCCAAATAGTCATGTAGCTTCAAGTGGGTCAATTTATTCAGAAACGCAGCCCTTGCCTTCGGAGATTATGGCAACGCTAAATAATGGGATTTATTCCATAAACGGGGATTATACAGGAAGCGCAATATTTGATAATTGGATAGAGGCTGGTGATCAGAGTGTTTCTGAGGGGAGAAATTCGAAGAATATTGTTAAGTGGGATATAGACGATCAAATTCTGCTCATTAAGGACGGTGGAGTCCACAAAAGGTGGTCGCATCACCAGAGTCATTCCGATGGAGGAGGGTTGTTTTCTTGCTTTGGGAAGGGGTTTGAGTGTACTTTCATTTGTGGGTCTAATAGTATGAAGAATAACAAGAAGATGATGGTTAGTAAGAGCAATGGTCATGTCAAAAGTTATCCACGGTAATATGATGAGGACAATTCTGCTGTCACTCTGTTCGTCTCATATTCAGTTTCTGGTTTTATGTATTATTGTTGCTAAATTTTTAATTATTTATCTACGGTTACTTTATATGTAACTGAATAAAGATTATGTAAAATCCCATACAGAGAATGAGACAACAAATGATACTGGGAATGGGACGTTAGATTTGAATTCTAATATGACAGCCTAGGCATTCTACTAGGATGAGATTACAATTTAGTTTTTATCATTTGCGCTCTATTGTAATGAATATATATGACAAATTTTGCTCCATTGTAAAGATTAAATGGTGAATTTTTTACTCTGTTAATAAAACGCAAATGGAGTTTATTTATGTGGTTAATCTTTAAATATTTTTTTTGCTAAATATTAATCTTTAAATATTACTTGTGGCCTCTCCAAAAGAATATTGTATACCCTCCTTTCTTTTTGTCTTTTGTGTAGTTCAATTAGTCTTTTATTTTTATCTTCTTCTCTTTTTTTCTTTCTTTTTTCCTTCTCTCTCTTTTTTTTCTTTTTTTAATTTTCACATTCAAAACCAAAAGACTGACTTGAAAAAAACTTCTACGTGCATGGAAAATATTTAACCTCTGAATTTTGCTAATTTGTTGTACGCTTGTCTTAAAATCCATGAATTTTGCACAATTTTCGACATGACATTGGACAGAGTAGTTTATGGTCATATATTGTGTTCTTGAATTTCCCTTCTTTTTTTCATTTTTTTCTTTTTCTAGAAATCCAACTTTGTATATTTCACAGATAATACATTCTTCCTTTTAACAATAATTTGAGAAATTTTAAAATTCAAAAAAGTATAAATTATTTATTTATTTAGCAAAATTACTGTAAAATAAATATAAAATTGATACTAAATGAATAGAAGATTTATTTTTAAAACTTAGATGTGTGACGACCCCAAATCCGGGTTCCATAACCTCGAGTTTGGTTCTCACTATTCAACACATTACTAACAATTAAATACATACATTGCATTTAAACATCGCGGAATAATACATATTGGTTCCCTTCAAAAGGTTACAATACCAGGGTCTATCAACCTTAACATAAAACAGTTCCTATCATAAGGAATTACAAAAGGTTCTTCAACAGTAAATACACATTAAATATCTAATTAGCATGCATAAGCTAACTTAATCTCTGGCTTTTCCTTTTCCCTTATCCTTCTTTGAGCAATCAAGTCTATCTGAAAAATGGTTCATGATATAGCAAGAATGAGCAACTAGTTTGCTCAGCAAGTTTAGAACAATCATAGAGATTTAATATATCATGAATGAATGGGAAATGTCATCAATGGTTCAACAATAGATATAACAATTGTGAATGAAACAGGATTCAAATTTTGATAAACAGAATATTTGAATCTTAAAATGCTGAGTGGTCACAATGGGCCCTGAACTAACGAGGGTATAATAGAGTTTCCTCTAACCCTTTGAGTTGTTTGGTTTTCAAGGGGATCAGCCTATTCAACCCGCTGTATATGCATTACATTTAGTCACTGGCGCCCAAAGTCGGTTTCCCGACACAAAATCCCCTAATTTAGGGTTGTTCAATTCTCAGACTTAATATAAGAAATCCGCACCCAACAATGGTTTGGATAAGCTTTAAAAAGTATTCAAGTATTGAATTTATAAACGTAATGTCTAGCTGAACTATTAGCTTTTGACATTTTTAGTACAGTTCATGAATCAAGAACTAATAAGCTTCAAGTGCACTAAGTGCGATTTTATAAACAATATGGATGTGGGATAATTTTAAATAATTAAACCACTTCAAGCTTTGACAATAAATACAAGTATAAAAACTTGTTCAACAATAAATGAGTAGGGTTAGAGAACTTGTCTGTCTGCTCAGCTACAATAATTGTCTAGCTTTAACTAACTTGCTTTGAAAGACCTAACATTAATAAAGTCGGTCTAATAATTAGTAAGGCGTATTTGCATAACTATACGCTTAATAATGAACTTATTTACCACACATAAGTACTAACACATAATTTACATTAGTTAAAATAATATTATTAACCTTATAGACACTTAATCATTTTAGGTTAATAATTTAATAAGTTAGAAAATATTTTTCTTAAGTGTTGGACACTTATTAAACCCTTAAACAACTTATTACAATTGTTTAATTAAATCATAATTAAATTCAATTTATTTTATTAACTCAATCTCTATTTAATTACTATTTAATATTGATTAAATAGAAATTAATTAATTAACTCTAGTTATTATTTAAAATAGATAATAACTAATTGTACTTACTTATTATTTAATTATAATTAAATAATAAATAATTATTAACTTAGTTTTAACCTTCTTTAATTTATTGTTAATCAACCAATAATTAACTAAGTAATTAACCTTACTTATTATTTAATTTAAGAAAATTAAATAATAGTTTACTAATCTTAATCCTCTTTAATTATTATTTAATGTCAATTAAATAATAATTAATTATTTAATTAATTTTAATCATTATTTAAGGTTAAATAATAATCAAATCATTCTTATTTATTATTTAAATTAAATAATAAATTATTACTCTAATAACTTAATTTTCATTAATCGTTATTTAATGCTAATTAAATAATAATTAATTACTTAATTATCCTTATTTATTATTTAATAATATTTAAATAATAAATAATTCATTTATAAATTTTATCTCTCTTTAAATATTATTTAATAGGCATTAAATAATAATTGCTAATTTATCATCTTTATTTATTATTAACATTTAAAATAATAAATTTATTTAACTTAACCATGGTTTAGCTAACTAGATTAATATTTAAAATATTTAAATATTAAACTTATTGAAAAATATTCTCCCCAATATTATTTTTGTATTATTATTATTTTTGTTATAATTTTAAATTAATTTTCAAATATTTAAATTAATTAAAATTTACCCGAATGGCATTTTCGTAATTAAGTTGAAAAGTCGGACCGATGGCAGTTTCGTAATTAATCAGAAAACTGATCCGAGGGCAAAATGGTAATTCTGCCAAGAAAAACACGGAGGGGCAATTTGGTAATTTCCCGGAAACAGTTGCTCGCGCATTGCGCGCGTTAAGCCGAAGCAGGACCAAAACGGTGCCGTTTTGGAGTCACTGTTGTTGGCGGCGCGTACGCGCGGCGTAACTTTTCTGAGGCTAAACGACGTCGTTTTGTCTCCGCGTCCGACTGCCTAAATGCTTGCGCGCATTGCGCGCAAAATTCAAATTTTTTTCTTTTTAGCAGATTGTGAACAGTGCTCCGGCACACACATTTTAAATAAAAATATACCAACAAGTAAGTTTTAAATCATCAATAAAAATCCAAAAAAATTACCAATCACCTTATATTAATTTATAACATGAAAAATTAATTTTTCATGATTTAATATCATTATTTTTTATAAAAAAATTTACATCACATAAACTACCACAAATCATAACTTTTTGTGTATAACTCCATTTTAAGTTATTCAAACTTTGTTTTTCTCATGATTCAATGTTCTATAATATTAGAACATCAAACCTAAGTTTTACAAAAAAATATTTTTGGACATAAATTCCAAAACTTGTTTACACACTATTAAACACATATTTTAGCATATAAAATATACCAAAATACAAACCAAACATATTAAACTCAAGCATGGCATAAATATTACCACTACACATTAATAACCATATTAACATGTTTATACTAACATGATGATTTATTTAATTTAAAAACAAAACTTCATTTAAAATAACCATTACCTTGATTTAATGGATATTCTTCTTTTTCTCCCAAAATATGTTGTGAACCTTGAAGACATAAACTAGCTTAGCACTCATTCTCCTTCTCTTGCTCTCTCTCAAAATATTTTGCTCTCAAACTCTCTCTTTTGAAACTTGGAGAAAATAATGAAGTAACATTTACCCATTCCAAGTATACTTGAAAAATTAATAGATATACATAATGTATCTACTAATCTAGACCATCATGTACCTATATGGATACTTACACAAGAAAGCTAGCCATGACTTGGTTGGTGAAAAGAAGCATGGTTTCATGTACTTTTAAAAATAAAACAAGCAATCCTTTTAATTAAATAAATGAAAATCAAATAATAATAATAATAATAAAAGCAATATCATCTCTCTTCTCCTTCTTGCCGGCAACATCCCTTCTTTTTGTCCCATAATTTGAGTCACTTTTTACTTTTTAAATAAATAATAGTTTAATTAAGTATTTTTCAAGTGGGCCAATCATTGGGCTTTAATTTAAAATACCAATTAGGCTTCTATTAAATTGTTTGGGCTACTAAATTGTCAAATTTTATTATTCTACACTTGGGCTACTAATTGACCCATGTTGGGCTAATTTAATAATTTACACATTAATTATTCAATCCATAGTTAAATAAATAATTAGATTGAATAAATAATTAAATATTCTAACCCATAAGTATTAAATTACTAAATGGACGAATAAATATTATTATTAATATTTCACATTATTTACATTAATTAATAATCATATGAATTAATTTATTATATTTAATTCACTCATTATATTAAATTTAATTGAATATTCAATTAATAGGAAACTTATCAATTATTTTGATATTAAAACTTTAGGGTTTGTTTACTAATTTAATAACATATTAGTAACCCCCTTTAATTAATTCTAGTAATTAATTACATAATTAATTAATCACATAAAAAGGTTTAAATAATCTCGTAAAACTAACTCGTTGGAAATTAAATTAATAATTTAATTAATAAAGATGTGGAAATTCTAGGACATTACATTCTCCCCTCCTTATAAAAATTCCGTCCTCGGAATTGTAAAAATAAGGTTACTCAAATAAAAACGGGTAATTTGCCCTCATTTCTTCCTCTAATTCCCACGTAGCTTCTTCAATGACGTGATTCCTCCAAAGTACTTTGACAGAATGAATTATCTTATTTCTCAGTTTCTGTTCCTTCCTATCGAGTATCTGAACAGGAACTTTTTCATATGATAAGTCCTTCCCGACTTGAATTGGTTCATAGGAGATAACGTGCTTGTAGTCTGGTTTGTATGGCCGCAATACCGACACGTGAAACACATTGTGAATATGTTCCAATTCAGGAGGTAAAGCTACCTCGTATGCTACTTCACCCACTCTTCTCAATATTTCGAACGGTCCTATGAACCTTGGACTCAATTTCCCCTTCTTTCCAAACCTGATCTTCCCTTTCCAGGGATATACCTTAATGAACACAAAACTCCCCACCTCGAAGTCTCGTTTCTGTCGATGTAAATCGGCGTATTTCTTTTGACGGTCTTGAGCTGCTACTAGCCGAGCTCTTATTACCTTGATAATTTTTACCGTCTGTTGAACCAATTCTGGCCCCAACAGTCGGCGTTCTCCTACCTCATCCCAACATAGAGGTGTTCTGCATTTTCTGCCATATAAAGCTTCGTAAGGCGGCATACCTATGCTCGCATGATAACTGTTGTTATATGCAAACTCAACTAGTGGTAGATGGATTTCCCAACTGCCCTTGAAATCCATCACGCAGGCCCTGAGCATATCTTCCAATGTCTGAATTGTTCTCTCACTTTGCCCATCAGTCTGCGGATGATACGCTGTACTCATTCTCAACTGTGTCCCCAATCTCTCCTGAAGACTTCTCCAAAATTTTGACGTGAAGCGCGGATCTCTGTCTGACACAATCGATACCGGCACCCCATGTCTTGAAACTATCTCTTTGATGTACAATTTGGACAACTGATCCAAACTGAACCTAATCTTGATCGGCAAAAAGTGCGCTGACTTTGTTAGCCGATCCACAATCACCCAAATTGCGTCATATCCCTTCTGTGTTGCTGGAAGTCCTACCACAAAATCCATTGTGATATGCTCCCATTTCCACTCAGGAATTTCTAACGGCTGTAACAATCCACTTGGTCTCTGATGTTCGGCCTTTACCCTTTGACAAGTTAGGCATCGGCTGACACATTCTGCAACCTCCCTTTTTAAATTCGGCCACCAAAAATGCTGACGTAGATCTTGATACATCTTCGTACTCCCCGGATGTATCGAGTATCTCGTACTGTGGGCCTCTTGCAAAATTTCCTCTCGTAATTCAGGCACTAGCGGTACCCAAACACAATTTTCAAATCTCAGCAATCCCATGCTATCAATTTTAAACTTGACCTCTTCTCCATCGGTCATCCTCTTCCGGATTATGTCACATTCCTCATCTTTGTCTTGAGCCTCTTTCACCCTATCTAACAAGGTTGGGCTCACCTCGACTTCTATTGACTCGTTTGGACTTCTCACTTCCAACTCCATTCGAGCCATCTCTTGAACCAATTGTTCTTGATCTGTCAATATGAACAATTTCTCCCTGCTCTTTCTACTCAGAGCATCCGCTACTACGTTGGCCTTGCCGGGATGATATAGAATTTCACAATCATAATCTTTAATCAATTCCAACCATCTCCGTTGCCTCATATTCAACTCCTTCTGTGTGAAGATATACTTTAGACTCTTATGGTCTGTGAATATCTCACATTTCTCTCCATACAAATAGTGCCTCCAAATTTTAAGGGCAAACACTACCGCTGCCAATTCCAAGTCGTGGGTAGGATATCCCTTCTCATAATCTTTTAATTGTCTGGACGCATACGCAACGACTTTGCCGTTTTGCATAAGCACACAGCCAAGCCCCTTGTGCGATGCATCACTGTAGACCGTAAAACCTCATGTATCGTCTGGTAAGGTCAATACAGGTGCTTCACTAAGTCTTTTCTTTAACTCCTGAAAACTTTCCTCACACTTCTCCGTCCACACGTATTTTACCTTCTTTCTTGTTAAGTTGGTCAACGGTGCTGCTATCTTTGAGAAGTCTTGAATGAACCTCCGATAGTAACCCGCTAACCCTAAGAAACTTCTTACTTCTGTCGGCGTCCTTGGTTGTTCCCAATTCATTACCGATTCAACCTTCGCCTAATCAACCGAAACTCCCTCCTTGTCAATAACATGACCTAAAAATTGAACTCTTTCCAACCAGAATTCACACTTTGAAAACTTAGCGTACAACTGCTCCTTCCGTAAAATCTCCAACACCAATCTTAGGTGTTCAGCATGCTCTTCCTCCGTTTTGGAATACACCAAAATATCGTCAATGAACACGACTACAAATTTATCCAAGTATTGCTTGAATATTCTGTTCATCATGTCCATAAATGCGGCTGGCGCATTCGTTAGTCCAAACGACATCACCAGAAACTCATAATGCCCATATCGAGTTCTGAATGCCGTCTTGGGTATATCCTCCTTCCTGACTTTCAACTGATGATAACCAGTCCTTAAGTCAATCTTTGAAAAGTACTTCGCCCCTTTCAATTGATCGAAAAGATCGTCAATTCGTGGTAACGGGTACTTGTTCTTAATTGTCACCTTATTCAGCTCTCTATAATCCATACACAATCTCATCGATCCATCCTTCTTCTTTACAAACAGCACCGGTGCTCCCCATGGAGAAACACTTGGCTGAATGTACTTATTATCTAACAACTCCTGCAATTGCACCATCAATTCCTTCAGTTCTACCGGAGCCATCCTATATGGTGCTTTTGATATCGGTGCTGTCCCCGGTACTAAATCAATCACAAATTCTATCTCCCTGTCCGGCGGTAAACCCGGCAGTACATCTGGAAAAACATCCATAAACTCCCTAACTACTAGTATTTGCTCCATCTCGGGACTCACCACTTGTGTATCAACCACATGAGCCAAATACCCTACACAACCTTTCTTTAATAATTTCTTGGCTTGCATCATCGTCAGACAAGAAGACTGTCTTGACGATTTGCTGCCATAAAATACGACCTTAGACTTATTTGGTGTCTTAAGGTGTATGCACTTCTTCTGACAATCAATTATCGCCCCGTGGTTAAACAACCAATCCATCCCAAGTATTACATCAAATTCCCCCAGACGTATTGGAATTAGATTCACATTTAATTTCTGACCCCTAATTTCAGCACAACAATTTCTATGTATGTACTCTACCGGAATCACCTCTTTATTAGCAACTTCTATGTTCATTGAGTTTTCTAGTTTGTCCCTAGGCAACTCTAATCGTCTAGCGAAATCATCAGACACAAATGAACAGGTAGCACCCGAATCAAACAATACATATGCATTTATATTATTGATCGGAATAATACCTGACACCACGTCTTTTGACCCCACGGCATCCTGTACCGTCATATTGAAAGTCCGGGCTGTCGGCTTGTTCTGTGGTACCGGTCCCCCGATAGCCAATTTGTTGTTATTGCCCTTGTAGCCGTTACCCCCGTCATTCTTCTTCTTAGGGCAATCCTTTATCAGGTGGTCAGATGCTCCGCAAGAAAAGCATCTCACTTTCTTTGGGAGGGGACAATTTGGAGAAATATGTCCCACCTGACCACAATTGTAGCATGTATTCTTCCCTTTCCTGCACTCCCCGAAGTGGTTCTTCCCACATATATTGCATGCTGGCTTTTTCTGAACACTTCCTTATTGATTCCCCGAGCTCTTGTCGTTACTGTTGTTGTCCCATTTACGCTTATTGCTGTTATTGTTATTATTGCCTCCACTGTTGCTGTTCTTGCTTCCCCCTTCATTTTTCTTCTTGTTTCTCTCCTGGTTGTACTTGGTTAATGCGTCGCTTCCTCCTTCAGCAATGATTGACTTCTCCAACAAAGTTGCGAACGAGTCAATCTGCAGTACCGCTACCTTGTTGAATATCCAAGGTCTCAATCCATTCTCGAACCTCCTGGCCTTGCGTTCCTCCGTGTCTACCTGATGTGGAGCGAACCTGGCCAGCTCATTAAATTTTGCCGCGTACTCCAGTACCGACATGTTCTCCTGTTTCAGTTCTAGAAACCTTACCTCCATCCTACTTTTCATACTTTTCGGGAAATAATTCTCGTCGAATATTTCCTTAAATTTTGTCCAGGGCACCACACCATCCCCAGCCCTATTCTGATTGGCTTACCACCAGAAATTGGCTTCGCCCTTCCTCATGTAGGTAGCAAAGACTGTCTTTTTCTCCTCAACTACTCTTGCGATAACGAACGCCTTCTCTATCTCCTTTATCCAAGACTGGGCCTCTATCGGGTCCGACGTTCCCCTAAACTCTGGCGGTCCCACCGCCTTAAAATCTTTAAAATTCGCCAACTGATTTGGTGGTGATGGCGGATTTGCTACTACAGGGTGGCGGTTTTGCATTGCCTCAGCTAGCATGTCGACGAAGTTTTGCATAGGGTCTACGTTGTGTCCCCCCGCGTCGTTGTTAACTGACTATTCTACCCCCTGGTTCCTTGGTGGTTGTCTACGTGACGGCATTTTCTGTTATAAACAAAAATTTACATTATTATACTGGTTTCATCTTTTTCATTTCATTATTTTGTATCTTAGACAATGTTTAGCTAAAATACAAGTAATTATTTCAACACGCATATAAACATAAATTCAACTGCATTTATACTCATATGCTAAAACAGTAGTGCGTAGCACTTTACATCAAAAGCATACTGCTATAAATGCTTCTATCCCAAAGAAACTACAAAAGATGGGATCTGACATATCCTACAACTTCCTAGAGTTGGGATTTAGTGACATATTAACCCTCTAATAAAACAAAAGTTGGGTTCTACTGCATCTATTTACATACGAAATTAGAAAACAACTACTACTACTGAATGCGCATCCCCCTACGGATCGCGTCGTCATACTCCTCATCCCCGATGGCCATCACCACACTCCTGCTGATGGTGTGCATCGACTGGCCCTCCTCAGCTGGGTAGTAGTGCACCCTGCTCTGAAGCCTACCATATGAAGATCGGTAGACATAGCTAAGTCTATCCGTCCTCACCCGCTTCTCGCGGATCTCCTCCTCTAGCTCGATCATTTGACCATGAGCGGCATCCCGCTGTCTCTCCATCTCCATTCGGTCCTCTATCGCCTCCTGCCAGTGTGCACGGATGGCGGCCTTTTCTGCCTGTACTTGCTGAACATTCAGCTCAGCCTCGGCCAACCTGGTCTCAGTCACTGCCAATTTGGCCTGCAACTCTACGTCCTGATCTACTAGCTGATGTGTCAGCACTGCAAAGTGCTCCACCGAATCCTCGTACTCCTGTACCTGATCCTCCAGTCCTACGATCCTCTCTTTCAGCTCTGTGTTCTCGCCAGAGAACTGATAAGTCGCATCCCTATACTGATCCTCCATGTACTGGTGGGTCAGGTTCTGCTCCTCTAAATGCTGGACCCTTGCCTCCAGCTCCTCGTTCCTAGTGGTCAGTCCCTCTATGATGTCAGCGGCAGTAGTGCTCATGCCCTCAGCTGACAACTCCTCCTCAGACTCCTCCGACTCTGCCTCATCTTCACTGTAAGGCCTCATGACTCCGCCCCAGACGGGCTCTACGTGATCCCCCTCCTCAGGATCTGACTCTGGCTCCTCTACGGGTGCAGCCACCAGCGGCTGTGCAGTATCCATATGGATATCAATATAGTCCTCCTCAGCAGTGCGACTCGACTGTCCGATCTCTGCCATCCTATATCATAAAAAAAAATAACACACGTTAGTACAGCAATAAAATATATTCATTGATGAAATGAAATGATATTTTATCATGTACATCTCGGCTCGATGGATTTTCTCAATCCATCTCCAAAAATATACAACATGATGAATCTCCCCGATTCATCTCCTAACGCACTCGATATGAGTTTAATACTAAGGTTATAACTTAGGTTTCGCAAATCCTAACGTTTCTAACCTACAGCTCTGATACCAACCTGTGACGACCCCAAATCCGGGTTCCATAACCTCGAGTTTGGTTCTCACTATTCAACACATTACTAACAATTAAATACATACATTGCATTTAAACATCGCGGAATAATACATATTGGTTCCCTTCAAAAGGTTACAATACCAGGGTCTATTAACCTTAACATAAAACAATTCCTATCATAAGGAATTACAAAAGGTTCTTCAACAGTAAATACACATTAAATATCTAATTAGCATGCATAAGCTAACTTAATCTCTGGCTTTTCCTTTTCCCTTATCCTTCTTTGAGCAATCAAGTCTATCTGAAAAATGGTTCATGATATAGCAAGAATGAGCAACTAGTTTGCTCAGCAAGTTTAGAACAATCATAGAGATTTAATATATCATGAATGAATGGGAAATGTCATCAATGGTTCAACAATAGATATAACAATTGTGAATGAAACAGGATTCAAATTTTGATAAACAGAATATTTGAATCTTAAAATGCTGAGTGGTCACAATGGGCCCTGAACTAACGAGGGTATAATAGAGTTTCCTCTAACCCTTTGAGTTGTTTGGTTTTCAAGGGGATCAGCCTATTCAACCCGCTGCATATGCATTACATTTAGTCACTGGCGCCCAAAGTCGGTTTCCTGACACAAAATCCCCTAATTTAGGGTTGTTCAATTCTCAGACTTAATATAAGAAATCCGCACCCAACAATGGTTTGGATAAGCTTTTAAAAGTATTCAAGTATTGAATTTATAAACGTAATGTCTAGCTGAACTATTAGCTTTTGACATTTTTAGTACAGTTCATGAATCAAGAACTAATAAGCTTCAAGTGCACTAAGTGCGATTTTATAAACAATATGGATGTGGGATAATTTTAAATAATTAAACCACTTCAAGCTTTGACAATAAATACAAGTATAGAAACTTGTTCAACAATAAATGAGTAGGGTTAGAGAACTTGCCTGTCTGCTGAGCTACAATAATTGTCTAGCTTTAACTAACTTGCTTTGAAAGACCTAACATTAATAAAGTCGGTCTAATAATTAGTAAGGCGTATTTGCATAACTATACGCTTAATAATGAACTTATTTACCACACATAAGTACTAACACATAATTTACATTAGTTAAAACAATATTATTAACCTTATAGACACTTAATCATTTTAGGTTAATAATTTAATAAGTTAGAAAATATTTTTCTTAAGTGTTGGACACTTATTAAACCCTTAAACAACTTATTACAATTGTTTAATTAAATCATAATTAAATTCAATTTATTTTATTAACTCAATCTCTATTTAATTACTATTTAATATTGATTAAATAGAAATTAATTAATTAACTCTAGTTATTATTTAAAATAGATAATAACTAATTGTACTTACTTATTATTTAATTATAATTAAATAATAAATAATTATTAACTTAGTTTTAACCTTCTTTAATTTATTGTTAATCAACCAATAATTAACTAAGTAATTAACCTTATTTATTATTTAATTTAAGGAAATTAAATAATAGTTTACTAATCTTAATCCTCTTTAATTATTATTTAATGTCAATTAAATAATAATTAATTATTTAATTAATTTTAATCATTATTTAAGGTTAAATAATAATCAAATCATTCTTATTTATTATTTAAATTAAATAATAAATTATTACTCTAATAACTTAATTTCCATTAATCGTTATTTAATGCTAATTAAATAATAATTAATTACTTAATTATCCTTATTTATTATTTAATAATATTTAAATAATAAATAATTCATTTATAAATTTTATCTCTCTTTAAATATTATTTAATAGGCATTAAATAATAATTGCTAATTTATCATCTTTATTTATTATTAACATTTAAAATAATAAATAAATAATAAATTTATTCAACTTAACCATGGTTTAGCTAACTAGATTAATATTTAAAATATTTAAATATTAAACTTATTGAAAAATATTCCCCCCAATATTATTTTTGTATTATTATTATTTTTGTTATAATTTTAAATTAATTTTCAAATATTTAAATTAATTAAAATTTACCCGAATGGCATTTTCGTAATTAAGTTGAAAAGCCGGACCGATGGCAGTTTCGTAATTAATCAGAAAACTAATCCGAGGGCAAAATGGTAATTCTGCCAAGAAAAATACGGAGGGGCAATTTGGTAATTTCCCGGAAACAGTTGCTCGCGCATTGCGCGCGTTAAGCCGAAGCAGGACCAAAACGGTGCCGTTTTGGAGTCACTGCTGTTGGCTTCCGCGCGTACGCGCGGCGTAACTTTTCTGAGGCTAAACGACGCCGTTTTGTCTCTGCGTCCGACTGCCTAAATGCTTGCGCGCATTGCGCGGAAAAGCCAAATTTTTTTCTTTTTAGCAGATTGTGAACAGTGCTCCGGCACACACATTTTAAATAAAAATATACCAACAAGTAAGTTTTAAATCATCAATAAAAATCCAAAAAAATTACCAATCACCTTATATTAATTTATAACATGAAAAATTAATTTTTCATGATTTAATATCATTATTTTTTATAAAAAAATTTACATCACATAAACTACCACAAATCATAACTTTTTGTGTATAACTCCATTTTAAGTTATTCAAACTTTATTTTTCTCATGATTCAATGTTCTATAATATTAGAACATCAAACCTAAGTCTTACAAAAAAATATTTTTGGACATAAATTCCAAAACTTGTTTTCACACTATTAAACACATATTTTAGCATATAAAATATACCAAAATACAAACCAAACATATTAAACTCAAGCATGGCATAAATATTACCACTACACATTAATAACCATATTAACATGTTTATACTAACATGATGATTTATTTAATTTAAAAACAAAACTTCATTTAAAATAACCATTACCTTGATTTAATGGCTATTCTTCTTTTTCTCCCAAAATATGTTGTGAACCTTGAAGACATAAACTATCTTAGCATTCCTTCTCCTTCTCTTGCTCTCTCTCAAAATATTTTGCTCTCGAACTCTCTCTTTTGAAACTTGGAGAAAATAATGAAGTAACATTTACCCATTCCAAGTATACTTGAAAAATTAATAGATATACATAATGTATCTAATAATCTAGACCATCATGCACCTATATGGATACTTACACAAGAAAGCTAGCCATGACTTGGTTGGTGAAAATAAGCATGGTTTCATGTACTTTTAAAAATAAAACAAGCAATCCTTTTAATTAAATAAATGAAAATCAAATAATAATAATAATAATAATAAAAGCAATACCATCTCTCTTCTCCTTCTTGCCGGCAACATCCCTTCTTTTTGTCCCATAATTTGAGTCACTTTTTACTTTTTAAATAAATAATAGTTTAATTAAGTATTTTTCAAGTGGGCCAATCATTGGGCTTTAATTTAAAATACCAATTGGGCTTCTATTAAATTGTTTGGGCTACTAAATTGTCAAATTTTATTATTCTACACTTGGGCTACTAATTGACCCATGTTGGGCTAATTTAATAATTTACACATTAATTATTCAATCCATAGTTAAATAAATAATTAGATTGAATAAATAATTAAATATTCTAACCCATAAGTATTAAATTACTAAATGGACGAATAAATATTATTATTAAAATTTCACATTATTTACATTAATTAATAATCATATGAATTAATTTATTATATTTAATTCACTCATTATATTAAATTTAATTGAATATTCAATTAATAGGAAACTTATCAATTATTTTGATATTAAAACTTTAGGGTTTGTTTACTAATTTAATAACATATTAGTAACCCCCTTTAATTAATTCTAGTAATTAATTACATAATTATTTAATTACATAATTAATTAATCACATAAAAAGGTTTAAATAATCTCGTAAAACTAACTCGTTGGAAATTAAATTAATAATTTAATTAATACAGATGTGGAAATTCTAGGACATTACAACATGAGTCACATTAATTTTAAATTTTAAGATTTTGTAAATTAACATTCTATTACTGATTATAATAGCACAAACAACATTTTATTGTATAAGTTAATTGAGATTTTTTGATAAGTTGACTCTTTCATAAGATATATCTCTTTATAGAAAATCTAAAATGCATTATACATTCATTTTAAATCCTTTTTTAAATATTCTTCTTCCTTTTTCTTTAATTTTTTGTTTTGATAAGCTAAGCGTTTTATTAAACACCAAAATAAACATATATACCATTGTTGGATAAGATCGTATGTCGAACTATTTTAGTAAATAATGATAACAATAATATTATAAAGTCACTTTTATATAAGATTTTTAACTAATATCTACACTGTTTTAAAATTATGTATACAATTTTCTTTCTAGTTCAATCCAAAATTAAATATATAATTGTATTTTAGGACTATAAAATAACATGATAATCTTAATTTAATCATTATAGTTTCACTATCATATATAACATATAATACCATTACTTAGTTAATATTAAGAATACATTTGATAATATAAATTGCAATACAATTGTAAATCCCGTGTTTGACATGGGATACCACGTTAGTCAACTATATAATTAATAGTATAAACTTGGTTTCATTAATTTTTAGTTTCACAATTTTTTGGTTTTACAATTTTTGGTTTAGCCCTTTACTTTTCTATTCAAATTAGTATAGATATTATCCAAATTTGTAATAATTAAATATTATTCAAATTTATAAAGTATTGAAAAAAAATATCAACCTGGTGAGAAAAAGAAAGACATTTTTTTGTTTTTATATCTCTACTAGTAAAAGGAGTTTAAAAAAAAAAACAAATTATTTTTTGTTTTTTATCACAAGTTTTTTTATTATAATTTATGCAAGATATTAAATCTTAATTTTTTTTTTATGTAGTATAACTCTATTACTACCGTAGAACATTAAATTTTGTGGTCCAATTACAAAACGCCACTTGTCATAAATGATACAATTCAACCAATCGAATATTTTATTGAAATTGACAAATAAAATAAATTATCACGTGAGACCAAAAGTACCCATTTAATGAATTTTAATCGGTTGTTGATTAATAATTATCTTCATAAAATAGAGATAATTATAAAATAATTATTATTTTTATTTAACAAGATAGAGATAATTATAAGTCGATGATTATCTCTATTAAAATTTTATTGAGATAATTATAAATTGATCATTATCTTTACTAGAACAAGTAGATATAATTATAAATTGGTAATTATCTTCTATAAAATAGAGATAATTATAAATTAATGATTTTCTTTATTAAACCATAGAGATAATTACAAATTGACAATTATCTTTATAAATTGAGATAATTGCTACATATAGTTGATGGTTATCTTCACTAAATAAACAAAATAAAGATAATTATCAACAAAAAAAAAATCCCATGGAATATCTCATTATTGGAGTCTATAAATATAACCCTCCAGCACAGTTATACAACACAGCTCCAGAGATCAAGAGAGACAGCTCAAAAGATCAAGAGGAGATTCAAGAATTTTGCCAAAGACTCTAAAGACTTAGAAGAGATTAAAACTCCGTTGAAGATTCAAGATCAAAGCATACGTTTTTCAGGATTCAATATCAAAGCCTTTTTGAAGATTCAAAATTTAAAGCATTATTTAGGCTTTCTTGAAAATTCAAAACATCAAAGCCTCTTAGAAGATTTAAGATCTAAAGCCTTATTAGGCCTTCTTAAATATTCAAAGTGAAGATTTCAGATTTAAAACCTTCTTTAGACCTTTATATGAAGATTCAAAATTTTAAAACTTGAAGATTCAAGATTTAAAGCCTTCTTAATTTTAGGCCTTCTTGAAGATTCAAAACTTTATTTAGGCCTTATTGACAAAGTTGCAAACTTTCTTGAAGACCTAAACCTTTAAAACTTTCAACCACCATCAAGTCAATAGGATTTCAGATTCAGATAGAAGATCTTGTTGCTGATTCGGAATTAAGTTCATGCAACTTCCAGATTCGTATTAACATAGAAAATATAATCAGGGAATTTACTTTTATTCAATATTAATAATATTTGGCATTATAATTTTTTGTTCTAAATTTTAGAGGTATGAAGTTTTGTTTATACAAATTTTTGGCACGCCCAGTGGGGCCTCTCTTCCTTTCATCTCTATTTCCTACAAATCAACGCTATCAAAATCCATGGCTCCAAAGAAGGATTAACAAGCTGACAAGAGCTCAAAACTTGTTCTTGCCACCAGCACATCGGTGGCAAGGCAAAAGCCACTGTCCCCTAAGACAATCATACCCTCACAAGTGTAATGGAGTATTTGAGATGCAAAAGAAGAAACAAGGTGCAATCTCTTTCGTATCTAAGGAATTTGGAATAAAATATGTGATTCCAAACACGATTTCTGATTCAGAATCCGAAACTCATTCAAGTGTTCGCGACACTGGGCACTCCTTTGAAATCGAGCACAAATTACTCGATCAGTCCACCGACAGCGATGCAAGAAATGGTGACTGGCGCCACAACAATAAAAGAACAACTTGCTCAGATGGCCATAGCTTTAGAAAAGCTCACTAAGAGCAATGAAGACAAAGATCTTCAAAATGCATCTTTGTTGAGTAAAATTGAAGGAAGATGGCTGACGAATCAAGCAAAGGGGCTGTGGATGCTGATCGCTTTGCTAAGGAAGCAACCGAAAAGGAGACATATGATAAAGAGGTTGGTGAGAAAGAAGATTTATCCAACAAATCTGCTTTATCATTTTCTATAGATCAAATTGACGCCTTTACAGCTAGTCGAATGAAAGCTTTGTGTGAAGATTTCTCACGAGGTTAATTGACGAGCAAATATATATAATTCCTATGTTAAACCTTACACTAAGAGGATTGATAGCTTGAAACTTCAAGTAGGATATCAGCCTCCTAAGTTTTAACTTTTCCATGGTAAGGGAAATTCTAAGCAGCATGTTATTAATTTTTTGGAAACATGCAATAATGTTGGAACCTATGGGGATCTTTGCGTTAAATAGTTTGTGCGATCGTTGAAAGACAATGCTTTTGACTGGTACACTGATCTACAACCAGAAACCATTGACAGCTGTTAGAAAATGGAAAATGAGTTTACTACTCGTTTCTTCAGTACGCGAAAAGTAGTGAGTTGAGACTTCAAACCAGGAAAGAAAATATTGCGTAAAACCCTCTTACTCAACCAAGGGCCGCTGCTGTGTTTTTATATATATTAGAAGTTGATAATGTTTGTTACATAGATTGGTTTTACAAAACATACTTTATTACAAATATAACTACATACATAGCAGAGATAAGAGTCCTAGAGGTGTTAACGTACAACAGTCCTAAAAGTTTGGTACAACTATGCATGAGTCCTAAAGACTTGTGTCAATACCTCCCATCAAGCTGATGGGGCTTAAAGAATGGTCAGCTTGTCTTGAAGAAACTGAAAAATTTGCAAAAATATTTATGCCTTAACAGGCAATGGGGCCACGGGTCGCACGTTTCAGGGCGAAGTCATGTCTTAGGCAAAGCTTGTGCTCAAAGTCTGGCCCGGGGTGGGGAGACTTAGTCCGACTGTGGTTAGGATACTTCACATTATCAAAAAAAAAAAACTGAAAACATGGACAATGGAGAGCTTTAGTAAAAATATCGACGATCTGATCCACAGTAGAAACATAACGAACCAACAACTTTCCTTGAGCAACCTTTCCCCGGACAAAATGAAAATCAATTTCAACGTGTTTCGCTCGAGCATGAAAAACAGGATTAACAGCGAGATATGTGGCACCAATGTTGTCACACCAAATGACTGGAGGTTTGGGTAAATAAATATTTAACTCACCTAAAAGAATTTGTAACTAAGACAGTTCGACAGCAGTATCAGTAATTGACTTATACTCGACCTCCATGGAAGAACGAGCAACTGTACGCTGCTTTTTAGAAGACCAAGATACCAAATTTGATCCTAGATAAATAGCATATCCACCAATTAATTGGTGGTCATCCAAACTGCCAGCCTAATCAAAGTCGGTGAGAGCTTGAAGTTGTACTGGATTTGAAGGAATAATTGATAAGACATGATGAGCTGTGTATTGGAGATAGCGAAGAATCTATTTAACATCAATCCAATGATTACTACTTAGCACATGCATAAATTGACAAACTTTATTAACAGAATACGCCAAATCTGGTCATGTTAAAGTAACATACTATAAAGCTTCGACTAGCTGCCTATACAACCTCAGATCACTACAGGCTGCAGTATCAGACTTCGAGAGTTTGGCTTGAATAGAAGAAGGAGTTGTCAATGGCTTACAAGTATGCATGTTTGCCCGACGGAGGATATCCAGGAATATTTGCGCTAAGATAATAGAATACTGTTAGGTAGAAAAATAACCCTCAATACCCAAAAAATAATTTAGTCTGCCCAAATCTTTAATTGAAAATTCTCGTCCCAAGGTAGCAACTAACTAATTAACAACCACAGAGAAGTTACCAGTAACAACTATATCGTCTACATATACAAACACAAGTAGTTTCCCATTAGCAGAACAATACATAAACAATGATGTATCAGATAAAGATGCAATGAAACCAAGTTGCAGTAAGAATGTGGACAGGTGATGATACCAGGCACGTGGAGCCTATTTTAAGCCATATAAAGGACAATGAAGACGACAAACATAATCAGGATGGGAAGGATCCTCATACCCGGGTGGCTGAAACATGAAAACCGTTTCAGATAGTGTTCCATAAAGGAACGCATTGTTAACATCTAACTGGTGAATCACCCAAGAATACAAAACAGCCAGAGAAAGAACAATAAAATTGTAGTTGGTTTTACCACAGGGCTAAATTTCTCATTAAAATCAATGCCTTCTTCTTGGTGAAAGCCCTTTGCAAATAATCGTGTTTTATATTGTTCAATTTGCCCATTTGCCTTTATCTTTATTTTGTACACCCATTTACACGCGACAATGTTCATCGCAGTTGTTTTTGGAACTAAGGACCAAGTTCCATTAGAGAGCAATACAGTAATTTTGGCAGACACGGCGTCACGCCATTTTGGATTCAATTTGGCTTTGGAATAACAAGTCAGTTCAGTCAAGTCATCAACAGTGACTGTAACGACCCCGAAATTTACATAAACTTATTCATAATTTCGATTCGTTAATAAACATTTAATCACCTTATTTAATCTGTTAATTAACTTTACATCATCAATAACCAAAATTTTCGGTATAATTTTTTTTTCCATCATTCTATTAAAATATTTTGGCATTTAAAATCTTTACATCTCGATCCTAGTCCCTGGATCATAACCTTTACTTTTTACTTTTAATGTCAATCTCATTTATTATCTGGTTTGACTCATCACCCCAATTGTAAATGTATGATAGTTCAAAATTTATAATTTAATATTACTTCGGACTTCAGTCGTTATCTGCTTAGAATTTTTGACATAAATCAATCAATGCCATAATTATACACATGTACGATCAAAATGCTTAAGTAACCCTTTAACAGTCCAATCAGGACTCATAACACCATTGACATATTAATAATTACCATAAGCCTTAATAATTTCAACCACAACGAATCATTATATCATAAATCTAAAATTATGGCTGTAAATGGTAACCGAAAAATTCGTATTCTTCTGCATTTGTATTCGAAAAAACCCGGATATTATTCGCATTTGGAAAAAAACGGATATATCTGTATTCGGTTTAAAGGTATCCGCAAATAAACGGATACGAATACGGATATAGGCGTATTCGTATTCGTTTAACATCCGTCCGTAAATATATCCGGCGGATAGCGGATATCCGGAATCCGATATCCGAATTCGGATCCGTATCCGGAATTCGTATCCTAATAACTTATATATATATAAAATAAGCAAAATAATTTCTTTTAAGTAGTCTTCCTAATATAATAATTAGGTTTCACTATCATATGAAAATTATTTTTAAAATATGTCATTTCACTTCTAAAAAGTGGAAAATAACACTTTTATTATAATATTAATAAATTGATTTAAGTATAGTTAAGGAATTTTTACTATTATAAAGTTAAAATATCTCAAATGTATCATTTAACAAGTGTTATAAATATCATTTAACAAGTGTTACAATATAACTTTTGGATCATTTAACAAGTGCTATAAATGTTATAAATATCATTTAAATATTATAATTATAGATTATAAATATTCAAACACACTACAGTATTGCTCTAAACATATAAAACGGACATCAACTTATTAATGGACATCAAACTTTAATAAGTAGAGCATTCATTTTAAAATTTAGGATTTTAAAAATAATAAAAATTAACATTCATTCATTAATGAACTATATTTTAAAACTTATTATTTTTTTCCTTTATTCTAGTTATATATAATGTTACAATATATCTAAAATACATCATTTAACAAGTGTTATAAATATCATTTAAATGTTATAATTATATATTATAAATATTCATTACTCCAAATTAACACATAAAATGAGCATCTACTTATTAATGGATATCTAAACATTAATAAGTAAAACATTTATTTTTGAATTTAGGATTTAAAAAATAATGAAAACTTATTTGAATTATAATTTAGAGCATTGATTATTGTATTTATTAAAAATAAATAAATTAATATTCATTCATTAATGAACTATACTTTAAAACTCATTATTTTTTCCTCTTATTCTAGTTATATATAGTGTGACAATATATCTAAAATATATCATTTAAAAAGTTTTATAAATATCATTTAAATGTTATAATTATAGATTATAAATATTCATACACACTACAGTATTACTCCAAATTAACACATAAAATGAACATCTACTTATTAATGGGCATCTAAACATTAATAAGCAGAACATTCATTTTGAATTTTGAATTTTAAAAATAATAAAAACTTATTTAAATTATAATTTAGAGAGCATTGATTATTGTATTTATTAAAAATAAATAAATTAGCATTCATTTATTAATGAACTATACTTTAAAACTCATTATTTTTTCTATTATTATAGTTATATATAGTGTTACAACATATCTAAAATGTATCATTTAACAAGTGTTATAAATATAATTTAAATGTTATAATTATAGATTATAAATATTCATACACACTATAGTATTATTCCAAATTAACATATAAAATAGGCATCTATTTATTAATGAACATCTAAACATTAATAAGTAGAGCATTCATTTTGAATTTTAAAAATAATGAACATTATTAATAAGTAGAGCATTCATTTTGAGCATTATTATTATTATTATTATTATTATTATTATTATTATTATTATTATTATTATTATTATTATTATTATTATTAATAATAATAACATTATTATTATTATTATTATTATCAGTATTATTCTTGTTATTATCATTATTATTATTATTATTATTATTATTATCAGTATTATTCTTGTTATTATCATTATTATTATTATTATGATCAGTATTATTCTTGTTAGTATCATTATTCTTGTTATTATTATTATTGGATCCGGTTCAACACAAGTACTACCCTTTCCTTATTGTTCATGACTTACAACAATATTATAATTGTTAAATAATCATCTATTTATAATTTTATAACATTTCTTTCTATTCCAGAATCGCAATCTTTATACATTCCTAGTATGTCTCAATATCATACATGATACGACATTCTATTACAATCATTTTGAGTATTTAACACTCATATTATATACCAACTAAGTCTTATACTACACAATCATTTACCTGTCCAATTCGGACTGATATCTACAATAGACATTTAGATCTTCAGTGAAAGTGATATGTTTTCCTGTTCCTTGATCTTTATTGAAATCTTCAAATAACTTGCACTATCTGAAAATGTTTGTTTTAGGCAAGAGTGAGCACGACGGCTCAACAAGTTTAATAGTTACACATAACACATTACATGCTTCACATAATACACATACATTGTATCTTAATCTTACATCATGCTTTTTATATTAATAATACTTCATACCTCTCATGCATCACATACAATCATCAACTAGCACTTAGCAAAATATGCTTCATTCTTGTACATAGTTTTCATGTAGTCATACCACATGCTGTTCATCTACCATAAACATCATCAATATATCTTCATATTATCAATTTAAATCACATTATAGCATATTAATGCACATAGGAGCAAGTTCTGAAAAACTTGTCTGGTTCGCTTATACCAGTTATGCTTATTTGCGTCTTTCGTTCAACCTACAATTTTTATAGGAAATTGACATAATCATTAGATACAATGACTATTACTTAGCCTTTATATAAGACTCTAACTTTAATTATTAACTCTTAAGATGTCTGATAAACGAACCCTTAAGTTCTGGACAAAAACCCTAGCCCAAACATAGTTGGACATGTCGGGTACGCTTAACCAACTTACACATTCACTACACGTTCATCGTACGACCTACTTTTAATAAGTTGTCTAAATTAGTCACAAATGGACTATTACTTTGGTTTAATTCGATTAAACTTTCTTCTCTTACATAACTTAATGATTCGGACATTTAATAATATACCAAATATTTCAAAATATTATCTACCTTTGATAATATACAACTACGTTTAAATATTATTAATTATTTAATAATATTTTACTCACATATTAATATTATTTACCATTTCATAATATTTTAATCACACATTAATATTATTAACCATTTAATAATATTTTAATCACTTATTAATATTATTAACCATTTAATAATATTTTAATCACATATTAATATTATTAACCATTTAATAATATTTTAATCACTTATTAATATTATTATCCATTTAATAATATTTTAATCACTTATTAATATTATTATCCATTTAATAATATTTTAATCACTCATTAATATTATTAACCATTTAATAATATTTTAATCACACATTAATATTATTAACCATTTAATAATATTTTAATCACATATTAATATTATTAACCATTTAATAATATTTTAATCACTTATTAATACTATTATTCATTTAATAATATTTTAATCTCTTATTAATATTATTAATCATTTAATAATATTTTAATCATTTACTAATGTTATTCATCATTTAATAACTTTTTAATCATATACTAATATTATTGATCATTTAATAATATTTTAAATACACATCAAATAATACCAATAGTTAACTTTTTAATTGTGCTAGCTTTAGTCTTTATTTTAAACATTTAGTTACCAATTAATCATTAATGGATTTCATATATACTGGTTTAATAACCAAACACATTCATTTTACACTTATTTCAACTTAATTTTTCAAAGAAAACTCGACCCGGATCGACCCGACCCGACCCGGAGCACAAAAATCTGCTTTGGCAGTGGCCTCAGGCGCAGCTGCGCCCGGCCCGTGCGTAGGTGTGCTCGGCCCCCCCTTTTTTAGAAAGTCAACTTTTTGACTGCTCGACCCTCCGACGCTACGACAGCCATAACTTCTTCATTTTAAAACATTTTGGGGTGATTCTTGAGTCCATTCTGATCAGAATTTCCCTCTCTACAATTTCTCTTTAGATTACAAATCCAAATTCCGAACGGAAATGGATTAAAAACTGCTCACAAAGACAAAGTGAAAACTAAAATCACAAATCCTTGGTTTTAATGGTTCAAACTTGAATAAAATAAAATCTACACATCCAAATGGCACCAACTAAGTGTTGTTGTCTTCCTAACTCATTGTTTTACAATATTTCATGGTTTGATCACATTTTTGAAAATGTTTTGACAAAAATTTAAGATTGAATCATCTAGGTTTTACCGGTAAATCGCAATATGGAATTTTCTTTCATTTATTTGCGTAACACACATACCAATACATGTATTAAACATACTAAACCATAAATCTACCTATATATCATAGATTTAGAGTTCTAGGTCATCAAAATAACTTTTGATCAGTTAAAAATATATTTTGACCGTTTAAAACTTATATAAATTATAAAAATGCACTAAGGAAGAGTTAGAATACTTTTCAACCTCTTGGATTTGAATGTTCTTTTTCTTGATCTTCTTGATCTACCCGAAATAGCTATCCTTCTTGATGTGAACTTGGTAAGGACTCCTCCTTGACTATCCTCTGGCACTTTTTCTTGGTGGATCTTTTTAACTCTCTCAAATGAGCTCTCACTTCTCTCTAAAATACTTCTCTCTATATAACTTGGTGAAATGAACAAATGACCAAACTTTTCCAAGCCTTGGTAATGAGTTCTATTTATAGGACTCAACTAACCTCACTTATCATCCACTAATCAACTAACATAGGTGAATTAAAGGGTTAATCCATGCTTACTATTTTAGTGAATGACTACTTGATGGACTTGGTGATTGACCAAGTGATTGACCACCATGAATGACAATTTTGATTGACTAGGGTGGTTGGGTAGTTGGTGAGCAATTCACCCAACACTTAACCCACATGTGGTTAACTCTTATAAGACCTATGGTTAAAGTACTACACTTAACCTTGGTCATTTAAAACTCAACCTTAGTTATGGCTCATCTTATTTATATATCTCACAACAACTAACCACAATGTGGTTACTTCTCTACATTAAAATGACCTAGGTTGGTTCACTCACCTAACCATGGTCTAAACTCATCAATTAAACATACACACAACTTCCACCAAATAACCCAAGTAGGGTTAATGCTCTACAATCAAGTATACATACATATCTAACATTGGT